>CM053791.1:117419129-117886629 GCA_028749045.1 Cupressus sempervirens | reverse complement strand
GTTTTTCAACATAATAGTAGATTAAATTTAAACTAAAATATTATTTCAACTAGAAAGGTAGAGAAATCAAAAATATATATTTCCTCATGTTAATCCACACATGATTGCATCGTTGAATAGGGATCAAAGTCTAATAGTAGATAAACAAGCCTAGCTAGAATTTGAAAATATAGAATATAAAGATAGAGCATAATGTAAAATTATTCCCATAGATTCCTATCATTTTATTCTAGGGAATTCTTGGTAGTATGATGTTGATACATAGTTCAATGGCAAGAAAAAGATGTAGTTGATCACCAAATATAGGAGGAAGTTTTAGATTGACTCCTAATTTGATAATAATTTTAGCACACAATAAGTAATCAATACCTTATTGTTAGATAGAAATTAATTCATGAATAGTGTGAAGGATGATGATAATGAAGTGTATGATTTGGTGTAAAACCTAAGGATCAAAGTGAGGAGAAAGCTCATGCCATGAAGGACATCCTTGCAAAAGTCAAACAAATTTTGGACAAATATAAAGGTATAGTAGAAGGAGACTTACCCATTTCTCTTCCACCTATGAGAGGTGTAAGTCATTAAATAGACTTTATATTTAGGTCCATATTACCCAAAAAATATGACACTAAGCCTAAATGCTAAAGTTGTCAAACAAGTCCAAGAACTATTATAACTAAGTGATCATCTTGAAAAATTTTGAACAACTTTTACAATTTTTATCCAAAAAACTCTAAACCTTCCAAAAATTATAAAATTAGCTTCAAGGATCAAACTAAATAATTTACATTCAATTTAGATACATCTTAGTGGATTGACCATGTTTGGATTTAATTAGACCTTATAGATCATTATAAATTTTATGACTTTACTATTTAGCATTAAAATTTTATTTTCAATGATTGAAACAAATGTCTAATACTCCCAAAAGATCTTATTATACAATTTCATAATTTGAAAGACCCTCTTGGATCATTAAGTATGATTTGGGTGCTCTACAACATACTCATGTGGATAAAAGAATTCAACTTCCACTTGAATGTCATTTCTAGTATTATAATTCATTTGTATGATGAACTTTAATCCTACAAACAAATTTGGTTCTTTCTCCATTAGCTTCATGTTGCGCCATCTACAATTCAATTGTTACTCAATCCATTGAATCTAAAGATCTAGGACTTCAAGATTCATTCTCATGTCCTAATAGTAATGTTTGGGATATTCATTTACCTATAAACTTGCACATAACATGTAAGGAATCATAATCATAAAAAAACACCATTAGTGTAGTCATCATGGACATAAAATTGTTCTTCCATGACACTCATAGTATCATCCTTGATTGTAGTGTCCACCTATAGTTTTTTTTCTATTATATTTACCAAACTCTTTTATGCCTATTTCATGGATGTGTTAGTTTCGAGGATATTATTTCATAACTTGGATTAGAGATATATCAACGATGATTACTCAGTTGACTATATTTCATGTGTTGCTTAATGATTATGGTTACTAGTGCATTAATGATGCTTTAATGATTTGTAGTTAATAAATGTGATTTCTTTCATAGCAATGTCAGATGATGCTTTAATAATGTTTACTTCATATTTCTAATGATGCATTATTTTATCTAAGCATTTGATGTTGACTTATAATTATTATGGTACTTACTCCATATTTGCATGTGTATGGTGTGTGTGTCTATGTTATCTTTCTATTTATAGTGTTTGATGTGGTTAAGGGGGGGAGTTGTAGTCACCTGCTAGTCGAGATCTACGCGATGTACCAATCCTCGCCATTGTCTATTTAGTTTAGATATATTTGCATATGTACATGTTCGAATTTTATGCAAGATTGCAAGTACTAGACATCGACTTCCCTGAATTGCCGGGATGAGTGTGCCCTATCATAATAACTCAATGGTAAGAATGGGGAGATAATGTTTAGGTCTAATCACAGCCATAGCCTAAATACTTGTCTTGCAAGGAGGAGTTGTAATTGACTTTTCACCCTTTTTAAACCTATGAGTTTATATTTGTTTGTGTTATTTGATTTTGAGCTTTGATCTATTTTGGTAACGTTTATTTTATATGGATTTCGCTATGTGATTTATTTGGTAAAGGATTTAATTATAATATTTGGGTTAATCATATAATATTGAGAATTATTAAATATTATTTGATTAAAAAAATTTATTAAAGCATGAGAACATTTAATTAATTAAAATAAATAAATTAAATATATGCTTTAGTTTAAAGTCTTAATTTAGAAGTCTAATTTAGAAAATTAGTTAAAGAGAAATTACAATATGATGATATTTAATTAATTATAAATTAATTAAATATGTACTTCAATTTAAAAGTTTAAATTAAGAAGTTGGACAAAAAGAGAATTAAAATATTAAAATATTAAAGATTTAATATTGTTTTATTATAATTATTTATTTAAAAATAATTAAATTAGAGTTGCACTTAAACAATGAGCTTTGATTATTATTATTAATTGAAATAATAAACTATGCTTTAATTAGTACTTGCACTAATTAATAAACTAGAGGAAAATAAAATATAAAAGAATAAAATTTAAAGATAAAGTTATAGTTCTAATTGTGGCATAGTTTTATTTATTTAATTTAATGGTAATTATTTAAGAGTTCTATTTTAATAATAAACTCTACATAATGTTATTAATTAAATTAATAAATATATTATTAAAAATACTTCAAAAATTAATTAAAGAATGAAAGCTAATTATTTAAATTAAGATCTTTTGTAATTAAATATATAAAAGAGTTTTGCATGAAAAGGTAAAAGGTAATAAAGTAATAAGCAGTAATTGATCAGTGAGTTCCCTCTCGTGATTGCACAATTAGAGCCCCAATTTAGGGGAGAACTCTTTATCAGAGATCTAGAGCTTATTTTGCATTCACATAGGTGTTGGGGAGCAAAATTCATAATTGGATCAAAAGAATTGTTAAAAAATTTAGAGGGTTTGGATTTGCATGCATTCATAGATTGTCTTAGACTTTAACTGTGGTTTTGAGGTAGGGTTTGAAAACCCATTGTAGAATTTTACTAAAAGATCTGTCCACTTTGTGTCTTCATAGGTGTTTGCATATTGCTTATTAATTTACTGCATTGGTTGTTGAATAAAGAATTACGTTGTATATTTTGAAAAAGGAAAACGTATTAATCAAGAAAACTTGACTAAGGAAAATTATAGAAAAACTGAAGAAAATTATTGTGACTATATTCTTATAAACCCCTTTCTAATATAATAAAAATTTGATTATTAAAAATTAGAAGAAAATGATAAATTGAATAGTTAGGGTTTCAACTTTAAATTTGTCATTAGAACCATAAGATTATCATGAATTTTCTAAATATAGATAAATATTATTCTTATATCTAAAATAATTTAATTGCAAAATTTATTGGAAAAAGAAAAAGAGTAATTGAAAAGAAAGCATGTTTTAACTAAACTTATGCATGCATGTGAAAACAAATATGTTAAAAATAGAAGTTTAGTATGATTACATGCATGTGAAAACAATTATGTTAAAAATAGAAGCTAAGTATAGTAGGGTTACATACATGTGAAAACAATTATGTTAAAAATGGAAAGCTAAGTATAGTATGGTAACATACATATGAAGGCAAATATGCTAAAAATAGAAAACTAAGTATAATATGCTTGCATGACTTAAGAGATCAAAGACATGTAAAAATACTAATTGCATATTTATTTTTATTTTATAAAAAATTAATTTTAATTTTCAAATTTATTTATTTAAAAATAATAATTATTATTAATTAATTTTAAAAATTAAATTAACACTACTCATTAAGTATAAAGTGAATGTTAGTATTAGTGATTACATAAGTCTAATTAAACTCTTAGTTGTATATTAATGATTTTATAATTATTAATGCACGAGGGAAGTCAATAAAAAAAAATATATAATTTTATTATATTTTAAGAGAAGTTGTGTTGGAGTTTAATTTGCAATCATTTAGTTAATAACTATTTGACTTTATGAGAGAAATTATAAATAATTAAATTAAATTTATAATTTTATCTGTAATTGCATTATGAATTGAAAGAAAAGTAAATATTAATATTAGACTTAAATAGAAGTCATATTAATATTTTAGAAATTGAAATTAATATCAATATTTAAATATAATAATATACATTTATGGTATTAATTAAATTATTTATTATTTAAGATTATTTAAATTAAAAATATAATAATATTGCACGATATTTTATATGCACAAAAGGATTGGATATTTAAATGCTTATTGTTTTAAATAAGTGTATTAGCATAACAATTTATATTAACATGTATATTCTTACTTTATTTTTAAACACATCCTTATGACCCAAACTAAACAAGAGAAATTGGTGGAATTAAATCATGTGGCTGAAAACTATGTGTTTTCTAATATTCTATTTATAGTCTTGTGATGTTTATTTTCATAATGATTTTTCTTTGTGGGTTGTTTAGTTGGCCAAGTTAAGATGTGCACTAGAGGCATTTTTGAGATTTATTTTATGATTATTTGACTAGATATGATGATGAACTTTATGATTTGAATTGAGATTTATGTTTTATAAGTTTTATGCTATTGAGCATTTATCAAAACTTGAGCTTTGAGAACCAATGTTATTTTTTTGGGTTTCCTATTAAGGAACCAAATTTGATCAATATTACTATTGTGGTTTGTGATTTTGGGAAGGTAGTCTAGGTGCATGTCTATGGGAGTGGCTTGTAATGGGGGTCAAGGCCCAAAGTGGCTGTCAAGGTAACTCATTGTAAGTTGTATAACAAGTGATAATATAGTAATTGAAATATCTTGCCTAACCCTTTTCCTTGAGATACATTAAAAAGATAAGTAGAGATTTTTCCTCGTCCATGCCTTGAGTGCTTGTATAGAGTAAGGATGAGATGGAGATGATACCTTAAGAGGTATGACTAGTTTCCTCGTCTTCACGAGAGGATATCCTAGTTTTGCATAGAGTCACTAGGGGGGGGTGGAGCTTGAGATACTGCTAGGGTAACTCGTAGAGTTGGCTCATATGATGACGCTCCATAGTATCTAGCCCGAGTCTCTTTCATATTTTTTTAATGTTTGTCTTTAGTGGTATACTTGTTGGATATTTCTTTTGATGGTGCATTTATTGTGAGTTGTTACTAATTAATTGGATGTCATTTATTATTGATAGTTGACTTTTATTAATGAATGATTAGTTATTCATTGGTGGTATTTTTATTATTGGAGTTAGTGATTGGTAGTTTACTTTTATTGATGACAATTTTTATTTGTTGATCATTGTGCTTGTGATACTTGACAAAAAATTTGAGGTGGTTGTATATTTTTGGTCTAGGTGTTTGTATGTTGACTTGGTATGAGATGTTAGTATTGGAATGAGTGTCCTTTCAATTTTGATTATCTCTTCTTCTTGAGTAGTTTGTGTTACCCTTGAGATAGTTTTGCTATCAGGATTCCCTGCTTAGGATTATTTTATGATTGATTATCTGTATGTGGATTGTACATTATCTCTCCTGCATGATGGGAGTGGGATCCTAATTAGGTGACCATGTGGTCGAGAGGTAGTGTATTCTTACCATTTGGGTCTCCCTCAGACTGATAGATGTTGGATGTTGATATAGTGGTACCATTGTCATTCATCTTGTTATCTTGAAGACTTCTATTTGTTTGATGTATATATGTATCATGTGTTTTGAGATCATGTGAGATATTGTATTGTATATTGATGTACTTGTATCTATTTTCACATATCCTATGACATGTGCAGTGGATGCTATTCATTAGATGTGCTTTCATATTATTAGTTATGCTTATGCATTTTCTTATATGACTATGTATGTGTTTATTCATTTTATGATTATGGACATTGTAATTGAGACTTAAACTTATTAGTAAAACTTTCTTAAATGTGACTCAACATGAAGGAACCCTTGAGGAATTGAAACTATATTTGTAATTGATTATGTATTCTTGATGTGTATGTCTATATTGCTTTCGCATTATTGTTACTTTGATGATGTTTAAACTTTTTAAAAAAATAGTTCAATGAACTTTGTTACATATTGGGTTTATTTCTTTTGGTTTCCCAAGCGGGGCATCACATTGATTGTGGCTACATAACTAACCATCACAACTATCTCTTGATCAAAAATATCAATATGAGTTTCAACATTATGCTCTTGGATTAGTTCTTCAATTAGCAATTTGGTTTGTCGATCTTCTTGTTCAACTTGGATAATAAATTCATGTTTCATGTTTTTTTGTTACTTCCTTCTTTTGATGATCTTCCTTATAGGTCATTTGATCTTTGGTTTGATTTGCAAATACCATGATTTGTTGACCCAATCTATGAAGTCATATATATTTTATTCCAATCTTTTGTTAAAATCTTCTATCACCTCATTTATTATTTTCCTCTATTCTTCCTCTTCTCTTTTTCTCCTTTCTTCTCTCATCTTCCTTATTTCTTCCTCTTTTATCTTATTTTATTTTTATTTCTTCATCTTATATGAGCAATAAAAATTATATGTATTCAAAAGTCTTCTCTCTATTAATGTCAAGGACTTCATCTTTTTCCCTCAACTAGGTTCTCTCTTCTTTCCCTCTACCTAGTTTCTCGGCCACTAATCACAAGTTCTCTCCTCAACATATAAAAGACAAAGAAACAACCAAAAATTATTATCTTCCTATATCTTTGAAGCTCTTACACCAATATGATATAGAGGGATTGAGTTGACTTTCTCCTTGAGGTATCCCTTCCTTGTATCCACTTAATTTTATTTGGCACCTTTCTAAAAGATCCAACTTCTAGGAAATCCTAGGCCTTTTTAAGACTTTCCTTGACTCCTTCCAAAGGATCCTACACCTAGACATTCACATACCCTTCACATTGTGATAATGTCACACAACCTCATAAAGACATCATTTTTAACTCCAGTCCCTAGAATTTCAAGATCATAGATTCCTCATGGATTTTGGCTTGTGGTGAATACCCAAAAACCTCCTTTATCATCATACACAACCTATTTTCACTTATGTTAGTGGTTTATGTACATATCAGATCGCAATTGGCCAATGTACTACTAGAAGCTAGTTGAATTAACCCTCACAATTTGGCATTTTCACCTTTACTACCTAGTTTCTTGAATAATTTGTGAAAATATGGAAAATTTAGATACCCATTTGGCTCTTCTAGACAATATTTCAAAATGGCATGTTGGTTCCTTCACAAATTAGGAAAATCATAAAACCCTCAAAATTGGTCTTAAACTCTTAATTTGAAATAGTCAATACTTTATCTATTGAATCCCTTCATAAGTCATCTTATTCAATCTTTCTAATAGTTTGAACACTTCAAAAACATGAAAATGAAAATATTTAAACTCAATTTTGGTACTCACCAATGGATAAAAATACAAATATGTGTCATAGTGATGAGGTCACAACTCAAGACAAAATGAACACAATAGGAAAAGGAGAATCTTATTATCACAAATGATATGCTATTAAATTTAGTATGTACAAAATAGACTAAACTACATGCCCTATGGGCTTAAAATATTATTAGATTATGGAGAAAAACCCTTCTCAAATTACCTTCTCCCAAACTCCACAAAAACTACCTTTACAAAGCAAGAAATGACCTTAAGTAACCCGAATTAGGTTTAGGATTAAGAATAGATTTTAGAATATGTCATTTGGCATCCACCACCAAAGTAGACGGTTCTAGAAGACACCCCAAAAGTCAATGCAAAATTAGAAGAATCCATAAATGGTAGTCCAACTTTCGAGATGCATAACTTTTGATCTGGGATTCTGATTGACGAATGGTTTACATTTTTGGAAAGCTCTTCAAGCACTCTATAGCCTTGTAGACCATCTTTGTTTGTCTCCCATTTTGTGGGCCTATATAAGGTTGTTTAGTGCCTCAAATGTGACTTTGAAGCATTCTTAGGGGGTCTCCAAGCAACTTAAAATTGACATAACTCTCAAACCATAAAGCCTTTTTTTTTTTTTTTTTTTTGAAATACTTTAAATTAAAAATAAAATGATCCCTCCAAATTACACCCTCTAATGCATCGTAATTATGGCTCAATTACAAACTAACCTATTTTCTACACTAACACATATCCCAAGGTGCTCAAAAAAACTAACCCAAAAAATCAATAGTGGAACTATGAGAGTTGGAATCCTTATTTGGCCCAAATGGATATCCAAAAATATAAACACATTAAACAAAAACTAACACTAAGCATGGTTTTTTTGATACAAGATTGCCCTTACATCATTGGATACTCCTACATCAGACACCGAAGCTAAATTCAAAAGTGACCATGTGACCATTGGAAGCATTAATGCTGATGATACTTCTATGAGGGAGTATTGTAGATTAAAGATTAGATTATTATCATGATGATATGTTACATTCATGACTATGTTTGTCATTGATGTCAATATAGTAGTTTTCTATGGTGTCTGATAGAAGAATAGTGTTAAAGATCAAGTTTGTACAGATAGACCATTGAGTACTTTCACTAAGAGAGGGTAAATAGAGATACTAAAAATTATCTAGTATATGTAGCTAACCTCAGAAGCATAAAACATTAAGTCTGGAAGAATTTATACAAGTTTTGATGATGATTATTCTGAGATAGAGTTTGTAGAAGCATATTCTAGTAAACTTGTTATATCTCTTAGCAGAGTTTTTATTCTGAGAAGAAAGGTTAAAGATGTGTAGATGACCTATACATGACATGGCTAATCTCGTTCATCATAATATTACATGTAAAAAAAGTTATTCAAGTTACAAGGCAATTAATTGGTGTTATCGCTAAGTATAACATGTTCTTAATGAGGTCCTATAATAATTAATTGAGAAGGTGTAATAGCCAACTTAGGGAATTGTTTTATGGATTTGGTATAAAGAAAGGACATTTTTATTTTTTATGTATGAATGAAGGAATGATTGCAAGAAGCACAAAGAGTGAAATAGAAGAGAAATATTTGATATATGAAGATAAGTAGAGTAGAGAAAAGTTGGTGAGAATTTCATTTCTGAGGTTTTATTTAGTGATTTGAGGTTTGATATTTGGATCTAAGGTGTTTATAGACTCCTAACAAGGTCCATCCTCTAACAAGGACTATATATATATCAGTATATCTTTGTGGGCATCATTCCCACTGGGGTTTTCCCTCTAATCAAAGGTTTCCCTAGTTAACATATCTAGCATAATTGTGTATTTGCATATTGTTATGGTTGTTATTTACTTTGACTGAATGGTTAAGACTAATTAAGGTTGATAAATTTTTTAATTGGATAATTGATTCACCCCAACCCCCCCCCCCCGCTCTCAATTATCTTGGTGGACTATTGTTTCTAGCAATTGGTATCAAAGCATCAAGTCCTTGAAGATAAAGTTTAACAACTTTGGGAGATCCATGGAAAACATATTCAAAAAGGATAGTCTGAAGTTTTATGGAACAAATTATGACAGCTAGAAGGAAAAGATGAAGACACATCTGTTGTATGTGGGTCTAGGATATTGGATCTTGAGAAAATTCAAAAAGATAATTATTGCTAAAAATTTGTTAGAGACTTGTACCAAGAATAAGAGAGAACTTATCATGTGTGACATAAGCACTAGAGAAGAACTATTGTCTATTCTTCCTGAAATTGAGTACAACTAGGTAAAAACACTTGAGACTTCTTGTAATATTTGGAAAGCTTTGGAAAATAGTTTTGAAGGTGATGAACATTCTAAGAAATTGAGGCTACAAAGTTGGATTTGTGCATTTCAAGATGCTAAAATGATGGAAAATGAATCTATAAGAATATATGTAGGCAAAATATCATAAATTACTGCAAGTATTAGATCTCAAGGAGGAACCAAGGAAGATGATGAGGTGATCTACAAGATATTGAAGAGTTTAATGCCACCATTTAAGCAAGAATTCCAAATGATATAATTGTTTATCTCTTTTACTAAATATTTCACCAATGAAACATTACTTGGGAGACTTGAAGTAGTTGAGAATGAGCTTAGACAATCTGGAGAATTGTCTAGAATAGAGATAGCTTTTAGTACCCTAAAAATTTGACCTAATCTATCAAGGAGCACAAGTACTAGAGAATATTTTTCTAGCAGTAGCAAATCTAATGAGGACAGAAAGATAGGAGTAGCCCTTTTGGTAAGAAGAGAAAAAGATGGTAAGAAAATCTTTAAATGTTGGACTTGTAATGAGTTTGGTCATTATGCATCTAAGTGTCCTAAAAGAGAGAAAAAGTATAAAGGAAATTTCAAGCCTAGAAGAGATAAAGATTGTTTGTATGCCAATGAAGAAGATGATTCTGATGAACAAGTAGTAAATGCTAGTGATCATCAAATAGGATTTGTAGCTATTAAAGAAGAAAGTCCAAAGAAAATGTCTTTGGTATCATAAGTTGAAAAGAAATATTTTTTGGATAATTGATAGTGGTTGTTCACATCATATGACTAGTGATATGAACAAGTTTGTTGACTTCAAAAGCTATGATGGAGGCATTTTCAATGTTGGAAACAATGTAGCTTGCCATGTTAAAGGTATTGGATCTATAACTCTTGATGGTAAGACTAACACTAAGGATGTATATTTTCATAATGGTTTGAAACAAAATATTTTGAGTGATGGACAACTAGTGGTTAAAGGCTATCAGTTACAATTCATAGATAAGACATGCATGATCAAAGACAGAGATGGGAAGATAATTGGGATAGGAACTAGATCTAGAGGCAATGTATTTCAACTGAATCCCATTGAAATAACATGTTTGGTTGCAAAGGTAGATGACAGTTGGTTATGGCATAAGAGATTTTGTCATATAGTCTTTGATAGCATTGTGAAAACCAGTAATATGTTTGCAGTTAGAGATTTACCTAAGATTGTAAAGCCTACTAACACAATTTGCAAGGAGTGTGTATTGGCAAAGCATAACAGAGCTTCTTTTCCCAGCAAGAAGTTTACTACTGTAGAAAATTTGGAGATTGTACACACAGATCTTAGTGGTCCTACAAAGACTAAATGGTTATATAGTGAAAGGTATTTCATGATTATTGTTGATGACTTTCTAGAAAGATGTTGGTTGCATTTCTTAAAGAAAAATATGAGGCATTTGACAAGTTTAAGACATTCAAGAATAGGGTTAAGAATGAATCAGGTACAAAGATTTTATGTTTAAGATCAGATAGACGAGGAGATTTTACTTCAAATGATTTTAATATCTTTTGTGAAGCTAATGAAATCAAAAGACAATTATCAGCTCCAAGAACCCCAAAACAAAATGGCATTGTAGAA
Organism: Cupressus sempervirens; assembly: GCA_028749045.1. Taxonomy (NCBI): domain Eukaryota; kingdom Viridiplantae; phylum Streptophyta; class Pinopsida; order Cupressales; family Cupressaceae; genus Cupressus; species Cupressus sempervirens. The sequence goes on along the minus strand of CM053791.1, from coordinate 117,875,242 downwards.
AGAAGAAACGGGTTAGTAACTAAAGTAGCAAGAGCTATGTTAGCTGAGAATGATGTATCCAAGATGTTTTGGAGAGAAGTTGTGAATACAATAGTCTACACTATGAATAGAGAGCAAGTCAGGAAAGACAAGACCCCTTATGAACTATGGTTTGGTCACTCACCTATAGTTAAGTATTTCAGAATTTTTGGCAGCAAATGTTATATCAAAAGAGATGATGATGTTGGTAAATTTGAGACTAGAAGTGATGAAGGTATGTTTCTTGGTTATTCATTGAAAATAAAATCTTATAGATGTCATAATCTAAGAACTAAGACTATTGTTAAAGTGCGAATGTAAGAGTTGATGAGAAATTTAGGATACAAGAAAGAATAGTTGACTACAATTTTATTGATGAGAATGTTGTTGTTACTAAAACAAGGAATGATGAAGTACTCTTTGAGAAAAACAATGATTTTCAAAATGAAGGAGAGCTAAGGTAGGAAAAAATTTTGGAACCTAGAATAGAGTTAAGTGTTGAGATCACAACTCCTACTTCTGGTAATAATATGACAAAGAATCATCCACCAAAGTAGATCATCAGTAGCAGAGATAAAGGTGTGATGAAAAGAAGAAAAATCAATGATGAACTATGTTTGATATCTCAAGTAGAACCAAAGAATGTAGATGAGGCATGTAAAGATGACTATTGGAAGCAAGCTATGAAAGAAGAATTGGATTAGATAGTGAAAAATGAGACATGGGAATTAGTCCCTAGACCAACAAACAAGAATGTGATAGGAACAAAATGGGTATTCAGGAACAATATGAATGAACAAGGTGAAGTTGTAAGGAATAAAGCAAGATTGGTATGTAAAGGTTACTCATAGCAAGAAGGAATAGACTATGAAGAAACCTATGCTCCTGTGGAAAGAATGGAAGTAGTAATACTATTCTTAGCCTATGTAGCACATAAGAAATTCGAAGTTCATCAAATGGATGTCAAGAAAGTATTTCTAAATGGAAAACTTGAAGAAGAGGTATACATAGAACAACCTAAAGGTTTTCCTTTAACATATGACAAGGACATGGTATGCAAATTGAAGAAAGCATTGTATGGCTTAAAACGAGCACCCAAAACTTGGTATGCAATGTTGGACAAGCATTTGATAAAACTTGGATTTAGCAAAGGTATGGTAGACATTAATCTATACTATAAAGAAATAGATGATGGATTAATGATTTTGGTAATATTTTTTGATGATATTTTATTTGTAGGAGATGGTGATGAAAGTGAAAAGTTTGTAGAAGAAATGAAGAAGGAATTTGAAATGAGTGTGATGGGAGAGAGGAAATAATTCCTAAGATTACTGATTGTGCACAATAAAGAAGGAATCTCTATTTCCCAGACTAAGTAATTGAAAGATATATTGAAAAGGTTTGGTTTGGAAAAATATAAACTAGTTGGAACACCTATTGTAACTGGACACAAGTTATCTTCAAAGGATGAGACACCTACTATTGAGAAGAAGAAGTATCGATCTATGATTAGAGGATTGCAATATCTGACTCGCATAAGGCCAAATATAGAAAATGTAGTTGGAATTGTTGCAAGATTTCAAGATGATCCCAGAGAAGCACATTATGCAGCAATTAAGAGGACATTTAGATATCTGAAGGGAACACTAGGGTTTGGATTGTGGTATGACAAATCTAATGATTTCACTTTATATGCTTATACTAATGTTGGTTGGATAGGTAGTATGGATGATAGAAAGAGCACTAGTGGTGAAGCCTTCTTTTTTGAAGGAAGATTGGTTTCTTGGTTAAGCAAGAAGTAAGATTGTATCTCATAGAGTACAGTAGAGGTAGAATATGTTGCCGTAGCAAACAATTGTAATCAAGTTGTTTGGATGAAGAAGATGCTAAAGGATAAAAGGATAGAATTTAGTGAACCTATTGTTATACATTGTGATAACACAAGAACAATAAATATATCTAAAAATTTAGTGTTTCATTCTAAGACTAAGCACAATTCTATCAAGTATCACGTGTTGAGAGAGAGTTATAGAAAAGGAAATCAGATTGGAGTATGTAAGCACTAAAGAGAAGATTGCAAATATTTTCACCAAGCCTCTTCCCAAAGAGAATTTTGAGTATTTGTGAGGTATGTTAGGGGTTATGCCCCTACCTGCATCAGAGTAGATGATGCAAGAGTGCATTAGTCCAATGTTACATAGCACTATTGTTTGTCTAGACTAAATGTTGATGCTTCCTATATGGGGGAGTATCTATGATGGAAAAAGTCATCGAGGACTCTTGATGGATGTTGTTTTTAATAGTGTCTTTGGACACTTAAGCAAGTCAGAGATAGTTGTTGCAAAGATATTTGGTTGCCAAAACCTTTGACATTAATTTCAATGGGGGAGAGATTACAACATGAAAAAAAAATTGGTATAGAGTACATTGAAGGGAGAGATTATATCAATGGGAAGAATGATTGATGAAGAGGATTTGAAAAGAAAGGATAACAATCTTTCACAATGGGTATTCTTGGAGCTAGATGTTTTTCATCTATGTTGCCATCAATGCCAAAGGGGGATATTATTGGAAGTATGAATCTTGATGATACTTCTATGGGGAGTATTGTAGAATCATGATTAGATAATTATCATGATGATATGTTACAGTCATGACTATGTTTGTCATTGATGTCAACATAGCACTTTTATGTGGTATCTAACAAAAGAACAATGGTAAAGATCAAGTTAATGCAGATAGATCATTGAGTAATTTCATTAAGCAAGGTTAAAGGGATATACTACTATGTGTCTAGTATATGTAGAGCTAACCTCGAAAGCATAAGACATTAAGTCTGGAATAAGTTATGTAAGTTTTAGTGATGATTGTTCTAAGATAGAGTTTATAGAAGCATGCTCTAGTAAAATTGTTATATCTCTCAGTAGAATTGTTATTCTAAGAAGAAAAGTTAAAGATGTGTAGAAGACATGTTGAAGATGGTATGGCTAAGATCATTCATCATAATATTAAATGTATGGAAATTTATTCAAGTTACAAGGCAACTGATTGATGTTATCAATATGTATAATGTGTTCTTAATGGGGCCCTATAATAATTAATTGAGAAGGTTTAATAGTTGACTTAGGCAATTGTTTTATGGATTCAGTATAAAGGAAGGACATTTTCCTTTATTATGTATGAATCAAGGAATGATATTAATAAGTATGAAGAGTGGAATAGAAGAGAAATAGTTGATATGTGAAGATAAGAAGAGTAGAGTGAAATTGGAGAGAACTGTGTTGCCAAGGTTTTATTTAGTGATTCGAGGTTTGATATTTGGATCCAAGGTTCTTGACCTAGTCTAAAAGGTCTCACAGTGATTGGTCTAGTTGATAGGATAGAGGAAAGAGGTTAAAGCACATTACAAAAAATTATTCTACAAGGAATAGTTGAGATATCAGTTGGACAATGAGTTCAATGGTCTTGCCCCAGAAGTTGTTTGGATAGTGGATCCTTCTATCTTCTACAACTCCTAACAAGGATTCAAAGTCTCCTAATAGGGGCTCTTATGTACTAAATGTGTTTATAGACTCATAACAAGGTCCAACCTTTAATGAGGAATATATATATATATATATATATATATATATATATATATATATATATATATATATATCTTTGTGGGCATCATTCCCACTAAGGTTTTCCCTCTGATCAAGGGTTTCCCTAGTTGACATATCTGGTGTAATTGTGTATGTGCATCTTGGTATGATTTTGTTTTACTTTGATTGAATGGTTAAGATTAATTAAGGCTGATAAATGTCTTAATTGGATAACATATTCACCCCCCCTCTCAATTATCTTGGTGGATTATTGTTTCTAATAGTAATTTTATAGCTAGTAGAGGAAAACCCAAATGAGAAACCTTCATCTTGAATAACCAGGTTGAATATTCCAATGGTCATCCCTTCCACTTCACTAGGTACTCCTCATACTGCATTTTTCTGGTGAACTGACCTATGCAACTATCCAAAATTTCTTCAATCTCCTCCTTCTCAGAAGTAGAAATGGGACATGGATCTAGTATCAACTCCTCCTATGTACAATCTTCATGATATTTTGTTAAGTCTGCAATATTGAAAATAGGGGAAATATGGATCCTATCTAGTAACTCCACTTTATATACATTTCCTTAATCATGTTTCTTCAAAATCTTCTAGGAACCAAATTTCTTCATCTTCAGCTTGTTATAGGTGCCCACTAGAAATTGTTCCTTCCTCAAGTACACCATAGCCAACTTGGAACTCCTTATGTCTCCTCTTTTAATCTTCTCTAGCCATATACTATAGGTTCATCTTGGTAATATTTGCATGTACATCCTCATGTAGGTTCTTGATATGTTTAGCAAAGTCTTCTTCCTTAGTACTAGTCCCCTCTCCTTGCTCCATCTTCCTCAACTCTCATGTAGTCCTTGGACTACTCCCATACACAATTTGAAATGGTGATCTATCAGTAATCTCATTCATAGAATTATTGTAAGCAAATTATGCTTGTGGTAGAAACAAACCCCATCCCTTCGGCTTATCTTCTACTAAACACTATAGTAAATTGCCCAAACTTCTATTCACCAATTCTATTTGTCCATTAGCTTGCAGATGATGTACAGAAATTCTTCCATAGAGTCCTCCATAAATACCCAAAAAATTTAGTATCTTTGTTAAAAGCAATACATTTTGGAAGACCATGTAACCTCACCACCTCTTTAAAAAACAAATCTCTAATATGCACTGCATCATGAGTCTTGTGGTATGGAATGGAATGTGCCATCTTGGAGAACTTATCAACCACCACAAATACTAAGTCATTAGACCTTTGTGTCCTTGGCAACCCAAGAAAAAAAATCCATACTTATGTCCTCCTAGGGCTTTGATGGAATAGGCAATGGCTGATAAAGTCCAGTGTTTTGATTGACTCTTTTGGTTATTTGACATACTCGACAAGTCTACCCAAACTTCTTGACATTGTATGACAATTTTGGGAAAAATGTTCACTAACAATGGAAATGGTCTTATCATGACCAAAGTGTCATGTCATCCCTCACTATGTTTCTCCTTGATCAAGTTCTCACTCATGGAAATCCTTGGAATACACAATTGACTACCCTTGAAAAACATACCATCATGGATCATGTAATCCAAGCCTTTGCAAATTCAAGATCCTCAGGGTATAGATTCTTGAGTTCATCAAACCCAACCACTTCAACCTACATTTATATTAGAAATAATTGTCTCCTACTTAATACATCTACAACCCTATTAGACCTTCAACTTCTATGTTTCAGTACAAATGTATAGCTTTGCATGAACTTTTCCCATTTCAAATGTCTCTAATTCAATTTACCTTGGCTATTTAGGTACTATAATGTTTGATGATCAATATACAAGACAATTTCTTTTGGAAATAGATAATGCCTCAATTTGTTTAAGGCATGAACTATTGCATAGAACTCCTAATCATAAATAAAATACTTCTTCTTTGCATCATTCAATTTTTCACTAAAATATGCAATAAGCTTATCTTCTTGGCTCAGCATAGCCCCAATAGCACTACCACTGGCATCACAATCCACCTAGAACACTTTGTTAAAATTAGGAAGTGCCAAAATTGGTTTCTCTATCACCTTCTTCTTCAACAACTCAAAACTCCTTGTAGCTCTTATAGTCCACTTGAACTCTTTTGTATCCCCTCTCATTGTTTTAGTTAGGGGTGTAGATTTACTACTGAAATTCTTAATGAAATTCTTGTAGCAACTAGTGAAAACTATGGAATGACCTCACCTTAGTGGTATACCTAAGAGTAGGCCATTTCAAGATGACATTCACCTTCTCTAGGTACATTTTGAGACCTTCAACTGATACAACATACCCCAAATAGAGTAACTTATTTTTGACAAATCTACACTTCTTCAAATTAATCAATAATTTCACTTCCCTTAACATTTCAAGGACACTGCAAATTTTCAACAAATGTTCATCTAGATACTTGCTGAAAATCAAAATATCATCCCAATAGATAATAATAATAAATCCCAAAATTTTCATTAATACCTCATTCATAAGTCACATGGAGATGCTCAATGCATTGGTCATTCCAAAGGGCATGACTAACCACTCATATAGACCCTCCTTGGTCTTGAATGTAGTATTCCACTCATCTCGCTCTCTTATCTAAACCTGGAGATAACTACTCTTGAGATTTATTATTTGAAGTACTAAGATCCACTCAAGTAATTTGTAAGATAATCCATCCTTGGCACAAGAAATGAGTACTCTATGGTTATTTTTTTTATAGCCTAAGATTTTTTACACATTCTCCACTCCCCATCCTTCTTTGGTGCTAGTACTATAAGTACTACACATGGACTTAGGCTATCTCGAATTAGACCTTTCCTCAACAATTCTTGAACTTGTCTATTCAGCTCCTCAGTCTTAGTAGGAGTCATCATATGAGTAGCCTTGTTAGGAAAACTAGCTCCAAGGACTAAATCTATTTTATGACTGAATTTCCTTACTGGTGGCAAGTTGGCAACCCTTCTAGGACATTATCAAATATGACATCTCAATACTCACTTAATAGACCTGAAGCTTCAACTAGAAATTCACAACTACATTCCTTGTTCTTTCTAGGAATTAAAGCATAACACATATGTTGATGTTTCATGCTATCTAGAAAAATTCTTCCATCAACAAGACATACCCTAGCACTACCACATACATTTTCATCTTCCTTTATCAAGGACTTCAATTTGTGATGAGCTCCATCCTTCATCAAAGAATATGTATTTGCATGACCATCATGTATAGTACACCTATCAAGATGCCATGGTCTTTCCAACAAAAAATGGGATACATCCATTGAGATGATGTCATAGAGAACCTCATCATGGTAACTCCCAATCTTGAACTTTACCAAACATTGTTCAATGAACAAGACCTTATGATCATCTTGGACCTAGGCAATCTAATATGGATGGGGGTGTTTCTCCCTCTTCAGCCTTAGTTTTGAGACTATCTCCTCTGACACCAAGTTGTCAATGCTCCCACCATCAACAATCTCATCATAACATTTATCCTCACACTTGCACCTGGTACAAAACAGACACCTCCTTTGTCCAAGTTCATTCTCATAGCTCAATAAGACCCTTTCATTATCCAAAACCTATCCTCTTTATGCATCCTCTAAATTTAATGACTTAGCATCATCATACACATAAGCAACCCTTGCTTGACCATCAAATCTCCTATTTGTGCTTCCTTGGCATTGAGGGCACTCATAAGCATGATGGCCTTCTTCATTATAGTGAAAGCATGTACCATGGAAACCTCCTCTTCCTAAACCATAGAAGCCTCCTCTACCTCTTCCTCTTTTGTCTCCAAATTTTTTATCATGCAAGCAGTTGAAACCCTCATTCCTTGGGTTTCAGATGGTACCCACATCTTCATTTTTCTTCTGGTCCTCATTTTAGACTCCAAATGATCTACCTTCACCCCTTCCTCCTTGACCATGCCCTCTTTTCCTTCCATCAAACTTTTTTTTAAACTTCTCCTCAACTCGTACGAAAAAATGGTATGGTTCTTCAATTCAGGTCATTCTAACCAAACATAGCTCCTCCTAAATGTTAGGCCTTAGCCCATTAAGGTAATGGGAAACCTTCACCTTATTTTCTTCCACATTCCCCATCCTAATAAGGACTCAGTAAAACTCCTCTGTATATTCCTAGATATATTTTCCCTCTTTCTTTAACCCTTGCATCTTCTTAAACAAATCAAGCTTATAGTCAACAGGAATAAATTGCTTCTTTAGTTTATCCACCATATGATCCCACCTTATGATTTTATCCTTCCCTCTTCTATTCCTTTCTAACTGAATCTCTTGCCACCAGATTTTGGCATGGCCCTTCAATCTAGTCATCATAAAATTAACCCTATCAAGGTCATTTGTATCCTCATACTCAAAATATTCCTCTAGCTCATTGATCTAGTTGATCAACTCATCTGGGTTTATATTTCTTAAAAATATGTCAACCTTAAGTTTAGGTCTTTTTCCTAGCTTGGAAATAGACTTAAGAATATTTTCCTCTACCTAGTCTAGGGCTTCTCCTCCTCCTTCCCCTTCCTGGAAAACATTTCCTTCTTCATTTTCCTCCTCACTTTCATCCCTTATGGCAATATTCATCCCTGTATGGATCTCCTCTAAGACTGCCTAAACTTGTCTCTAGAGGTCTCTAACCTTAGGAGGGACACCTTAGACCCTTCCATCATGTTCTCTTCATGGAGGCATCTTCTCACTATCTCAAAACCCACAACCACATAATCCTAGTGTAAACTATCTCATAGTTGGTGCTTTGCCTACACACTTAGGAACTCCTACTTTGATACCACTTGATAAGGGAACAACCAAAGACAATATAAACACAACAAGAAAAGAAGAATATTATTATCAAAAATGATATGCTATTACATTCAGTATAGAGAAAATATACTCAACTGCATGCCCTATGGGCTTACAATGTTATCAGATTCTAGAGAAAAACCCTTCTCGTGGTACCTTTTCCCAAACTCCACAAAAATTGCCTTTACAATGCAAGAAATGACCTTAAGTAACCCAAATTAGGTTTAGTGTTAGGAATAAATTTTAGAATATTCTATTTGGTATCCACTGCCAAAGCAAAAGGTTCTAGAAGAGACGTTAGAGGTCAGTGCAAAATTAGAAGAATCAAAAAATGGTAGTCCAACTTCTGGGAGGCATAACTTTTGATCTGGGACTCCCATTGACAAATTGTTTATATTTTTGAAAAGGTCTCCAAGCACTCTATAGTCTTATGGACCAGCTTAGCTCTTCCTCCATTTTTCAAGCTTGTACAAGGCCATTTGGTGCCTCAAATTTGACTTTGAAATGTTCTTAAGGGGTGTCCAAGAAACTTAAAACTAACATAACTTTCCAACCGTAAAGCCTTTTGGCCTGATTATTTTTCTAGAATGCTTAAATTACAAGTACAATCATCCCTCCAAAATAAACCCTATAAATCATCATAATCATGGCTCAATTAAAAATAACCTATTTTCTACACTGGCACATCCCAAGGTGCTAAAAAACACTAACCCAAAAAACCAATAGTGGAACTATGAGAGTTGGAATCTCTATTTGGCCTAAATGGGTATCTAGAAATACAAACACATTAAATAAAAATTAACACTAAGCATATTTTTGGGTGATACAGGATTGCCCTTACACCATTAGATGCTCTTGCATCACATGGTTGAGGAAAATGTAACTTGTTTTAGTTAAAGCTCATTTTCCCATTAAAAACCAACTTTCTTCAAAACCTTAAAATACCATTTTATAGATCTTAGGGTCAAGATCATCATCATATAAATTTAATGGTGTTTTGATTAGTTATAATGTATTATAATTTCAAAATGAAGATGTCACTTCAGAAAAGGAAAAAAATAGTACATCATATTTAAAAAATTAAAATTTATATTCATCACTAGAGGAGAGAGTTATCTTCAAGAATATGTGATTTATTTTCAAAAAGATGTGGATTTGATAGGGAAATTTTTATTGGAGAAAAAAAATGTCAACTTTTTATAAGTTCAATTTTGAGTACACTTATAATAGAGATAATATACATTGAAACCCAATCTTTCTTATTTTAGCTATAATTATACATGTCGTCTATAACATAGTTTAAAATTGAAGAAAAAATAGATTATTTGCATATACTTGTTTTGTGGGGAGTACACCCTACACTCTTAGGAATTAAAAACTAGACCCTAAAATTTAAAAAACACATAATTATTTTCTCAAAAATATTAAAAATTATAGGCATAAACTTCATCAAATTTTACACATTCCATCAGTTTACATCATCTTCAAATTCTAAACACAAATGCCACTTTTATGCTATTACATATGAGAAAATTGCATGTTATCAACCTTTTCCTTTATAAAAGGGACACAAGTTTCTACTTTTACTCCAATCTATATGTATGTTCACTCATTTGTTGCTATGATAGGCTTATCACATAGGGATGATAAGCCTAGGCCTTCCTCCCAAAAATCAAAGATTGATCAAATATTCCTAACTCCTTTTGCATTATATAGCACATACATGGACCTAAGATTCCCCAAAGATTTAGCCAAAATCATCAATGGAATGTTAGGTAAAATGTATTCCTCTTGTGACTAGATTTAAGAAATTCAATGGATTCATGCTTCCCTACTCACTTAGACTTATCAAACTTGTTTCAATGGAAAGCTAATTCATTACCCTAGATTACCATGAAGGGAAAACAACAAGATATTAAAAAAATAATTCACACCACATGCTGAAACAAGTATTTTCACTAAGGTTTGCTCTTTCTTATGACTAGTTTTTAGAAATTCAATGGATTCTCACTTCCCTATTCACTTAGACTTCTCAAACTTGTTGCAAAGGAAAGTTAATTCATGTAATGTGCTCTTTCTAGGTCTATTATTATATAATATAATTAATTAACTTGTAATATTAATAATAGTCATTTTAGCTATCAAATGATGATATTATTTGAAATTAGGACAAAATTTATAGATGTTATCCAAGTTTCCTAGATGCCAAATGTGCAAATGGATGCCCTCACAATTTATAGGTCCAAGTCTGCATCACAAAAGATTATGAATCACTAACCCCTACCCTATCTTGGGACAAAGATCCAATTGCTTGGACTTAGACAAGCCCCTCCTTTGTAACATTTTATACTCTCAATAAAAAATCAAATAATAGTGATATTTCCTTATGATGATAATAAAAAGATATTTCTATAATAATAATAAATTATTCTAATTTTAAATAATAATTTAATTATGATTATAATATCATTTAAATATTAATCATTATTAAATTATATATTATTATCAAATATATTTAATAATCAAAATATCCACATATAAAATATTAAATAAGAATAAAATATACCTTATATGTTATCTCTTCTTTTAAATTATATTTTCCTTAACATGCTTCTTCCCTTACTTCGTTACACTCCCTACTTTTATGGGGAGTCTTAATTTCAATTTTACTTTTTTAACTAGTTTCCACTTATAAACATAATGTTCTCTTTATTATCTAAAAATGTCTTTGCTGCTCCCTTTCTTCAATATGACATTTTACCACCTTAATATAAATTGAATATAAATTCAGCCCTTTAAGAAGGTGTCACCTACTTATAATGATTTCTTATTAAATTCTTGACTATGTCTTAAAAATCTCTTTTCATTTTTTCCTTGCCCATTGAGAGGGTGTCTTTATTCATTGTAAGATGTGTGTTTAAATACATCTTACAATCACCTCTAAGAAGGGTCATGATGTTTGATTAGCAGTAGCAGTATTATTTCCAACCATTTTCTTATAATTAAATATTTAAAGATCATTTAATTTAAATGTTAATTGTATTATTTCATTATTATAATAATTGATTATGTGTTTTTTTAATTAGTTTGATATTCATGTTTATGTCGTAGTGTTTAACATGTGCATTCAATATATTAAATATCTAATATATTATTATATTGATTTAGTAAAATTATATATATTGATAATTATTTATTTAAGATATTATTCAATTATCTTAATACATCTCATTTTTTCTAATAATCAATTAGCTATTACTTGTATATGTCTACAAATAGAACTGTCCATTATGATTTAATATTAGATTCCTTTATCAAAAAGGATATTACAGTCCTACCCTCCCAAAATTGCTTGTCCTCAAGCAATTACAAGTTTCATTTCATACATTAGATTTTAACCAATCTTTTTTTCTTTTGCATAACTTTATCTTAGTTTGATCCAACTAAGAGTTGACTGATAATTGATAAGTACATATGTATGCTACACAAACTTTGATGGATTAGATGTTAATGAGATTGGTGAATGTGAGATTGATTCTCATCAAGAGTGATTCAACTTAATGAGTTATTACACTAATAGGACTAGTGAATGAGACCTAATAATTAGCACATTCTAGTCCATTTTTTGCTTCCTACATGAATTCGCTTAGAAAGATGGAAATTTTGATGTCAAAGGACACTAGATACTCATCTATAAGTAGGTTCCCACAAAGATATTGGGACTGCATGTTGGTTACCCATCTTGGATTCTTTCCTCGGGGATTTTGGAATAATGTTCTTACCTATCTTGGACTCTTTCCTCAAGGCATTTGAAACCATGTCCTCACCCATCTTGGACTCTTCCCTCAAGGCATTGGAACTCATGCCCTTACTTATCTCAGAATCTACCTAACTTGAGAAGATTTACTCTGCCTCTCCTATCTTGACAATAAATCACTTGTATGAACTTAGGTTCATCATTTGTTTAATCATATTTCCAAGATTTTTTAACAATTGTATTCAATAGTTTTATCCTTTTATAAATATTTTCACCCTACAGGATGGCAATATCATGCTCTGATACCACTATAATGTCCCCTTTCTAGGTCCATTATTATATAATATATTTAATTAACTTGTAATATTAATAATAGTCATTTTAGCTATCAAATGATGATATTATTTAAAATCGAGAAAAAAGATATAGATGTTATCCAAGTTTCCTAGATGCCAAATGTGCAAATGGATTCCCTTAGAGATTACAGGTCCAAGTCTACATCACAAAAGATTATGAATCATTGACCCCTTCCCTATTTTGGCACAAAGATCCAATTGCTTGGACTTAGACAAGCCCCTCCTTTGTAACATGGTATACTCTTAATAACAAATCAAATAATAGTAATATTTTCTTATGATGAAAATAAGAAGATATTTCTATAATAATAATAAATTATTCTAATTTTAAATAATAATTTAATTATGATTTTAATATCATTTAAATATTAATCATTATTAAATTATATATTATTATCAAATATATTCAAAATCATAATATCCACATATAAAATAAATAAGAATAAAATATACCTTATATGTTATCTCTTATTTTAAATTATATTTATCTTAAAAGGGAGCGGGATGAGTGAGAAAGGGAGTGGGCCTAGAGTTTTCAAATGGAGGCTTCCCTGTAGACACGGATGCACTGCAGGGGTGTCTGAGATTGGAGAGGGAGAAGGGAGTGATGAAGATGAGGATGATGCGAAGCTTGGTGTTGAGGGAATCAGGTTTTGTGGGCTTTTGGAGGACTTTTTTCGGTTGGATCTGGTGGTCTTGTTGTCTCAACGCTCTCTTGTTGTTGGTCAGAAAACATGGGGTCAGATTGCTCATGTGTGGTGCAGTTCAGCTGTGAGTTTTTTCCTTTGGGGTGGAACTCCTCTTGGCTGTGGCCTTTTTCTGAGAATGATATGCAGGGATCGAGGTTGGGTATTCAGTATCTTTCTTGCTTGTGACAATGTTGACGAGTTCCTTCTGGGTGTTGCTCCTGGCTGGGGACAACTTTCTTCAGAGGGTTGTTTTCTAGTTTTTGAGAAAGCTAGCTCTAGCCTTCTATGTTTTTGGGGTGAGAGATGTTCCCCCAGATGCGTAGCTGGTTGTGATGGTAACATGGGCAAAGGTGGGAGCTTGGAGTTCCAAGGCTTGGTCCAAGGCTCTCATTCTCTTTGGCTCATCTTACCTTGGAATGACTTTTTTTGGATCAAGGCTTTTAGATCCTTTGTCTTCCCAAGTGCTGGTGTAGAGATTTACTATCTGCATGACTTTCCTTGCTATTATGCTGGTAATGGCTGGGGTGGAAGGTTTCCTCTCCCCCTCCATTTGTTGGATATCAGGATAGGTTGCTACTATTGGGGCAATCTTAGGTTGTGGAGGCTTATGTGGCTGGCTTCTCTTGGACACTATCGATTTCATGCATTAGGCTCTTGTGTCCTAATGCTAGTTAACCATGCTTGGGTTCCACCACTAGTGGGTGGTTGGTTCTTGGCTCGGAGGGCTATTCTTTGTCCTCTCACTATGAACAAAATGTGGTTACAGAGGTGGTGGGTTTGGTTTTTTGTCTCTACTCTGTCTCACATGGCTTCTATGGAGGTGAAGCTATCTCCTATTGAGGTGGAGATATTTTGTGAGTTACTGGGGGTGGAGGTGACTTCTAGTGTGGGAGACATTGTCAAGGCTACTACTTTTGATAGGTTGGAGGGTTGGTGGTTCCACCTTCCTAAACTTGATATTTGGACCATTGGTGGGAGGACTCTCCTTTGTCCTCTCATTATGAGAAAAATGTTGTTACAGTGGTGGTGGGCTTGGATTCGTGTCTTTGCTCCTTGCATGGCTTCTATGGAGGTGAAGCTATCTCCTATTGAGGTGGAGATCTGGTGTGAGTTGTGGGAGACTCCTAGTGAGGGGAACAATTTCTTGGTTGTTGCTGCTAATAGGTGGGGGGGTTGGTGGTTCCATCTTCCCAACTTTATTGTTTTGATCTTCCATTGTTGTGCTTCTATTGTGGGGGACCCTTTCACTATTGAGGTGGGAAAGGAGACTGTTGTGAGTTGGAAGATCTTTGAAGGTGCTAGCCTAAGAATTGGGCCAAGATGGGTCCGGATCTCTAATTCAGAGAAGAAAAGGCAGGCAGCTTGCTGCCTTATTTTGTTGTTCATGTGTTGATGTTAAAAGGACCTACTACTTCCTGGTCCTAGTTGTCCTTTGTTTGGAGGTACACTGGAAGTTTTAAAGGGCGCTTCCAAACCATTGGTTTTTGTGTTTGGATGAATGCTGGAAGTTTTAAAGGGCTCATCCAAGTCCTTGGTTCTTGTTTTTGGTTTTGTTCACAACTGTTTGGGGGCTTGTCCCAAGGTGTGTTATTCTCTAACCTCTTTCATTGATGGAGGTAAGTTAATATTGTAGATCCTTGGTGATCTTGGATTTGGCACTTGAGACTGTTAATTGCGTTTAGCAGTATAGTGCGAGTTGTTTGTACCATGAGCCAGCACCCTCTTGCTACTTAACTTAATCAAAAACATGCTTCTTCCCTTACTTTGTTACACTCCCTACTTTTATGGAGAGTCTTAATTTCAATTTTACTTTTTAGCTAGTTTCCACGTATAAACATATTGTTTTCTTTATTATCTAAAAAAGTATTTTCTACTCCCTTTTTTAATATGACATTTTACCACCTTAATATAAATTGAATATAAATTCATCCCTTTAATAAGGTGTCACCTACTTATAATGTTTTCCTTTTAAATTCTTGACTATGTCTTAAAATTCTCTTTTCATTTTTTCCTTACCGTTGAGAGGGTGCCTTTATTCATTGTAAGGTGTGCATTTAAATACATCTTGCAATCACCTTTAAGAAGGGTCACAATGTTTGATTGGTAGTAGAAATATTATTTCTAACCATTTTATTATAATTAAATATTTAAAGATCATTTAATTTAAATGTTAATTGTATTATTTCATTATTATAAAGATGGGTTATATGTATTTTTTATAACTAGTTTGATATTAATGTTTATGTTGTAGTGTTTAACATGTGCATTCAATATATTAAATATCTAATATATTATTATATTGATTTGATACACGCACACACACACACATATATAAACTACTATTCAATTATCTTAATAATTTATTTATTTTCTACTAATCGATTAGCTATTACTTGCATATGTTTACAAATAGAATTGTCCATTATGATTTAATATTATATTCCTTTATCAGAAAGGATATTACAATTCATCACCCTAGACTACCATGAAGGGGAATTACTAATATTTCAAATTGATTACTCACACTACATGTTGAAACAAGGATTTTCACTAGAAAATTGAATATGCAGGTTCTGATCAAAGTGATTTGATTGTTTCAAACTTCAAAAATTGATCTTCCATTAACCATAGTGCGGATGTCTATATATTCCCCAACCATCCAAACCACTAGAGCAACTAATTTTCAAACTAAGTAGCCATTGTGACAACTTTTTAAAAAGTTGTCTAACAACATTGCAATGTTGCATGACAACATTTACAATATTGCAACTTCTTGCTTCCAAGATCACTTAATTGAACTAAGTGACCTTAGACTTGTTCAAAAGAACCAGAAGGACCTAAAACCATACAATCCCCAATACAAATCAAATTTAGCCCTTCAAGGTGGCTTGTAACCTATACATGACAATTTGGCCTTATAATGGGCCTTATTACAAAAACTTGTGGAATGGTCCACATGACCTTTATTGCAATGTATAGAGGTACCAAATCCACCAAGAAAGACTTTGTCCAAGATTGGGAGGCGCTCTGCACCAATTTTGGGAACTAATTTAAAACCCAAATTTAAGGTTAATCTTTCAGAACCCTTTGCCCCCCTTCCTATATTTTTTATTTTGGGATTCATCTATGTGTAGACTACATTTCAAGGCTTATCTTTATGTCTATGGACTTTAAGGTTTTTGGAAGGCTTATTAAAGCCCAATGTTTTAGAGTTATGGTGCCTAAAACAAACCTTGTTTCTTCTTGAAAGGCAATGGGTGTGTAGGACACCCCTCAGTTCCTATTGAAGGTTAATGAAGCCTTTTTAAGAACTCTTTGCATCGTGTTGCATCTTATGTTTGGCATTCATATATTTTTCGGATGATGTTTTTGTGTTGTTGGTTTCCCATTGTTTTGTAATGTTCATTCTTAACCATTTGTTTATCTATTTAGAATTATTAATCCTTGTTAAAATATGTTTGTAAAGGATTTCAAACTCTTTTCAAAACCTATTCTCCTCTAATAAAAATAATAAGCATAACTTTTAAGAAAATAAGAATTATGTTCTAAGAGACTTTCAATATCCATTTATGTTCAATTATCAACCGAAAAAATCAACTATTAGTATAACTTTAATTTATACTTCAAATACTCAACCACTTACATAACAAAAACTATCATATCTTTATTTAAATAGTAATAATAATATTCATCACAATTGGTGGCTGACTAATGATGTTAATGCACTTTATGAAATTAAAAGAAAGAAACCTTGAATGAAAAGTAAAGTACTTGGTATAGGTGCTACACTTATTAGCCATCTATTGATTATCTCCATGTCATTTCAATTGAGGAAACAAACCATAAAGAATAACTACTTGTTATGGTGGAAAGTGAAAGCAAAGTAATAGGCAAAGAAATAAATGTGGTACAGCACATCTCCAACCTCTAGTGAAACGTGAAACAAAATAGGGGTATCATGGTATGCCATCACATCAGCTCCCTATAAAATATTAATACAAATTTGATTCCTATTTGCATTTGATAAACCCTAATTTAGTCTTTTGATATCATGATAAGCATGAATTATTATTTGAACGTAAGCATGAACTGTTGCAGATGCAAAATCCAGCGAGCTGCATTTGACTTTACAACCCTAAAGTTAAGCATAGATAACTATTATACGGCAGAGTTATGTGTTTTGGCATAGAAAAAACAAATGGAATGGAGAATGGAATTTGATAATAGTGGATAGATGGGTGTCGGTGAAGGCTTGTGATGATGATTCATATCTTTTGCATGTGCATCATGTCGGTGCCGCCAATTCCTCCCCACACTAAATGGCCCAACAATACTCCCAATAGGTGGCATTGACAACCAGTGATTGAAAAGCTTTGTGTTTTGTTGAAGAAACCAAATATTAGCTACCTACAAAGCAAACCAAACATCACCTACCTACACAAAACAACAAAACGAGTCAAACAAAAACAGATTTAGAGGGCGCCTTGTAATGTTGGGAGTTGGGTATATGAATAATTCAATTAAATGGTTAAATTTTAAGAGGTCCCTTTTTAATAACCTCAGTAACAATTGAATTTCTGAGGAGGGCCAGCCTCTGCTTTTAATTCAAAAATAATTGAATTTCTAATTTTTATTAGTTTTGAGTTTTGAGTTCTACATGATTTGGTTTCTATTGAAGTCATTCATAGAGTTCATTTATATGATTGTGATTTTTTTTGGAGTATTGGGTATATGGATAATTTATTTCTGAGATAAATTGCTATAAAGTTTAAGAGATTTTTATGTTATTATATTTGGTAAGAATTGAATTTTAAGTTTGTTATTTTATTTTATTTTATGTTAGTTTTATGTATCTAACATAAAAGGATTCTTTTGAAATCATTGTTCTCGTTGAAGAAGAATAAGAGTCAATTGATATAGTTGTGAATTGTACGTATCAATAATTAATTTTTTTCCTAATTAAAGATTAAAGTTTAAAAGGTTTTCATTCTATTGTATTCACTAAGAATATGTTTTTTGCAATCTATCATTTTGTTTCATGTTGGATTTATGCATTCAACATGATTTTTTTTCAACTAGATTATTTTGAACCCATTAGATTCCACTTCAATAGTGAGAGACACTTGGCATAGTTGAGAATTATACACGGAATATTAAGTGTATGAATAATCAACTTATTTTTAATTAAGGGCCCGTTTGGTTGCTGGAATAGGAATAGGAAATTAAGAATATGTTTTCTAGTTTTTGTTTGGTGTGCCAATTGGATTAGGGAATAAGAGTACATATTCTCATTTTGCCCCTAAAATGAGCTTATGTCCATTCCAAAACATAGTTGTTATTGGAATAGCCATTCCTATTCTCAATATGCATTCATATTCTCAATTTGAAGAGGCTTGCATACTGTTGTGTTTGCTAAGATTATAGTTTCTAGTTTTTTGTTTTGTTTGTTGTTGCATATGTGTATTCAATATGAATTTGTTTCTTGTGAATTCTATTCAAGACATTTTATTTCAATGTGAATAAGAAAGTTCATTATGCTATTGTGCTTGTTAAGTGTTTTGTTTTGGATTTGTTACTTTTTCTAGTGTTGGGTTTATCCAATCCACACTATATTTTTTGGGTGGATTCACTTGGGGTCATTTGGTTTCACTTTTCAAGTAAGAGCCCCTTGATGTAATTGAGATTTTTAAATTCAAGGATTAAAGTATAAGATATTTCCTTCTTGTTGTGTTTGGTCATAATATAGTGTCGAGTTTGTTATTTTGTTTGGTGTTGAGTTTGTGCAGTCACCATGATTTTGTCTCTAATGGATCTTGTTGAAGCATTCACTAGTAGCATAAGAGTCAACTTAACACAATGGTGAACTTTTTGTGAAATAATTATTCAAAAAATTAATTGATATATTAATTGTAAATGAAAACTAGTTCTTTAGATTAGGATTATAATACCAATGATAATGCTAAATTATATATTGTCACTATACTATTGCAATTATTTATATTTATCATACCCATAACATATCTCATTTATTTTTGTGTGTACTTAGACAACAACAACTTAATATAATAGCACATTAACGTATGAGATCTCAAAATAATGATATGAGGTGCAAGAGTATCTAGCAGTGTAAGGGCAATCCTATATCACTCAAAAATATATTTAGTGATAGTTTATAGTTGATGTGTTTACATTTATGGATACTCATTTGGGAAAAATAAAGATTCTAACTCTCAGATTTCCATTGTGACTTTTCTAGGTTAGTATTTTGACACATCTCAACATACATGCAAATGTAGAAATGGTTTATTTTGTTATAGAGCCATAAATATGAAGAGTCAGAAGGTGTGAGTTGGAGGAAAGGCTATAATCAAAAAAATTAGCACTCCCAAAAATAATCAGGCCAAAAATTACACGATTTGAAAGTTATGATAGTTTTAAGTTGATTAAAGACCTTCGAGAAATATGGCCAGATTGAAGGGTCATGCAAAAATATGGTGGCATGAGATTAAATTGGAGCATAATAGAAGAGGAAAGGATAAAATCACAAGGTGTGATCACATAGCAGACAAACTAAAGAAGCAATTCATTCATGTTGATTATGAGCTTGATTTGTTCAAGAAGATGCAAGGGTTAAATCAAGTGGGAATTTTTTTATAGAAATACATAGACGAGATCTACCAGGTCCTTATCACAATAAGGCATGAAAAAGATAACAAGGAGAATTTTTCTTATTACATTAATAGGTTAAGACCAAGCATTCAACAGGAGTTAAAAATTTTTAGAATGACCAACATTGAAGATGTATACCAATTTTTCTTTATAATTAAGGAGAAGATAAACAAGAGTTTTGGTGGAAAGAAAAGGGAGTGAGGCCAAGGAGGAAGGGATAGTGGTAGGTCTTTTGGGAGTCGTTATGTGTAATGTCCCCATCTTTTTAGCAACTAAGTGGAGTCCTTAGCCTTCACGTTCTCCAAAGGCTAAGTGGAGCATAAGAAGAAATTAAATTAATTTCCTATAAATTCATTAAATAAATTAAAAATTTAAAGGTGACTTTATATTTAATTAATTTAATTAATTATTGTATTACAAGGGAGAAGCTTCTAGAGTGTATTAATCATTGGAAAGGGGGAAGCCTCTAGTAATTTAATTTTCTAGGAGCACAATTAATTATTGTATTGCGAGGGAGGAGTTTCTAGAAAGTGCATTAATTATTGGGAGGGGGGGGGGGAGCTTCTGGTACTTGCAATTAATTAATATTTGATTTCCTTCTAGAAGGGTGTAGGGAAAGTATAAATAGAGGTGAAAGCTTCATTATTTAGCATCGGATGATTGTGAATTGCATTTGATAAGAGCTTGGAGGTGTGAGTTATAGATTTTTTCTTGGCATTAAAGGACATCTATCCTCTCTTGTAACATTCTAGAAATCATTCCCTTGGGGTTTGGCCTTTGAAATTCATTGATATGTATTTGAGAACTAATATTATTTCAGCAGTGGTTCAATCTTCACGTTAAATTCCTTCTTATTCATGTGATATGGTTTCAAAATCTATGCAAAGACATTAAAATCTCTTTCAACAGTTGGTTCAGTTCTTGGGCATTTCTAGGGTGCCCATTACAGTGGTATTAGAGCTATAAGTCTTGCCATCCTGTGGAGATCTCAAGCATTTATGTCTGGGCATGTGACAAGGGCTTTATAATTTTCACAATACCAGACCAAGACAAAGTAGGAGTTTAGACTTGCAGAATGAATAGGGTAGTTCATCCATGCAGAGGGGCATCCAATACAGTCATACAGACACAGAGGAGATATTCTTTGAACAAGACAATAGTATGGGTGACCGAGATAATAGGAATACCGATCCAAATCAAAAAAAATGTAATGTTTAGTTTACTAGGTACATTAGAGGAGGGGCAACATATGCAACAGGAATAGAATAGGCGAATGGATATGATGCAATAGGAGCATAATAGGTGAATGGATATGATGTTGTAGCTTATGGCTAGATAGATGGGCATCAATATTGACAATTTGTATGTTGCTCCAATGTAGGAGATAGTTGATTCCTTAGGTGTGATCGAGACACATATAGAGCCACCCATCTATGATGTTAGTAATGTGAGCATTTCAGTGGAGTTAGTAGATGTGGGTTTACGCTCTAGTATTATTGATTCGCAATCTAGTGTTGAGTCATGTGTGCAAAGTCAGGAGTCCACATATGAGGCTTTGTTAGGGGATGGCAATGCAACAATAGTGGGATTAGGAGAATGCGAGGATATTGTTATATCAGTAGCCACTTATGTGTCAGTTGAACCATCCAACGAGGAGTTTAGCAATATGCATGCAGTTGTTGATGTGTGTTCTAATGATGGCACACATGTTGATGATTATGAGTTTTTGTCAACTACAAATCGAGTTCAATTTTTTGTCGTGGTAGTTAGTGTTGTTCCTATGTCCATATATTTTGATGTGGCTACACCTATTGTTGATACAATTGGCATGAGTGCATATGGTTTGCCTGTAGCTACATTTTTTTCAATGCATGTTGGTAATGATCAAGATTCTAGTCCAATATCTATTATGTGGGTGGATATAGGGAAGAAGAGTTTTCATAGATCGTCTACAGAGTTGCCTTCTGATGACATTTTGACTTTTATAACATCAGCACAAGTTTTGGGTGATAGGCTGTAGGACATGTGGTTGGTCCTGATGATGTTGGTTTGCAATTGGTTTAATGTCCATAGGGATGTCACATACTACTTCATTTGGGATCCAGGTGGAGGTTGGAGTTCACTGTGTTGCTAGATTGATTTCAAGGAGGGCAAACTGTAATGTCCCCATCTTTTTATCAACTAAGTGGAGTTCTTAGCCTTCACATTTTCCAAAGGCTAAGTGGAGCATAAGAGGAAATTAAATTAATTTCCTATAAAGTTATTAAATAAATTAAAATTAAAAGGTGACTTTTTATTTAATTAATTTAATTAATTATTGTATTACAAGGGAGAAGCTTCTAGGTTGTGTATTAATCATTGGAAAGGGGGAAGCCTCTAGTAATTTAATTTTCTAGAAGCATAATTAATTATTGTATTGCAAGGGAGGAGTTTCTAGAAAGTGCATTAGTTATTGGAAGGGGGGGAAGCTTCTGGTACTTGCAATTAATTAATATTTGATTTCCTTCTAGAAGGGCATAGGGAAAGTATAAATAAAGGTGGGAGCTTCATTTTTTAACATCAAATGATTGTGAATTGCATTTGATAAGAGCTTGGAGGTGTGAGTTATAGATTTTCTCTTGGCATTAGAGGACATTTGTCCTCTCTTGTAACATTCTAGACGTCATTCCCTTGGGGTTTGGCCTTTGGAATTCATTGCTATGTATTTGAGAACTAATATTATTTTAGCAGTGGTTCAATATTCATATTAAATTCCTTCTTTTTCACATTGTGTTATATGGTTTCAAAATCTATGCAAAGACATTAAAATCTCTTTCAGCAGTTGGTTCAGTTCTTGGGCATTTCTAGGGTGCCCATTACATGATGAGGACTAGAGTGAAAATGAAGATGTGGGTACTAACCAAAACTAGAGGAATGAGGGTTTCAACCACTGCCATTATCAAAATTATGAAGATGAGCAAGGAAGAGGAAGAGGAAGATCAAGACAAGGGCTAGGAAGAGGAGGCTTCTATGGCACATGTTTTCACTATGGAAAAGAAAGTCATTATACTTGTGGATGCCCTTAATGTAAAAGAAGGATATAAATGAGTGTTTAAGGCCAAGAGAGGGTTTCTCATGTGGATGAAGATGCCAGGTCATTGTTAGGATTAAAGAGACAAAAGAATCAATTACATGCAAATATAACCAATATTAGAAAAATAAAAAGTCATATAGAAGAGAACACAAGACATAAAGATTTAGCATGGTTCAACCAATCCCTGGGCTATGTCCACCAAATAGAAAGTCCAATATTCCTATTATCTAGTGATTACAACTTTATTACAATCTATAATTCTTTACAAATCCATATGACCACAAGAAGCTACAAACTCATCATTCATTATGAAATCCCTCACCCTAAGCCATTTTATACAAGCTTTTTTCTACTTATAAAATTAGGGATAAAATAAGTCATCCAATAGAAAAATAGAAACCAATGCCTTTTACAATAATAAAGTGAGTTGAGCTTCTGTGGGTGTTACCACCAAAAACCCTTGCGAGGACGTTTCTCCTTAACCCCACCTTGTATTATGACATGGAGCATGCCTCTAGCTCTACCCTAGGACCCTGCAAGGGGTGCTTCCCCTTAACCCCATCTTGGGTGCGCTGCCCCCAAACCACCGTAGAAAAATTTGGGGAGAGATCATGTCGAATGAATTAGGGAGAAATTAACCTCAAAGATTTATTAGGCTCCACATAATTAAAGTCATCACATTCAAAAGATGTTGAAAGAGGGGAGCTCCTAGTTAAAAGAAGGGTCTTGTTGAGTAGTGAGAATAAACTTGAATAGAGGAGGAGTTCTTTTCATGCCAAGTGCAAATGTGAGGGTAAATTTTGTGATGTGATTACCGATGGTGGGAGCACTAACAATTCAATATCAAAGGAGATAGTGACTGTAGACGCTTAAAATCATCCCAAAAGACTATATTAATTTATTTACTATTGCCCTTGACATTATAATTAGTTATTTATTAATTAATTATATTTGTTATATTCTTCTACCTATTTAGTTAAATTTATTTAATTAAATAGGTTCATTTTCCTAAGGTATTTAAATTTAAGTTAAATACCTCTAGCATTAATGTGTTAAATTTATTTAATACATGATCCTCCATTAATCCCCCTTTTAAATAAATTATATTTATTTAAATCCCACCATCTCATTAATTACTCTAAACCTACGATTAAATTTAATCTTGTTTAATTTAATCTTAAACCTAGTCGACACCTATCACTTTCATCCCCTTAAGCCTATCCACCCTTTAATCTCACTTAATTACCTTAATCACCTTGTTAAACCCCCTTCTTAGCCTAAGTGTTTTCTCACACATGTGTGAGGACCACTCACACTTTCCACACCCCTCATGCCTTCCACACCTCTTACAACTTTGTCCCCCACTCCTCTCTTCAAGTTTGCTCACATATGTGTGAGAAAAATTTGAATGTTGACCACTTGCATGGCTTGCTTATGTGTCTCCTTGTGGCACTATGTGGATGCCATATAGATGCCACCTCACCCAAGGTCTCCCTCAAGCTTATAAATAGGGCCCTTGTCTCAAGCATTTTCATCTCCTCCACATGCATTGTTATCATGTTAGTTTGAGTTTTGAGCTTTCATAGTGTTATCATGCGAGTTTGAGTTTTCATAGTGATTTCATGTTGCACACTAACCCTTGGTAGCTGATTTTAGATTGCATTTGCATTGTTAGATTTAGCTTACTTATGCCTTTAGATCTTCATCTCTCTTGCATATTATTCTAGCTTGCATCTTAGCTTAGTTTCTTTATTACATTCCATCTCCATTCTTGATGCCTTCAAACATGGCTTCTTCCATAGCCATTTTTTGAAGTGTTCTTCATTTCATATAGCATAGGTTCATGATTTCATCACTCACATTTGCACATTCGCCATTCAAGAGATTCAATCATATAGTTGTGTTTGGGAGAGCACAACAAACATACCTTCAATTTTAGCATACCAACAATGCCTCTTATGAGTGCCTTTGTTGGGCTATTTGAGGTTGCTTGAGGATTTGGTTTGTTGGTTGCTGTGAGTTGCAAAACTCAAACAAGCATTAGTTGGTTCTTTTATTTTGATAAGTACTTGATGCATATGTGATTTAAACTAATGTTTGTTTGTTGATTCATACTCCCAACAGGTCACTTCTTTTGGCATACATTTTGGCATGCCCAGTGGGACCCACACCCCTATTTTCATCTCAAAAATATGTTAAGAATTTGCAGTCTGTCATAAAAAACCTCACATTGTCGTCTACATTGAACGCAGTGTCATTTGCGCTCTGTTGTCTCCGCAGATCAGTATCTATGCATTTCAGCATCTCTGCGTCATTTAGCCACTTTGCATTTGGGGACATAGTTCTAGCATATACATAGATTATTCTATCATTTGTGTTGACGGTGGGTTTTAAAATTTCAAAAAATCAATCTATCATCTACGTGTAATATTCGGTCATCTACGTTGTGTGCTAAGTGTCCTTTTGTCATCTTTGTTTTAGCATCTCTAAGCTTCAACTATCATCTATGCCTGAAAAATAGTACCATCTGATTGCAGATCGTATATTGTTGTTTTTTGTTGTCTGCATTTTTTAGCATCTCTGAGTTCTAGCATCTACATGTTTCGGCATCTCTGCATTCTGTCGTCTATGCCTGAGATCTATAGTCTACATTTTTTGACAGAATTGTGAAACTTTGAAGCATTATTATTTGCTAACTAGTGGTTTGCAGGGATTGCTAACAAATTTTCATGCATGAAACAAATCTTAAAACACTTAGAACAAACCAATAGTGATTTTTATCACTAAGAAAATGTGTAGTGATTTTTATCACTTTAGGATTAAAGGTTAATTAACTTGAATGTTATAACCATTTGTCCTTTGAATGAATGCTGCAATTTAATGAGTAATCTCCAAACACATTCTTGAGTGTCTAAAGGAAAAATTTCATCCAATCTTGAATGTCTTAAAGGAACTTACTCATATTTCATTGGAATGGATGTTTACGTAGAAAACTCAATCTTGAATGCCCTTAAGGAATGAATCATCTTTTCATTGGACATTCATGTTTAGGATAGCAAACATTTGGGCTTGGTGTTTAAAACAAATTCATATACTCTTGAATGCCTTAAGAAAATTGACATGAATGTCTAGGCTAGCAAACATTTGGAATTGGTGTTTAAAATGAATTCACATACTCTTGAATGCCTTAAAGGAAATTGATTTCATTTTTAGTATTTAGTTTATGCACACGCTCGATTTACTTTTTTGTTGATCAACCAGCGCTTTTATTTATGTTGACGACAATTTCAAGTTGGAAAGAACATTGTATGCTTTAAACACGTGTGTCTTCAAGTAGATTACAAAACTTAAAGCTTCATTGGGAAAGAACGCATCTTTAAAACCCCAAAGCCACTTATGTATTCTCTTCCCTCGCACTTTAGGGTGATCTTTGGTGCACAAGAAATAAGTGGTCTTGTTTTTCTTTTTAGGAGGCCTACTTGAGGATTTCATCACCCCTTGGGACGACCTCAACTCTAGTGTTTTGGTAGAGTATAAGAACTAGGAGGTGAATCGAAAGACACCTCTCTTGGAAGCAAAATCTTGTCACTCTTGGCTAAGCCCCAAAAAACCTTATAACTTTGGGAAGTGAAGGAGGAGATTTGGGTTACCATCTCCCCCCGGCTGTGTGGCATTATTTCCTTTCATCTATAGATTTGTGCCTCACGTACCTTGCGAATATCGAGGACACCCTTTAGATAAGCCTTGTATATCCTAGTTGCAGCCTTATCAGGATTGTTGGTGTGTTCTGTGTGTCTATTTGTTTAAACATTCAAAACCAACACAAAACATCAAACAAGTGCAAAACGAGTGAAATTGTGAGCTAAACTTCAAGAGAGAGAAACAATGGTTATTTTCAAAAGTCTTATATTGGTCTAGTATTGGAAATTGGTTGAGTCTAGTTGGTGCTTGAAACTGAGTCTTGTTTTATTCCTGCCACGACCAACAAAGTCAAACATAAGAAGGTGAAATTATCCAATCCATTTGTCTAAAAGGAAAGGAAGAACCTAGCACATGGTGACAAGCAATTTTGATATGCTATCAAAGACATCCAAAAAGAAGAAGCTAAAGAAGACTGCTACGATAGAATTGAGTACAATGCAAAACTTTGAAATTGGTCTACCTTCCCAGGAGTAAACCCCGGGTTTTTGTTCCTAGTGAGTGAGGATTGAGTTAACTGTATAAGTGACTACCACACCTGCATTTTCCACATATCATTTTCTTTTTCCATACTTCTAGTCTTCCATTTGCAAATTTTCTCTGGAGAACTTGATCATTTGAACCTAAAGACTTTGGCATAAGAACACCTTTCGAGATCACAACACTAGACCTTTTACTCACAAGAAAACACTTATCACTTATTTGGGATCAAAAGTCCATCACCAAATAGTGAGTAATCATACTTTTTTTGCTAAACCAAGGTCCTTTTTATACATCTAGGTTATTGGCCCCTTTCATTGCGTAAGGTTCAATAGATCTCTCCCACATTCCTTTCTTTCTTCCATAGTCTTCCACCCATTGGTTTGGTCACTATTGTATGGTACATACATGATTTGGCAGATTCACATTTAATTCCATGTCATGCTTATTGGACTCATTAAGGAAAAATGAGATGGAGAATCCTTTCCCTCCACATGTAACATCATTAGGGGGAGGATTTCCTTCTAGTTCAAACTTTGGCATGCCTAGCCTAACATCCACACAAGAACCAGAAGATCCTTTTCACAACACAAATTTGGGAAATGATGATGAGGAATTACTAAGAGGAAAACCCTATTGACAACAAAAATATCCCTAATGATGTCAGAACATTCCTTGTAGATCCATACAATGTTGAAATGATGGAAAAATCTATTAGGGCAAACAAAATTGAGATCTTCCTCAACTTGGTTAAAGATGGTGTTAATGTCCCTACAAGCTTTGATGAGATCACCTTGTTTAGATAGATTACGAAGGGTGGTGCTCCCGTATTGCCAACACAACCCAAGCACCTAGCCAAGGACCAACAGTAACAAATAGTGCTACATCTACATCAAGTGGCACCACACAACCAACATTCCAATTAAGTGCAGAACCTATCCAAAAAATCATTAGTGCCATACCCAACACCACTATGCCTGCTAGTATGTTGCAGTCCACCTTAACAGGTCCAACTATGGGATGTTTAAACATTGGGCAAATGTCTACTCAACAGATGGCAATTCCAACACAACCAATGTTTTTTGCTTATTCGCAAATTCCAACAAGAATGGTAAAAATATCTGTGCCAATTTTAACAACTGCATATCAATACACTGGCCAAAGTGGAGCACTTCCACCACCTCATAATATATTTGGAACTCCTTATAGCTTGGGAGGTGGATTTAAAAATACTCAACAATCACAAGTGCAGCCCAATCAAGATTTAGTCCAATAGTTGCATGAACTTTGAAATTTGGTACAAAGCATGACTAATAAAGGGGTGAAAGATTTCTCTTTTGAGGAAGTTTGTCCATTTCCATTTGATAGATCTATTAGTATGGTACCATTCCCACCAAACTTTGAGATTCCAAAATTTGACAAATATACAAGAGAAACATGTCCTATCACACATCTCAAGGAATTCTCAGTGTTGTGTCAAGAAGTAGCCTATAATGAAGATTATCTTAAGAGGCTCTTCACATGAAGTCTTGGAGGCCCCACATTAGAATGGCTAATGAACTTATCCAAAGGTTCCATACTTCTTTCAATGGCCTAACAAAAAATTTTGTAGCACAACATTCTTAAAATATTGAACACCATGCCTCATTAAGTGATTTGTGCAACACAAAACAACAAAATAGTGAAACATTTTCCAACTTTCTATAATGGCTGAGACATCTTGCTAACTGCATGCCCTTCAAAATTGAGAATTCCCATCTTGTGGACATATTTATCAAAAACTTGATATCAAAGATGTCTTTTCATATGAAGATGGCTAGCCTTGAGGATTTTGCTACATTAGTCAAGAGGGGCAAAAGCATTGAAAATGGGCTTTTAGAAAAAGGTACCATCAAACATTATAGCTCATCATCCTCAAACAAGAACACAAACAACAATAGAAAATCTAAATTTTGGTCCAAAAATAAAGGTGTCACACACGATGGTGTCACTGATGTTAAAAATGTGGAAAACCTTCAAGGAGGAAACAACAACAACTATCGTAACAAAAACAACAACAATTCAAACAATGACAATCAGAAATCTTGCAATCAAACACAATTTTTCCCTCACAACAACAATAATTACAACTATGACTATGACTATAATAGAAAGTTCACTAACTTTTGTGAACCTTTGGAAGCCATATTTCAAAAACTAGTAGATCACAATTTGATGGTATTTCCTAACACACGGCCCTTTGATGAGAATCAACCCAAATCAAAAAGGTATAGGGAAAATTAATATTTCAAATACCATCACATCAAAGGACATGACAGAAACAAGTGTATAAAACTCAAAGTCTTAATCCAAAATCTTGTCGATGATGGAGAAATTGAGGTAGAAGGAGGACCATCCTCTAAAAATGCTAAGCTAAAGATATTCCAAAAACTATTTCCTAATCACAACAATGCAAACTGAGCTTGCACATCAAATGCATTACCTTATGACTATTCTACTAACCACATATCAAGATTTGACTCCTTATGTGGTAAAATAGAAACCAACAATATATGTGGATTTGACTCCATGTGTGGTCACATTGAAGAGGTAGACACTCATGTGAATACCCTTGTCCTACAAGCAGTCAATTGTGATGCAACCACTCAATAGGGAAGACTTACTTTGCAAATTGCCACTCCTAATCACACTAATCCATCAATTCCACATGTGCCTGTTGTGCCATCCACTTCACAAAGGCCCACTTCTCGCTATGATGTGTTATCCCAGTTTGGTAAGACTCCTGCACAAATATCCATTCTTGAGCTCCTAACCACATCACCCATCCACAAGGAAATTTTGGAGAAGGCTCTTTTAGTGTCTCATGTTCCTGAAAACATTAATGCCTCCCAATTCACTGCCATGATTGGAAACCTTGCTGCCCAAAAACACCTTGTCTTCACAGATAAAGATTTCCAAGGTCTTGATCCCCACCATAATTTGTTACTCCACATTGAAGTCCTTATACGGTGACATAAGATTAAAAGAGTCCTTATAGATATTGGATCCGGTTTGAACCTATGTACACTGAAGATGATTTGTTTCTTGGGACTCCCAGAAGACTTCCTAGATGTCAATAAAAGGATAATAATCAAAGCCTATGATGAAAGGGAAAGAGAATCAAAAGGAGTTATCATGTTACCACTAAAGGTTGGACCAGCCATCATAAATACTGAATGCCATGTCCTAGACTTGGATTTTCCATTAAAAATTTTCTTAGTCGACCTTGGATACATACACTAAAGGCTATCCCATCTACCTATCATTAATGCTTGAAATTCCCCCACCAAGGAAGAGAGGTCACAATTCTAGGAGATCCCACACTTTTTTCCTTTTGTAAAAGACTGGAAGGTGCACCAGCAAATTTTTGTCCAATTAGTGAGTTTGCCAAAGTTATACCTAAGCCTCTCACCATAATAGAATCACCTTCCACAATATTGCCAGAGTTAGCCAATGATAATTCCAATTCTCGCAAAGGAAAAGAAAAGGTGGAAGATACTAAGGTCAATACTATAGGGAAGAAGGTTACTTTTACTAATTTAGGAATGGGAGAGTATAAGTTTGAAAATTCCTTATGTGTTGGACAACTACCACTCTCCCCTCGTTCCTTTAAAAAATCTTCACAATTGCCACCTCCTGCCAACAAAGAGGCTATGCATATTAGTAAGACAACATTTGAACATTGGGGTTCATTTAGTGATGAGCATATAGAATCTAATATTCTAGATTGGCTATACTATGATGGAAAAGATGAACCTATGGAGTTCCCCAAGGATAAGTATGTTAAGGCCCATCCCATTATCAAAAACATGGGATATCATTGTACCGGACTTGGACCTAAAGAAGATGGAATGAGACAACCCCTAAAAGCTAATAGCTATCCTAAAGGATGCGGTTTGGGTTCCATTAAACCTAAGGTATCCTTTGCTGACAACTATTGTATGGTTGAGTATGATTCTGAGACTGATAAGAAGGAATTCTTTGAAATACCATTCCAATACATTGAGGATGACCTAGAAACCTATGTTCATACCATTACCATAGCTAACCTTTCATCCACCTACCTACCTCTCACCAACCATGACATGATAGATTGGGACCTTCAAGACACATCACCAGCTCTCAATATCTATAAGTATGATGAGGTAGTGATGGCACTCATTGGACCTAAGAATCTCCAAGATAATGAACATGAGATCCAATACAATGAGGAAGCCTACTTTGTAACCAAGTAAACTCTCTTAGTCACAAAAGTGAAAAAGAAAATAAAAAAAGGAAAAATAAAAGAAGCATCCTTTAGTGAAAACTCTACTAGGGCACTTTTGGATGAAGAAAAAGATAAAATAAAGTGCACATCTTGTGGTGAAAACCTCTTAGGGACAACAGAAGAGGCAGAGATTGACTTGCCATTCAAATCTTTACCACCAGAAAAGTCATCTATTTTGAATGAGGACACAATTCTAGTCAACTTGGGTACAGAGGATAATCCACAAATCACCTGCATAGTAGCCACCCTGAGTCCTACAAAGAAAAAGGAAATGACTGAATTCTTGAGAAAGGGTAAGATCAATTTTGCATGGACCTAAAGAGATATGCCTAGTTTAGACACAGATTTGGTTGTGCATCACTTGATAGTAGATCCCAATATTAAACCAGTGAAGAAAATGTTATGCAAAATACATCCTAAGGTAGCACTTTTAGTCAAAGAATAGCTACAGACAATGTTAGAAGCAGAGTTCATCCACCCTATTGATTATCCAGAATGGGTCTCCAACATTGTTCCTATAGGGAAAGCATCTGGGGGCATCCGTGTTTGTTTAGGCTTTTTAGATTTAAACCTTGCATGTCCTAAGGATGATTTTCCACTTCCTCACATAGACATCATAGTGGATTTGACTACTAGACATGAGATGTTGTCTTTGATGGATGGTTTTTTCGGTTATAATCAAATCAAAATTGCAGAAGAGGATCAACATAAAACGGCATTTACCGCTCCATGGGGAACCTTTTGTTATCAATTCATGCCTTTTGGCTTGAAAAATGTCGGTTCCACTTATCAACGCACAATGACTACCATATTCCATGATCTTTTACATGTCATAATGGAGGACTATGTTGATGACATCCTAGGAAAATCAAAGACACATGAGTCCCACATTGATGTACTCACTACCATTTTTGAGAGATTGGAGAAATATAAAGTGTGCCTGAATCCTAAGAAATGTGTGTTTGGGGTCAAATCAGGCAAGTTGTTAGGCTACATTGTGTCAAGAAGAGGTATTGAGGTAGATCCCACTAAAGTCAAAGCCATCATGGAAATGCCTCCACCTACCACATTGAAACAACTCTACAGTTTTCAAGGAAAGTTATAGTCCATTAGACAATTTGTGGCCTAGTTAGCAAATAAGGTCCATCCACTTCAACATTTGCTTCACAAGGACACTAAGTTTCAGTGGGATTATCTATGTCAGAAAGCATTTGAAAAAATTAAGATATACTTGGCTAATCCTCCAGTCCTAGTCCCTCCAATTGTAGGACGACCATTGTTTCTATATATTCTAGCTACTTTAGTTGCCTTGGGATCACTTTTGGCACAACTAGATGACAATGGGAATGAGCAAGCTATATACTACCTCAGTCAAACATTAGTTGGTTGTGAGTTGAACTACACTGCTATTGAGAGAGCTTGTTTGGCAGTAGTCTTTTGCATGCAAAAGTTACACCATTATATGCTTAATCATACTACACATCTCATTGCCAAGATAGACCCACTCAAATATTTGGTATCAAAGGCCTCCCCCACTAGTCAAGCTACAAAATGGGTCTTGATTTTGAGTGAGTTTGACATTGTTTATAAGGAACACAAAGTCATTAACGAACAAGTAATTGCAGATCAACTTGTTGAAGCTCCTCTTCTAGGAGACCATCCCATAGTCACAGATTTTCCAGATGATACCATTATGATTGTCAACCCCACTACACCATGGAAACTATTTTTAGATGGTTCATTCACACAAAGGGGATTGGGGGTAGGAGTTTTGTTTGTGACACCGCCAGGAGATATCATTCCTAAGTCTTATAAGATATCATTCCCTTGCACAAAAAATATAGCTAAATATGAAGGATTAGTCACAGGGTTGCATCAAGCTATCAGATGGAATATCAAAAGTCTTCTTGTTTTTGGATACTCACAATAAGTCATTAAACAAGTTACAAATGAATACCACACTAAGGATGAGAAATTGTTGCCATACTATAGGATAGTTGAGGATCTTAAACAACATTTCATAGAGCTTGTTTTTCAGCAAATCTCAAGGGGTAATAACAAAGCACTAGAAGCCATGGCTACTATTGCCTCCATGATTGACATGCTAGAATATAGTCCCAAATGTGAGTTTCTTGTTGAGAATCTTTTTACTCTTGCTTATGAGAAAACTAAATTCAGAGTTGGTGTGTGAGATTTTTGGTCCTAAGTCTCCATGGTATGCTAACATTTTTGCCTATTTATGTTACAAAATTGTTCCCATAACCCTCACCCCAAATCAAAGAAAAACCTTCATCTGTCGAACAACCTGATATACCATCCTAGTTGACACACTTTTTCGAAAACATTTTGATGGAACCCTCCTCCGATGTCTCAAATTAGATGAAGCTAGAAAAATATTAGAAGAGGTCCACCAAGGGATTTGTGGTGCCCATTCTAGTAGCCTTACATTAGCGAAAAAGCTTCTTAGAATGGGTTATTATTGGCCTACTATGGAAGCAAATGCATATCATTTTGTGAAGAGATGTGTTCCTTGTCAGTAGCATGGCAATTTGATACACACTCCTACCCAAGACCTCCAACCCACCATCACTCCATGGCCCTTTTCCCATTGAGGATTCGATCTTGTTGGTCAAGTATACCCAAATTCCTGAAATGGCCACAAGTATATTATTTCTGCCACTGAATACTTCACAAAGTGGGTCAAGGCTATTCCATTAACTTACACCACTGGAAAACAAATTTTGAAGTTCATCTTGAACTATAATATTTGTCATTTTGGTATACCTCAAGATATTATGACTGATAATGGAACCCCTTTCAAAAATCAGGAAGTTGCCACATTGTGTAGAAAATTCATAATTACCCAACATTTTTCCACCAAATACTACCCCCAAGGAAATGGCCAAGCTGAAGCTACTAATAAAACCATTTTGAAAATCCTAAAGAAGATTTTTGATGCAACTGGCTGTGATTGGCAACTCCATCTTTCTCCTGCCCTTTGGGCCTACCATACCTCCATCCATACCCCCATAGGAGCCACTCCATTTTCCCTTATTTATGGTTCTAAGGTTGTCTTACCCATCGAAATTGAACTCCCTTCCCTCAGAATCTCTCTGAAGAATCTGATGTCTGAAGAAGAATATAGAGTTGCTCATTTGCAAGAGCTGCAACTCCTTGATGAGAGATGCCTTAATGCCCTAAACCATGTCTGCATGTATCAAAATCACCTTTAGTTTTAGTATCACAAAAAATTCAAGTCACGAGAATTTGAAGTGGGTGACTTAGTTTTGCAGCATAACATGAAGAATCTCTAGAATCATGAAAAGAAAGGAAAGTTTGAGGCTAATTGGCTTGGTCCATTTATCATTATAGCCAAATATGGTTCTAGAGCATATCAGATTGCCACTCTAGAGGGATATCTTCTCCTTGAGCTAGTAAATATTCAACACCTCAAGTGGTTCTATGCTTAAGTTTGCAATTCTTATAGTCTTGCAAAAATCCAATAAAGAATTGAAAAATTAGAAAAATCCAAAAAATTCATAAAATGTTCCTAAAAAAAGACTAAAAAGAAGAAAAAGTTCCAAAAAAAAGCATTTTGATCCATTATCTATAAGGCTCATTTCCCTTCACTCCATTCCAACGTTTCATTTCCATTGTGCAAAGTCTTATTTAGCTTATGCTTTTCATGCATCCAATCAAAGAACTCTTGTCTGTGAGGCTTCGTTTCACCTCCATCTTTTGAAAGATCTCTAGTCCATGAGGCAATTTTCCATCAAGTGTTTGTTCCAATCCCATCACACTGACCTTTTTCACAACAATGACCATGTAGAACTTGAACAAAATCACCTTTGAGACTTAACGATTCGAGAAACTTATTCTTTTCACAGCATTTGCCAAAAACAATGAAATGATTTATGATACTTGATGCCACACAAAATAAACTTTCATAGGATGAATCCTTCCTATAGATGGTATTGTGACATTCACTTCTAGACATAAGGTTCTTGGCAGGAATTGTGGACTGAATGACTACTTGGTCATGAGGTCTCTTTTTGATTGATTTTATTTGGTGTATTAGTGGAAGTCATTTATGATGCACCTTGATCTTCCATATTTTAGTCGTACCTAAATGGCTCTCATTTGACTACATGTGTTGTTTGTGGTATGATCTATTTTTGAAGCTTTACTACATATGTGTTAGTTTCAAGTTATGTTAATGCATTGCACACTGGGGACAACAAGTTAGTACATGTTCCACCAAAGCTCCCTAAAAAGACTTTGGGTGTACCTAGACCTCTCTAGCACATATATGACATTTGGTCCATCATGACTATGTAAACTACACCTATGGTTCTAAAGTCTCCAATCTACGCAAAAGAGTTGTGTCATTTATGCTTCTCTAACATATAATGCATAAACTCATTTGCAAAATCAAATTAAGTTGTGCTCTTTCCTATAAACACAACTAAATCTCTTGATATCATGTAGTTAGGTTTCATGTAGTATAGGGTGTCATTTAGCCATGCTTGAGACAAGGGTTCTGTTTATCTCCCCTCCCTCCTATGCTACACTACTTGGTTTCTATGAGTGACAAGTTTTGACAAATCACTATTCATTAGGTTCATTCATTTTAAATTTTCATTTTAGGTTGCATTCATTAGTGTTCATTAGGCATTTTGTTCAATTAGTTAGCTTACATCATTAATTCATACATCCATGTTAACACATGCATCTAGGGGCATATACATCATAAAACATCGCATAAATGCATCCATACATGTAAAATAAAGTAATGCATACATAATCACCAGAAAACCTACATCATCCACATTTTAGGCATCATATATATATATATATATATATATATATATATATATATATATATATATATATATATATATATATATATATATATATATATATATATATATATATATATATATATATATATATATATATATATATATGTGTGTATATATGTATATATATGTATATATGTATATATATGTATATATGTATATATATGTATATATGTATATATATGTATATATGTATATATGTATATATGTATATATATGTATATATGTATATATATGTATATATGTATATATATGTATATATGTATATATATGTATATATATATATATGAATATATATATATATATATATGTATATATATATATGTATATATATATATATATGTATATATATATATATGTATATATATATATGTATATATGTATATATATGTATATATATATATATATGTATATATATGTATATATATGTATATGTATGTATGTATGTATATATATATACATCATAGGAAACATCACATCACACACATCCTACATCACAAGCGCCAGTATCCACATCATAGATATCATATTCATCACACAATCCATAAACATATAGAGCCATCAAATCATGTCATGTATATATATCAAAAAATAATGTTTGTACAAGTCCATATACAAAATTATGTAGTGTCATGTAGTACAAATGCATCATCAAAAACTTGTTGCATCTGCACATATCTATCAAAAATTGATCACTATAAAAAGTCAAGCCGCTGGCTGTGAGGGCCCAACCCCCTTGTATCCCCTCCTCGAGAAGGTCTCTACTATCCTATAGACTGCTCTGATCTGGCTCTACCCCTTGAGATCCATGAGCTAGTACCCCTCTCAAAATTTGGCTATCACTGATCAGCAAGCATGGCCTCATGATATAATGATCTATAGTAGGTTGTATCTCATATGGCTCATGCCTCTACTTGATTAGCTGAGATAGCCTCCTACATAACTATGACAGTTGCCCCAGGCTATAGCATCTGTCTTGCTATGTCCCTCTACCTGTGGTATTCATCCAATTGTGCCTGATGGGTAGCTCACTCGGCTCATAATGCGGCAACCTCCCCCTGGATTCTCTCTAGCTCTGCCAGCTCCTCAGCATCTGTGTGGACCTCCATACCTATGAAATCACTTGCATCCACTTATGCCTGTAGAACTGCTAGCACCTCCTATGCACTATCTAGCCTAGCCCTCTATACCTATAGCTCTACTTGTATGGCCATCAAGGCCTGTTGTATGCTCTCTTCTTGAGCCTGTTTTATCTGGGCCACACCCTGAAGGTGGGCTACCTCTGCACGCAAACTGTCCCTCTCAGCCCTAACCATGTCTTGGTCCTCTACTCATGCCTATCCTTGTACCTGTGCCTGCACCCATGGTGGTGCTTGTGGTGCTGCCCATGGTGGTGCCTATATTGGCACTTGCCCTATACCCCTCCTCGCACTAGCTCTACATCCATGTAGTCCCTATTGTGCCCCCTGTGTTGGAGGTGATATCATAGCCACTTGTCCCCCATCCCTTACATCGTCTCCATCCCCCCATGCCTACTCTACCGGTAGAGGTTCCCCAGGCACTATGAACCTAACCTACTGGTGTGCTACCCACCACTGTGCATATGTCAGTGTCACTCTAGCATCTCCCCTATCGTGCCCATGTACCCATGGCACTATTGGCATGGACACCCATAAAATACGATCCAACCAAAGGGTGGTCTCTTGCCCCCATAAGTAGTTGTACTCTCAAGAGACCACAGAATATCAAAATCTATCTGGTACTGCATCATGAATATGCCCAAACTGTCGTCGCACTCTCGAAGGCATGTAGCGCATGATCATGTGCATGGAATGACCAATAATCTAGTAGTTAGTCTACCTATAAGGAAGGTACATCTAATCCTCCTTGTCATCCTCCCTACCTGCTGCTAGCACTGCACCACACCGCTCAACCCCATCATATGGAGTCCAATCAAAATAATGATCTCATCCAAACAATGGTGCCAAAATCCCACAAACTTCATGGAGGTGTACTGGATGGGAGGCTAGTATTTGTAGGCAAATGACTCATCAGACTACTTGATCTCCTGCCTGGTGATCGACCATGTGACTCTGATGTGCTCCCATGACCAAACCATTAGTAATGTCAATCTAAGTCCAATAGTCCACTATGTCTGATATGCACACAATTTCAAATTGCGGTATAGCTTTGCTAAGATAGTCTGACCCCAATAGTAGACCTCATCATCATCCTATAAAAGGGTGCTCAACACTCATGCCCAATCGATAGGCCAACCATGCCCTGCATGGTCTAGTAGCATCCTCCATATTAGTGAGGTTATATATACTGCTAGCCTCGATAGTCTCTACTCCAAGGCTCCTCTCCATGATAGCCATGATCATTGGATGGGCAACCTCTACCGCCATTTGCCAAAACACTCCCTTAGGAATGAATCTAATCCCTCTAGTACGTACTCTAGATATGCACCCCAGGTCAAAACTTGTAGGATATGCCACACATCTAGCAGTGTGACTGTAGCCTCTCCTATAGGCAGGTGAAAACTCCTCGTGGGTGTGTGTCATTTCTTGATGAGCACCGATAGCTACGCTAAGTGTGCCCTCAAGTTAGGCCACTCGTGCACGTCCTCCAGTCTGCATAGTCACACATGCCCCCAGTCTATGTCTGTGAGTCTCTCCTATATTTCCATGGTCGGCGGGTAGTTCTCCCTCGACCTAAATACCACTGTGTCCTCATGCAAAATAGACATGCAAAGAGTCAGTCCTTTTTGCCCATGTTTTCCCCGAAATGGGGCATCTTCCCTTGTCCTCTACCAATTTTTTCCAATCGGTGGAGCTGCTAATTGGAGTAGATGTCAATCAACAGAGATGCTTATTGGCACAAACGTCGATTAGCATAGACGACATGTCCTTCGTCATCTATAGAGACGACAACCCATAGATCGTCATCTCCGCTATCATTATACCACCTTTGTCATCCACAAAGATGAAAAGTTGAACCTTTTCATCTCTGCAAAGCCCCTTTCCCTTTTCTGGCATCTGTGCAGATAATAGGATCGATCTTGTCATCTTTGCAGACAATATGGTTGCCACTTTTTCGTCTGCACAGATGATGGGGTGGAGAATATCGTCTCTGCCCTGACCACATTTTTGTCATATTTATTGCATAGTAAATACCTCTAGTCTAGTCTAACTACCAAATGATGAAGAGGATCAGATGACTTATCGGTGGACCCATCTTAGCTGACCATTGGTAATCCCAAATGCACTCACCAAACTACAAATGATCAATGGCATCCATGTGTGCTCTGGATGCTCTACTCTCGAGGTGTGAAAATGACCTTCTTTGAGCCCCTTGGAGGTTTATATAGGCCCTCCAAGGCCCCCCTTTTGAGCCCATGCCTTCCCTGAGCTGTACCTATCCCCTATTTTCTCACAAGTCATGCAATGTCTTTTTTTATTTCTTTTTTCTCCTTGTTCCTTTCTTCCAAAGACCTTTTCTCAAAAATTGCATGTTGGTCATTTTTGCCTTCCTGCCAAAATCACCACATTTGAATTCAATGTAGTAATGTTCACAAGTTTTAAATATCCAAATATTCAAAAGGGGCATGAAATACTTTATGCTAACTTGGTAATATTTCTTTCTTGTGCATTTTAATGTTTCCGTAGGCTCGTGAGTCTCCATCGTCAGATCAAGAGATATCTATGGTTGGCGCTATCTCGCTATGAGAAGTTGCACATTGTTTTGCCATAGCGACATAGCACCTTTTGGTTGTGTGTCAGGTGGGTCCTCCCTTTCCTTGTTTTTTTTTTGGCACCAAGTTTTGATAGATCCATGGTGGGCGTTATGGTGCTATCAAAAAATTTGTGTTCCTCATCGTTAGCGACATAGCGCCCAGACAAAAAGTGATACTGCGGTGACATCAGAAGGGAGGTGGGTCCCAAGTACACCCCGTCAGATATCAGTGATGAAATTTGTCAAATAGGATGGCACATGGCTAGTTTCTATTGGTTGGTATACTGATAGGTCATATCCATCTTGCTCGCCGCCAGATCTTAGAAAATCAACGGTGGGCGCTATCTCGCTATGGAAAGCTACGAGGATATTATCCATAGTGACATAGTGCCTTGGCGATGCATGGCATAGATGATGTAATGGGCTTGCCCTTCTCCAAAATAATATTACGGCTCGTCCTCGATGGTAGTTGTCAAGTGGGTCATAGTACAGTGGTGATATTTCATTGGACCATTCAGCCAACTTAGTATGCAATTGTATAATTGTGTTGATCACTGTAGATTTAAGGACATCGACAGTAGGTGCTATCTCGCTATGGAAGGTTGCGAAGACATTACCCATAGTGACATAGTGCCATTGTACCACGTGGGTCAGTGGGGCTAGGTCTCACCAAGATGAGGATGCCAAGTTGTGCCAAGTTGTTGCCAAGTGTTTCGTGGGCTCAGAAGTTTTAAGGAGATAGCACAGTAATATGGCGAGTCTTCATGATCGTCAAATCAGTCTAAATCCATGGTGGGCACTATCTCGCTATGGGAAATTACTCGAAGGATACACATAAAAACATGGCACCTTGGTGACACATGTCCCAGTGGGTCTGGTGGAGGCAGTAATGGTTAAATGCACTGGCAGTTAATGTGACTGTCATAGTTGGAGTTTGAGGGTTGGCGCAGTTAGTAATGAAAAGAGATTGGTCAACCTCAGGAAGACCTTGTGGGTGGCAAAGAGAAATGAACTGATTGGTCCACATGGCCTGTTTCGCTTGTAGTGTTCGGCTGACTTGCTGAGTCTGCTGATTCATGCACCAAAAATGATAAGAAATCGAGGTTTTACATGAATCTGATCTTCATGATCCATTCCAACCACCAGAAGTGAATGTGAAGCATGCAGAGACAGTCTACCATCCTGATCTAATCTATCTACTTGGTTAGAGCACAGTTATAGCATTGCCTCTATCTTC
The DNA here is from genome assembly GCA_028749045.1 of Cupressus sempervirens. Lineage (NCBI taxonomy): Eukaryota > Viridiplantae > Streptophyta > Pinopsida > Cupressales > Cupressaceae > Cupressus > Cupressus sempervirens. The sequence continues at coordinate 117,833,931 of CM053791.1, read as the reverse complement.
TCAAGGCCCTATTTTAGTTAACAGCCATATTTCGTGGTAGCTAAAGCTATACTTAGATCAGATTTCTTTAGATCCCCATGATTGTTCTTGGCAGAGCCTTGATGGTGGTGGTTGTAGGATAGATTTGGAAGGAAAATCTCAATTATGCCCGAACTATAAAGGCAATTTTTGTAAATTTGGTAAGGGTCGACCTTTCTCTGTTTTCTCTGTTACTGCTCTATAGATTCTCAGTGTAAATGCCCCTGTGCCTCTAAACTACATGATTTTCTGTCTTATCTCCTTTAGCCATTGGTATGAAAGTGCAAGAATTATTTACCCCTTACTGGTGTTTTCTAGAGATCTATGATTTGCATGACTATATCTCCTTGGCCTATGAATGATAATATAAATGAATCTCTCTTTCCTTATGTCATTCATCTTGGTCTTCTGATCTACATAAGATTATTAGATTAAAGAAAGTCTGAATGTGTATATCGTTAGTTTCATTGTAGTTCAATAGTGCATATATGGGCAGAGATTGGTCTGAACACTCTATTTTGGTGCATCACCTCTTTAGATTAGATTAGGTAGATTTGCTTTCATGCTCTCCTTCTCCCTTTTCCTCTCCAAGAGTAGTTAGGTGCATCCTGATAGTAAGAGGAAGTCGGCCTTCTTTGGAGACTCAACCTCATAGTTCAAGTCCCACAGCTTGGAGGTTATTTCCATGTTTCATTAGGTTCTCCTCATGCATAGGCTTTGGACAAGGGTGCAAACCTAAGTGACAATAGTTTTTGGCACGCCCGGTGGGACAACTTTTCAGAAGATTTCAAGCCTACTGGTGTCAAAAGGGAAGATTTCAAGATCAATACCGAGGAGATAGTACTGGCTTTGGTGTTTAAGTCTTCAAGAGGCTCATTCTTCAAAGTACTTGGTGACTCTAAGCTTCAAATACATATATGGTTCCAGACCAAAGTTGCAGTGATTCATGCCCAGATCTAAAACAAGGGAATCTTCTAAAGGTAAGTTTCAGTATCAAGAGCTTTCATTTTCAAACCCTAGAAGAAGGAAGACTAGAATATCTTTATCACCAGTTAGGAGTGCAATAGTAACAAATACACCTACAAGGTCTATCTCTACTCCTCCTGCTGTTAGAACTCAGCCTAGACTGCCATCAATACATATCAATAGATCACTTGTCTATATGGCATTGCCTAGAGCTCATACTTTTTCCACCTTTAATGGTGGGAGCCCTCTCTTATTAGCCCAAAGACATGACATACCAATAGCTTCCCTCAAAAGTATACCAAAGTTTACTGGTAAAACTTCTATCTCTCCCTCAGAACACATTCAAGAGGTTGCAAATGTCTTCAATATCCATGGTATTATATAGGATGATGTTGCGGTTAGGATCCTAGCCTCATCCTTGAAAGGAAAAGCACTACAATGGTATAGAGGTTTAGCTCATGGTTCTATAACAGATTGGGATGGATTAGGAGCAGGATTGTGCAAACATTTTGACGATAAAATTGACTATTTGTCACTTTTAGAGAAGTTGACTACTATAAAAAGAGCCCCCCATGAATGTATGACTGATTTTAATTATAGATTTCAAAAGACATGGGATAGAATACCTACTTCAGTGAAGCCTACCCCTGGTAATGCCTTCTTGCATTACCTTAGAGCTTTTAACAGTGATATTGCCACTACAATCCAAACTATGGAAGGAGATACCCTGCCTAATGCTTATGACATAGCCATAAAATTAGAGAACATCCTAATACAAGGAGGTAAGCTAGCTCCAAGGCCTCCTATGACTTTCTTCCCTTATGTTCCAAATCATCAACCAACAATGGCTCTTCTTTCCACAACTTCTACATCAGAATCCCTTGTCCCAGTCCCTCAAGCTTCCACATCCTCAAATGGGATAAATGAAATCAAAGAGATGTTGCAATCTTTGATGCAGAACATGGATAAAAGATAAAAGAACCTAGAGAAAATATTGCAAGATTATGGGAAGAAGCTAGAGGATAACTCCTCTATGATGTAGAAAGTAAGCAAGAAGGTGGTGACTTCAGAAAGATAGCAAGCTCAAGGTAAGCCTCATCAATTGCAATATCAAACTCCAAGTAGTGGTAGGCCTCCAAATCCTAACCATTGGAACAATTCTTTTGATCAGAGTAGGTAGGCTAGCCATGCTTTGACCTCAAATGTAAACCAAAGTAGGGCCATAGTCCCTCAAAACAATATGGCTCAGGATCAAGATTTGTGTCCCTCTTGTAACTACTCCTATGCCTATAGTATGTGTTAGAAGGCTGAATCTTTTATGGCTTTGATAGTCCAAGAACCTGTAGCAAAAAAATCATACAAGGAGGACCAATTTAAAGATGTCTCAAATATTCAAAGACAGGGTGATTGCTCTTTTATGAATCATCAGATGGAGGAGCATTGTAATGTAAACCAGGATTCCATTGCTCATAACACTAGAAGAAAAAGAAGAGCTATGGAAGATGTTGTCCCTCCTCCTCCCAATCAGGCCTCAACTTTGAATGTGATATCTCATGGGCAAGAAGAAAATAATCAATCAAGTGCCTTTCAGCAGCAAAGGCAAAATCATGGCAGAAAGGATGCAAGTGATCCTCAGGCTATTCCATCTCAACCTCATACAATTGTAGCTCCCAAAGCTTCTACCAAAGCACCTCCTATGCCATTCAATGTGGTAGAGAAAATGAAGAAGACAAAAGTGAATATCTCCATGTGGGATGTTGTTGCTACTATACCCATGCAAAAGAGGTTGCTACAGCAAAAATTGGAAATAATTGAACCAAAAATTGAGACACTCAACATGGAAAGTGCCACAAGCCTTGTACAACCATCAAGGGAGGTAGAAACAAGTAAAAATGTTAGACCTCCTCCATTCTATGTTTCTCTAATTATAGGGGGCAAACTAGCCCATAATTGCATGATTGATTCAGGGGCTAGCAGTTCAATGATGCCTAGGTGTGTTGCTGATGCTTTGGGAATGAAATATGAGCCCATTGTTAGGGATGTATTATAGTTGGATGGTAGTACTGTCAAGACTGTAGGGATCCTTAGGAATGCAGAGATGGCCTTACATGCATGCCCTGGTTGTACTGTAACCCAAGATATCTCTGTTGCTAAGGTCAAGCCATATTTTGCCATCTGTTTGTCAAAATACTTTACTGCCCAAATAGGTGGTTTTATATCTTCTGATTGGTCATATATGTCTTTTAAAATGAGATATGGAGCCAATACTTCAATTAGAGTAGAGCCTCAAGCCCTCCATCATACTGAATCTTACACCCCAAACCCCATCAACATGAATTGCCCTATTCTAGAGATGGATGAGAATGACATAGTGAATGAGCCCACCACTTCCCTAACAGAGATACCTAATTTTTTCTTGGATGAATGGGCTAATGTGTATCAATTTGAACCTATGTCAAAAACCCTTGAGACAGGTCTCAGTACATATTGTATATTGGAGAAAGATGCTCTAGTTCCCAATCTTGTGGGTACCAAAGAAGATATGAGTGAGATATGGAGTATGTACTTTGATGGCTCAAGGAATAGGAATGGATTAGGGGTTGGTGTGATGTTAATTTCTCCTGCACAAGTAAGGTACTACTTCTCCTTTAGGCTCCAATTCAGTTGCACTAATAATATGGCTGAGTATGAATCCTTGATTCAAGGTCTCCTACTTGCTCAAAAAAGAGGAATTCAAGCCTTAAGGGTGTATGGAGATAGTGAGTTGGTGGTTAATCAAGTGAGAAATCAGAATACCACCAAGAATGGTTTTCTCAAGTCTTATAAAAATAGGGTATGGGATTTGCTTGAAGGTTTCAATGCATTTAATATTCAAAGCATCCCTACAAAGGAAAATAGATATGATGATAGACTAGGTGCATCTTATGATGTGCCAAGGAATCTTGAGGAGGAGGAGAAGCAACAAATTAGAGTGGTAGTAAGGCCTACTATCCCTGATAACAACATCCATTGGCAAGTGTTTGAATATAATGAGAAAATTGTGAGCTTCTTGTAGAATGAGGTAGAATTCTCAAAGAGAAATCAGTCAAGACTGTAGGATTAGTATGGTGATCAGATCATTCATCTCAGTTCTAACAAATTTCCTAAGGGTCTCATTACCTTAGAGAGTGTTTTTAATCCTGATGATCAAACAAGAGGCAAGTCCATGAACCTAGCTGCTGAAAAGGAGAATCACATTCCAGTGATGGCTGCTGATGGAAAATCCTTGAACATGGGGAAGGTATGTTCTAAAATTGAACAAGAAAACTTTATTCATCTATGTCAAGAATTTAATGATGGCTTTGCTTGGATATATGATGACTTAAAGGTCTTTGACCCAAGGTTGTTTCAGCATACCATAGATTTAATTAATGATGTAAAACCAGTAAGAAAAAAATAGAGGCCAGCGAATCCAAAGATTGAACCCCTAATGAGAAAAGAGCTATCCAAGTTGATTGAGGCCAATATAATTTTTCCCATCAAACACTCATCATGGGTAGCAAACCTTGTTCCTGTTAGGAAGAAGAACGGAGAAATTAGATTGTGTGTGGACTTTAGGGACCTTAACCAAGCTTCCCTTAAAGATCACCATCCTCTCCCTTCTATGGAGAAAATTTTGTCCAAGGTCAGTGGTTCAAAGAGATTTTCATTTCTTGATGGATTTTCTAGCTATAATCAAGTGCTGGTTAAAGAGTCTAATAGGTACAAGACTGCATTTACCACTAAATGGGGTACTTATGCTTATTGCAAAATGCCATTTGGACTAACCAATGCAGGTGCTACATTTCAGAGGGCAATGGAGATGGCCTTCAAAAGATTGATTGACAAGTTTGTCTTAGTTTACCTTGATGATATCACTATATATTCAAAAGATGTAGAAGATCATTTTGATCATCTGAGACAAGTATTCTTAAGATGCAAAGAGTTTGGGGTTTCCCTTAACCCAAGCAAGTGTGTCTTTGCTACTAACCAAGAAAATTATTAGGACATATTGTATCTGAGGATGGCTTAACCATTGATCCAGAGAGAACAAAAGCAATACTTGCCCTCCCTCTTCCTAAACACAAGAAAGGGCTACAAAGTTTCTTAAGCAGGATAAATTTTGTGAGAAGATTTATCCCTAATCTTGCCACTATGGTGAAACCTCTTACAGCTATGCTCAAGAAAGGTATGGTCTTTGCATGAACCAAGGAAGGGAAGGAAAGTTTTGAAGAGATCAACACAGCCATAGCCTCAACCCCTACTCTCATGAATCCAAATTTTGAGAAATATTTCATCCTTTATACCCTAGGTTGTGAGTTAAGCATTTATGTTGTCCTGACTCAAAGAAATGATAAAGGTGACGAGCAACCCATAGCTTTCTTTAGTGAAGGGCTTAAAGAATATGAAGATAAATACAGCTATGTAGAGAAGCAAGCCCGTGTAGCCATCAGAGCCTTAAAGAAATTTAGACACCTCATGTCTCATAATAAGATTCATTTGTTAGTACCTCATGCTAGTGTGAAGGATTTCCTTTTGAGCAAAGATATTAGTGAGAAAAGAGCTAGCTAGATTACTAAAGTGATGGAATGTGATATTGACATTCAAATTACCAAGCTGGTAAGAGGGGAGGAGTTGTGTAAGTAGATGTTATCATCTCAAGAACCTGATGAGGAAGCTGCTATGATACTGATAGAGCAATAGGAGGTAAGAAATAGTGAACCAAGGAGTTGGATGGATGATATGATGAATTTCTTATTAGGCAATGGATACCCTCAAGGATTAGATAGAACTAAAAGGAGATAGTATAGATTACAATCAATTCCTTATGTCATAGTTGATGGTGTCCTCTTTAGAAAAGATTTTAATGGAGCCCTATTAAGATGCCTTGATATGGACCAGGTTGAAAGAATGATCAAAGAACTTCATGATGGTCCTAATGGTGGCCACTTCTTAGCAAGGACAACTGCAATGAAGATCATGAGGGCTGGTTATTACTGGTCATCTCTATTTCATGATTGTCACAAGTATGTGAAGAAGTGTGAAAAATGTGCCTTCTTCTCTAGAAAACAAAGACTTGTAGCTCTTCCCCTTCATCCTATCCAGGTGGACCAGCCTTTTTCTCAATGGGGATTGGATTTCATAGGCCCTATCAATCCTCCTTCTAATTCAGGTCACAAATGGATTTTAGCTACTACAGATTACTTCACCAGATGGAAAGAGGCAATTGCATTGAAGGATGCCACTGAATCTTCAGTTTTTGAGTTCCTTGATGGAATTGTTACCAGGTTTGGTGCCCCTTCAACCATTATTTTAGATAATGCAAAGTCTTTTGTTGGAGCTCAGATTTTTGCATGGGCAGTGGATCATAATATCTATTTGAGCACATCCTCAAATTACTACCCTTAGGGTAATGGTTTGGCTGAGTCCTCCAACAAGAACCTAATCAAAATCATGAAAAGGACAATAGAAGATAACCAAAGATGTTGGCATAAAAAACTGAAGACTGCACTGTGGGCTGACAGAATAACACCTAAAAGGTCAATAGGGAATTCACCATTTGTGTTAGTCTATGGTAGAGAAGGAAGGCTTCCAATTTCATTGGAGTTCCCCTCCCTAGAGCTAGCTGATTAGCTAAAATTGATTGAAGATGATGCCATGATAGTAAGAATGGAAAAGCTGATGGAACTGGAAGAGAAGAGAAGTAAAGCCATGCAAACCCTAGAGACACACCAGCAACAGGTAAAAAAGAGTTTTGACAGGAAGGCTAGGGTTAGAATCTTCACGGAGGGAGATTTGGTTTTGAAATGAGATAGGGAAAAACTAGGAAGACACTCAAAGTTTGATGCATTATGGAGTGGCCCCTATCTAATTTTCAGTTGCAAACAGGCCAATGCTTTTAAGTTAAGCAGGCCTAGTGGCAAAATTTTGCCCATCCTAGTCAATGGGATCTATCTCAAGCCATGTTTCTGAAGGTTTGAGATTCCATGTACATAGTTAGCTTAGTTTCATTTTTAGTTTGTTCCTTGCTTTTCTAAGAAGTGCACAAGCATAGGATTGTCTCTGTGGCATAGCAAGTTTTGAAGTTTTGAAGGTTGCAGAAGGAGGTTTTGGTCTCTGGTTCCAATTGCAGAGATAGGGGTTTCAGGGTTTTTTCCTCTCAGAGGTAGGGTTAGGGTTTCATAGTATACATAGGATCCACATCTTTTTGACTTTGTAGCCCAATGGATGCATGAGGTCACTAGTCTACGCATAGCTGGCTTGCGTCCCCTCTGAGTCACTAGATTTGTTGGTCATTTTTGCCTTCCTGCCAGAATCACCACATTTAAATTCAATGTAGTAACATTCACAGGTTTTAAATATCCAAATATTCAAAAGGGGCATGAAATACTTTATGTTAACCTGGTAATATTTCTTTCCTATGCATTTTAATGTTTCTGAGAGCCTGCAAGTCTCCATCATCAGATCAAGAGATATCTACAGTTGGCGCATCTCGCTATGGGAAGTCGCACATTGTTTTGGCATAGTGACATAGCACCTTTTGGCCACGTGTCAGGTGGGTCCTCCCTTTCCTTTTTTTTTTTGGCGCCGAGTTTTGATAGATCCATGGTGGGCGCTATGGCGCTATCAAAAAATCTGTGTTCCTCATTGTTAGCAACATAGCGCCTAGATGGAAAGTGATACTGCAGTGACATCAAAAGGGAGGTGGGTCCCAAGTACACCACGTCAAATATCAATGATGAAATTTTTTAGACAAGATAGCACGTGGCCAGTTTCTATTGTTTGGTATATAGATAGGTCAGATCCATCTTGCTCATTGCCAGATCTCAAAAAATCAACGGTGGGTGCTATCTCGCTATGGAAAGCTGCGAGGATATTATCCATAGCGACATAGTGCCTTGGCAACACATGGCACAGATGATGTAATGGACCTGCCCTTCTCCAAAATAGCATTACGAGTCATCCTTGGTGGCAGTTGTCAGGTGGGGCATAGTACTGTGGTGATATTTCATTGGTCCATTCAACCAACTCAATGTGTAGTTGTACAATTTTGTTGATCACCATAGATCTAAGGACATCGACGGTAGGCACTATCTCACTATGGAAAGCTATGAGGATATTACCCGTAGTGACATAGCACCATTGTGCCATGTGGGTCAGTGGGGCTAGGTCTTGCCAAGATGAGGATGCCAGGTTGTGCTAGGTGGTTGCCAAGAGTTTCATGGGCCCAAAAGTTTTAAGGAGATAGCTCAGTAATATGGTGAGTCTTCACGATCGTTAGATCAGTCTAAATCCATGGTGGGTGCTATCTCGCTATGGGAAATTACTCAAAGGATACACATAATGACATAGTACCTCGGTGACACGTGTCTCAGTGGGTCTGGTGGAGGTAGTAATGGTTAGATGCGCTGGCAGTTAATGTGACCGTCGTAGTTGGAGTTTGAGGGTTGGCACAATTAGTAATGAAAAGAGATTGGTCAACCTTGGGAAGACCTTGTGGGTGGCAAAGAGAAATGAACTGAATGGTCCACATGGCCTATTTCACTTGCAATGTTCGGCTAACTCGCTGACTCTGTTGATTCATGCACCAAAAATGATAAGAAATCGAGGTTTTACATGAATATAATCTTCATGATCAATTTCGACCACCAAAAGTGAATGTGAAGCATGCAAAGACACTCTACCATCCTGATCTAGTCTATCTACTTGGTTAGAGCACAGTTATAGCACCACCTCTGTCTTCTCAAGGCCCTGTTTTAGTTAACAGTCATATTTCGTGGTACCTAAAGCTATACTTAGATCAAATTTCTTCAGATCCCCATGATTGTCCTTGGCAAAGCCTTGATGGTGGTGGTTGTAGGATAGCTTTGGAAGGAAAATCTTAGTTATGCCCAAACTATAAAGGCAATTTTTGTAAATTTGGTAAGGGTTGACCTTTCTCTGTTTTCTCTATTACTGCTCTACAGATTCTTAGTGTAAATTCCCCTGTGCCTCTGAACTACATGATTTTCTATCTTATCTCCTTCAGCCATTGGTATGAAAGTGCAAGAATTATTTGCCCCATACTGGTGTTTTGTAGAGATCTATGATTTGCATGATTGTATCTCCTTAGTCTATGAATGATAATATAAGTGAATCTCTCTTTCCTTGTGTCATTCATCTTGGTCTTCTAATTTGCATGTGATTATTAGATTAAAGCAAGTTTGAATGTGTATATCCTTAGTTTTATTTTGGTTCAATAGTGCATATATGGGCAGAGATTGGTCTGAACACTCTATTTTGGTGCATCACCTCTTTAGATTAGATTAGGTAGATTTTCTTTCATGCTTTCCTTCTCCATTTTCCTCTCCAAGAGTAGTTAGGTGCATCCTGATAGTAAGAGGAAGTCGGCCTTCTCTAGAGACTCAACCTCATAGTTCAAGTCCCACAACTTGGAGGTTGTTTCCATGTTTTACTAGGTTGTCCTCATGCATAGGCTTTGGACAAGGGTGCAAACCTAAGTGACAACATTGCCCAAAAAAAAAATTGTGCAATTTTTGTGAGGGGGCACCCTCCTCCTCTGTCGTCGCTCTTAAGACTTCTACCTTCTCTCGAGCAACCTATATTTTATTTTCTTTGATATGATGTCATCCTAACATCACATCAAAGAGGGGAAAAATGTAGATGCTTAAAATCATCCCAGAAGACTATATTAATTTATTTAATATTGACCTTGATATTATAGTTAGTTATTAATTAATTAATTGTATTTTTCATATTCTTCTACCTATTTAATTAAATAGTTTCATTTTCCTAAGGTATTTAAATTTAATTTAAATACCTCTAGCCTTAATGTGTTAAATTTATGTAATACATGATCCTCCATTAATCCCCCTTTTAAATAAATTATATTTATTTAAATCCCACCATCTCATTAATTCCTCTAAACCTATGATTAAATTAAATATTGTTTAATTTAATCTTAAACCTAGTCTACACCTATCACTTTCATCCTCCTAAGCCTATCGACCCTTTAATCCCACTTAATTTCCTTAATCACCTTGTTAAACCCCCTTTCTTAGCCTAAGAGTGTGCTCACACATGTATGAGGACCACTCACACTTTTGACACCCCTTATGCCTTCCACACAAACTTTGAATGTTGACCAGTTGCATGGCTTGCTTATGTGTCTCCTTGTGGCACTATATGGATGCCACATAGATGCCACCTCACCCAAGGTCTCCCTCAAGCCTATAAATAGGGTCCTTGTCTCAAGCATTTTCATCTCATCCACATGCATTGTTATCATGTTAGTTTGAGTTTTGAGCTTTCATAGTGTTATCATGCTAGTTTGAGTTTTCATAGTGATTTCATGTTGCACACTAACCCTTGGTAGCTGATTCTAGATTGCATTTGCATTGTTAGATTTAGCTTACTTATGCATTTAGATCTTCATCTCTCTTGCATATTAGTCTAGCTTGTATCTTAGCTTAGTTTATTTATTCCATTCCATCTCCATCCTTGAATGCCTTCAAACATGGCTTCTTCCATAGCCATTGTTTGAGGTGTTCTTCATTTCATATAGCATAGGTTCATGGTTTCATCACTCACATTTGCACATTCACCATTCAAAAGATTCAATCATATAGTTGTGTTTGGAAGAGTGCACCAAACATACCTTCAATCTTAACACACCAAAAAGGCCTCTTATGGGTGCCTTTGTTGAGCTGTTTGAGGTTGCTTGAGGATTTGGTTTGTTGGTTGCTATGAGTTGCAAAACTCAAGCAAGCATTAGTTGGTTCTTTTATTTTGATAAGTACTTGATGCATATGTGATTTAAACTTTTTTTTTTTGTTGATTTATACTCCCAACAGGTCACTTCTTTTGGCATACAATGACAAAGTTAAAGCTCAAGAGAGAAAAGAAACTAAATCCATATCGAATTGCCTTGGTGTAGGATGACCATGGATCATGGTCAGTAAGCAATGTTTGGTAAATTTTAAGATTGGAAGTTATCATACTGATGGATGCATTTCATATGTCTTTTGGAAGGTTGTGGTAGTGCGACAGACATACTGTATATATTGGTCATGACAACACATTCTCTTAAAAAGGATGGAGTTCATCACAAGTGCAAGCCCCTAATGCATGAAGAAGAAAATATATGCAATAGTTCTAGGATATGTCTTATTGATGGAAGAAAATTTCTAAATAGTATGGAACACTAGCACTTGCATAATGCTTTAATTCCTAGACTGGATAAAGAAGGTAATAGAGAAGTTCCAATAGAGGTTAGGGTCTATTAAATGAGTTTGAAGATATTATATCTGATAATGTCCTTAAGGGGTTGCAACCATTAAATAAAATGAGTCATCAAATAGATTTAGTCTCTAGAACTAGTTTTCCTAACAAGGTTTCTCATAGGATGGCTCTTACTAAGACTGGGGAGTTCAACAGACAAGTTCAGGAACTATTTAGGAAATGGTCAATTTGGGAGAGCTCGAGTCCATGTGCAATACCTATAGTAATAAAACCAAATAAGGATGGAGATTAAAATATATCTAAAAAATCTAGGGACATAAACAATATAACCATCAAATATAGGTTTCCATTTCCAAGGATGGATGATCTTATGGACTACTTGAGTAGAGCTCGGTACTTAACAAAGATAGAGCTCAAGAGTGGCCATCACTAGATATGGATCAAAGAGGGTGATAAATGGAAGACTACATTCATGACCAATAAGGGTCTATATGAGTGGTTAGTCATTCCCTTTGGACTAGCCAATGCAACAAGCACCTTCATTCAACTTATGAATGAGATACTAAAGAAATTTTGGAAAATTTTATTATTCTTTATTTAGATGATATCTCAATTATTAGTAGGGCTTTTGGAAAAAAATTTCTACATATTCCTATAGTCTTTGAGAAGGTAAGGGAAGAAAAAAAATTGATTAATTTGAAGAAGAGTATCTTTTTCAAAAGGGAGTTAGTCCATTTGGGGTTTGTTGTCTTGCTTGATGGTCTCAAAATAAACCTAGAGAAGGTGAAGGTCATCCTGTAATGGACTACCTTAAGATCTTCCACTGAGGTGAGATATTCCCATGGTTTGGCTTATTTCTACAAGAAATTAATTAGAAATGTTTGTAGTATCTATACGCCCCTACTTGAAACAATGGGGGTGGGGGGGTAGAAAAGAGTTCAAGTGAGCCACACGTGTTGCAAGGAGTTTTGAGTTGTTGAAGAAGAAGGTGGAAGAGCATCCTATGTTAGCACTCCCTAATTTAAACAAGGTGTTCTAGTTAGATTATGATGCTAGTGGTAGTACCACTGGAGTTGTATTGAGCAAAAAAGGTAAGCCTATTGCATATTTTAGTGAAAAATTAAATGATGCAAAGAAGAATTATTATGTTTATGATCAAGAGTTATATGCAATAGTTAAGGCATTATTTGTTTCCAAAATTAATTTTTGTATATCAATCATCTAGCATTAAAATACCTAAATAGGTAGGGTAAATTAAATTAGAGGCACTTGAAATGGGTAGAGTCCTTGCAAAGCTATACATTTGTATGAAACATAGAAGCGTGTGATCTAATTGGGTAAGAGATGCATTAAGTAGGAGATAAATATTATTGATAGAAATGCAAGTGGAGGTGGTTGGTTTTAATGAACTCAAGACTCTGTATCCTAGGAATCTTGACTTTACAGAGGCTTAGAAGGCTTAGGGGGCTTGTAAGGAACTTTTTACTCTAGATAGGATAAGGTGGCTAAACTACAAGATTCAAGATGATATGTTATTCAAGGAGAGTTAGTTGTGCATTCCAAGGAGTTCCATGAGGGAGAACTTTATCAAAGAGAGACATGGTAGATGAATGGAATGACACTTTGATCGAGAAAAGACCATTGCCATTATCAATTAACATTATTTTTGGCCTTAGTTGTCACAAGATGTGAAGAAGTTTGTTCAGAGTTATCTAGGGTGTTAGACAATTAAATGAGCTAGTTAGAATACAAGACTCTATCAGTAATTTCCTATTATATTAAGGCCTTGGGAAGCCATAAGTATGAATTTCATTCTTGGCTTTCCAAGGACACAAAGGGGTAATGATTTGGTAATTTTGGTGGTTGACATGTTTTTAAAGATGGCTCATTCTATTCCTTGCCACAAGACCCATGATGAGGTTCATATTGCATTTTTTTTTTCAAAGGGGTGGTAAGGTTACACAGTCTTCCAAAAAGTATTGTTTCAAATTCAGATACAATTTTTTTGGTCTTTTTTAAGAACCTCATGGAAGAATTTAAATATTAGTTATGTACATCACCCACAAACTAATGGGAAAACTAAAGTGGTGAATAGAATTCTAGGTGATTTTATGATGTCTTTAGTAGGTGATAAGACCAAGGGATGGGTTTTAATTCCACCATAGGAATAATTTGATTATAATGATTCTATGAATTGAAGTATTGGTAGGTCACCATTCTAAATTGTGTATGGGAGTAGTCCAAGGACTACACCGTAATTGAGGAAGATGGAGCATGGAGGTAGGACTAGTGTTGAGGTAGAGGATTTTTCTATACATGTCAAGAATCTACAAGAGGAAGTGTGTGAGCATATCACCATGATGAACATGTAGTATAAGGCTATGGTGGCTCAAAAGATGAGCCATAAGCAGTTCCAACTTGGGAATTAGGTTATGGTCTACTTGAGAAAAAAATGATTTCCAATGGGAACCTACAACAAGATGAAGATGAATAAATTTGGTCCCTACAAGATTTTGAAGAAACATGATTCGAGGAATTCATATGAGGTGAAGTTTCTAGATGGAATCTATATTTCACCTATTTTCAATATTTTAGATTCAACAAAGTATCATGAATATGGTATAGAGGAGGAATTGATACTTGATCCATGTCTAATTTCTACCTTTGAGAAGGAGGAGATTGAATAAATCTTGGATAGTTGTGTGGGAAGGAGTACTAGAAATAGGTAGTATGAGGAGTATCTTGTAAAGTGGAAACAAAAACCTTTGGAATACTCTATCTAAAGAAGAGGTTGACCATTTGGGTTTTCTCAACCAACTAAGTTTGGCAGTGTTACCTCTCAAATTACTCTGGGTGTGTGATGTAGTAGTATTCAATGGTGTAAGAGAAATCTTGTATCACCAAAAAAAATATGTTTAGTCATAGTTTTTTTTGTGTTTTCATTTCTGGATACCCATTTGGGAAAATAAAGACTCTTAGATTTCCATTGTTTCTTTTCCAAGTTAGCATTTTGACACACCTCGAGATACATGTAAATGCAAAAAAATGAGCTATTTAGGAATAGAGACATAAATATGAAGAAATAGATGGCGTGAGTTGGAGGGAAGGTTGTAATTCAAATGTAGAGTGTTCTATAAAAAGAATTAGGCCAAAAGATTTCACGCTTTGAAAGTTATGAAAATTTTAAGTTGCTTAGAGAGCTCTTAGAAACACTTTGAAGTTAGATTTGAGGCACTAAATAGTCTCATACAACCCCCAAAAAAGGGGGATAGCTATAGGAATTCTAGAGGGCTATAGATAACTCAAAGATATTTTTGGAAATGTAAGCGATTTGTCAACTAGAGCCCCATATTAAAAGTTATGCCTCCCAAAAGTTGGACTACATTTTATGGAACCCTTTATTTTGCATTTATTTCTAATTTGAATTCTAGAACCTTTGTTTTGGTGTCAACCACAAAATTTCAAAATATAATTTATATTTCTAACACTAAAACTAAGATAGGCTACTTAAGGTCCATGCTTGAGGTGTAATAGTAGGTTTTGGTGGAGTTTGGAAGAAGGTACTCTGAATGGGGTTTTTCTCTAAAGTTTGATAATATTATAGCCTTAGGGCATGTATTTCAGTATGTTTTCATTGTAATGCACATAATAGTTTCTCATTTCAGATAATAGAAATTGCCTTTTCCTATTGTGTTTATTTTTATCTCAAGTTGAGCCCTCATTAATATGTTACACACTCTAGCCTTAGGCTTACCTCATGAACCTATAATTACTTTGATGTAAATATCTATTATATTGAATGGATAGTTTGAACAATATTTTGTTATATTTTACTCACAATTCTACAACTAATATGGCTAGAAATGATTAACAAAATAACATATTGACAAGTAATATTCTCTTATATTTCTTGGAAAATAATTACTTGCCTAGTTATGTGGGATTGTGTTAATGAAATATATTGACTAGTGAAACAATACTCTTTTCACTTGGCTTGAAATCCTATAAGCATGCATGGGCATCCTAGGTGTAAGAGAAATCTTGCATCATCCAAAAATATTTATGTTTTGTCTTTTTTAATAGGGACTATCTTAGTATAGAATTGTTATTTTTGGAAGTTATCTATTTTTAGTAAGTTGGTTGTTCAAGCTCATAATGTTATGATTTCTTCCCTAGAGGTTCACTTTAGATGTATAATCTTGCAATTAAAGTTTCAATGCAAGATCAAGTCTATTTGTGAAGTTATTGATTTTTTTTGGTATTGGGAATAGGGTATAAAAATATTGAACTCAATTTGAAAGCCTTTAAAGGCTCTTAAAATGGGTTAATCCTTGACTCTCTTAAACCAATAAAACAAAAGAGAAATTCATGGTATTTTCAAAATGTGGTCATAATAGCCAATCAGAGCAATTGGCAATGCATTATGGTCTTTGGAAGTTTTGCTACTTGAAAACAAGAAAATAAAATTCCTTGAAAATTTTCTTTTGAGATCATAAATTTGTTGGGGAATACTCTAATGTAATAAAATATGAATAATAATATCTTAGGGCTATTCAACCTCAAATTTTACGGCTAAAATTTCGAGAACCTTCTTGGGTGGCAGAAAATTATCGATTTAAAGAAGGCTCATAGGGTTGTCTAGGACATTTATCGATATGATATGGTGACTCTAGCCTACAAGATATTGTAAGGAAATTCTCATATGGATTTGCGTGTTCTATTTTCTAATATTGTAATTTCATTTTATTGGAGATAATAACAAGCCTAATTTATGTCCTTGCAAATTGTTAGTATATTTCTATTTTGTTGTGTGTATTTGTGCTTATAAGGGGAAGTACCTTTCATCATATGCTTACTTTTATGAGAATGTCTTAATGCACTAATTTATTTATTTTTAAATGGCATATGTTTGTGTTACATTTGATTGAAATTCCATACCCACTTTGCAAGGAAATTATTATTTTAAAAACATATTAAGAAGTGATGTACTCATGTATTAGACTTGCATCACCACCTATAACTACTTTGATGAGCATATCTTAATGTAATAACATGAAAAAAAATGGTATATTATTGTGGTAGACTTGGTTCCCACTCTCATATCCATATTCACTTCACCTTTATTATCACTAATTGACATACATCTATTATGTATACATTTCTACTATATCCCCATTGATATTTATTTTAACATTCATTTCATACCTTGAGATCATCAAATCCTTGCAAATGGTTTTTGCATGCCATCAAACTTTATCCATTTATTGATCTTGAGGACACATTTGAATAATCCCCAAATCTAAATGCTTCAACTTATAATTTATTTTTAGTTATCCCTTTCTATAGTGAATGTTTGAAAACATCCATTAATAACATGAATACATGCAATATTTTTCTAGGTTATGAAAATAAAATAATTAGAGCATACTAAAATTATAAAGGAAAATAAAAATAATTTAATTTGCATCATTATAATGTAAATCATATACATGCTTACAAATATCATATTACTGGATAGCTTTTCTTGCTAGCTTACCCTTATATTTTTGTTAGTAAATCAAGCTCATAGTCAACAAGAAAATAATATCTCTTCAATTGTTTCACCATTCGATCCATTATGTTACTATATCATTCCCTCTTCTATTTTTCTTTAAGTAAACATATTTCCATTAAATTATAGCATGAATATTTGGCTTGTCCTTGATGAGTTTGACCCTTTTAGGATCTTCTACTTCTTCATATTGAAAGTAGTCATATATACCATTAATACAATCAATCAACTCTTCTATATTAAAACTTCTAAACAATGTGGAAACTTTAATTTTATGTCTCTTTCTAATCTAGGAAATGACCCTTAAAAACCTAGCCTTGTCAAGATCTCTAGCCTTTTCTTGTTCTTCTTTAGATTGTCCTTTTTCTTTAGATTCATCCCTTTCATCTCTTTCCCTAATATTAGTTATGTTAAGAAATAAAGATTGTTCTGATAGGAAACTTAATTCACAAATTTGGTGTATGCTTTTAGAAATCTCTTAATATTTGATGTCTGATTCCAAATTTTATTTGATTGGTCAAACTATGTTCTGAAGACTGATATATCCTTTTAGCAATTATTCACATGCAAGGGAGAGTTCATATTTTTGCTGATAATGGATGTGATCAATGGTTTGCAGATGTGAGACACTGCCACTATAATTGATGTTCACATCTAACATTGACTATCTACGTTTATATGAAAGGAAAACTATGTTAAAGGACATGACTCCCTTGTCAACAAGTATAAGGCCCATGCACTATATTAATTCATTATTATATATATAATGATTTCTTTCAACTAACCATATGAATTAGCAATATATTTCAATCAAATTTTAATACTATATTTCTCAACACTCCCTCTTAGAAAAATATGATTAAAATAATCATTCATAATCACAAATCATAGGGATGCAATGAAACCATCCTACAAGGGGATAGATTAGAACACTATCCTTAAATGAAAATGAGATCATCATGTGTTGGTTATCATAGCTCTCCACCAATTCGAAACTAAGCATAATGATAACATCTAGACATAATAGATTAGTATCAAGATATCAAGCACAATCAAATCAAATTTTGATACTTTCCATCATAAAATATGGCATATTCTAGGACAACAAATGAATGTCATCTATCATGATGTTAGTTCAAGACTATTGTTGAGGTCGTTACCTTACAATAGTGACCTTACACACATCATCTAAAAGATCGTCACCTTTCATAACACTGAAAGAAATATTGCAACCAATTTTAAATATTCATGAATATATCAAATTACATTAATACAAATTTGTTCTCATAATTACATTTACAATTTAGTTAGACCAAGTTTACCTCTGAAGTACTCTATCTTCAACCTTGCGAGAGGTTCAAGGTGAATATATTAACATTTTTTCTTCAATGCTAATATAAGTTAATTTGATAACACCTTTGTTTACCATGTCTCTTATGTAACGGTAAATAATCTATATGTGCTTGGATCGATTGTGAAAAAATGGATTTGCTGAAAGTTTGATGTAACTTTGATTATCACAATGAATCATGGTGGGATTCAAGGGTTCCCCAAATAGAGTGAATAGAAGTTATCTCAGTCACACAACTTCATGAGCTTCCATGGCAGCAACTGTGTATTCAACTTCAGTAGAACTTAGAGCAACAACTAATTATTTTCTACTAAACCAAGACATCATAGCTGATCCAATACTAAAACAACATCCTACAATACTTTTGTGGTTAATGGAGTCTCCTACCCAATCAGAATCAGTATAGCCTTGGAGTTGTATCTCAACATTCTCATATTTTAATCCAAATCTAATAGTACCACACAAGTATCTCAGAACATTCTTATCATCCATTAGGTGAATCTTCTTTCTTTCACACATAAAGTGGCTCATAAAATTAGTAGCATAGAAAATATCAGTCAAGTTTTTGCCAAATACATAAGTGATCCAATAATCTGTCTATAGTGAGAGGGACTAGTAGGTTATGAACTAGTTGCATCACTTTTTAGTTTGTGAAGATTTGTTTCCATCAGAGTGGCTAGAGGTTTACAGTCCATCCTACCAAATCTAGTCAAGATATCAATGGTATATTTTCCTTGATTTAGAAAGATGTAATTTTCCCTTTTCCATACTTCTAGACCTAGGAAATAGTGTAGTAGTCCTAGATCCTATTGGATACAATTGTTTAATTGAGTGTTGTCTTTGATGTTACACAAATGTCATATCAGTCATCAGACAGAGTCTACTGAGATCAGTTGGTCAGCAAGACAAAAGACATTTCATATTCTGATGTTCTTTCATCCTGATGATGGATCATGTAGTATGATCCGAAACGTTGATTCTAAAACAAACTCACACAATCTAATCCAGAAACATTGCTCTCAAGACAAAGTCTACCAAGTTCAATTGGTCAGTAAGACAAAAGATAGAGTCTATCGAGCTCAGAAGGTTAGTGAAGAAGGTTTGCAGTGTCTACTGAGTGTTCTCGGGCTTTACCTTGTGCAGATAGTTGTTATCAAGCTTTCAAGGTTAGCAAAGGAAATTTAGTTGTTACCGAGCTCACTCGGTCATCAAGAGAAAATAGTGTAGGAAACAGTTCTAACTAAGCTTTCATGGACAGTGAAGGAAATTTAGTTCTTCTCGAGTTAACTCGATAGCCAAAGGATTTTGTAGATTTTTTAGTGTTAACCGAGTTGAGATGGTTAACTCGGGAAATTATTTCTGGAAATAGTGTTTACTGAGCAGGGTCAGCCAGTGAAGGATTTCATTGTTTTGTGAAATGAAGTTTATTTGTTTAATGTAATATTTGTAGCCAACTGATGTATGGTTTATTGGTAAATGTAATGTGTGATTGAGCCAACTTGATAATCTAAATGGTATATATAAGAGGTCAAGTTGCGAATTATAAGTGTGTGTGGATTTGGTGTAATGTGAATGTGAAGGAGGACTGATTATTGTGAGAGTAAATTTTGAAGGATGGTCAGAGATCATTGAGGAACAACAAAGCTATATTTGATCGAGGAGGATCTAATAGTGCAGAATAGAGATCTGTAATCAGAAAATTCAATTGCATTATATTCAGGTCAATTCATTGTTACTTTCTAACCATTGTAGCAGTGATTTCAAATCTCTTAACAAAGTTGGTTTAACAGCCATTTTGTAAATCCTATAACAAGGTGACAGTTCAATTGAATTGTTCTAAAGACCTCTAGCAAGGCCACTCCTAATAGGGTGATTAAATCCTCTAACAAGGTCACACCTAACAGTGTGTATTGTAACCTTTAACAAGGTTGGCTCCTAACAGGGCTCACTTCAGAAGAGTGAAAATTGGTAGCTAGTTACTTGGTAGTTTTTCCCATATTGGGTTTCCACATTAAAACTGGTGTCTCTTGTGTTCATGTTATTTACTTTTGCATACATGCTAATAATTATGAATGCTAAAATTCAGTAACAAGTTAATCTACTAAGTTATAGAATTTTGTGATGTTATTACCAAGTGACAGTAGTAACTAGTTATTTAAGACATCTAAGGGATCGAGATTTGTTTTTGTGGTAACTAATTCACCCCCCCTCTCAGATACTTCATCTATAATTCCAACAGATCCTTCAGATCAAATTCAGCCACAAGATCTTGTTTGCATTTGTCAATTAGATGATCTTAACCTATTAATAGTAAGTCATCAACATAAATAACAAGTATTATCATATCACCATTTATACTTTTGAAATATATGTTAGGATTAGCTTCATTTTTTTTGAATAGCTTGGAGAGATAACTATCTATCCTTTCATACCAAAGCTCTAAGAGCTTGCTTAAGACCGCAGAGTGCTTTCTTTAATTTACATACATAGAGATTTATGTCATGTGTAGTGAAACTTTCAAGTTGTTCTATATGTACTTCTTCCTCAATAACGTCATTCAAGAATGTAGTCTTTGCATCCATTTGGTGTATCCTCCATCCCTTGGATACTGCTATAGAAATAATAGTTCTTACGGAAGTATATCAGACAACTGGAACAAATGTCCCTTCATAATTAATACCAGTCTTTTGAGAGAAACCTTGAGCAATAAATCTAGCCTTGTGTTTTTGAATACTACCATCCGGTGTGTACTTAATTTTGAATAGCCACTTTGATGAGACAACAAGTTCATCTTTAGGTCTAGGTACCACATCCTAAACATCATTTTTTAGGATAGACTAATATTCTTCAGTCATGGCATCTTTCCAGGCTTGACATGATAGAGCTTCTTCAAAATTTGATGGTTCAGTTTTTGTGAGCTCAGATATCAATGCAATGTAGCATGAATTACCTCTGGTTTTCTTATTTTCTTTGAAGATTTCATCAGGTTCAACAATAACCAAAATGTCTTTACTCTGTCATCTACTCTATTGTGCCTGTCATAACATGCACATGGTAAAATGCCCATATCTTTGTGTGTACAATGAATCAATTTGAGCACTTTTAACCATGTTCTCTATACATCCTTGACTACCTTCCCTCAACTACGCATAGTCTCAAGTGCTTCTAGTAAAATGTGCTAAAGCAAAAACCTTGATTGTTTATAATTTTTCAAAATAATACTTAAACAATTTTTGAAGTCCAAGTATCTAAAACATCATAGCACGTTTTGCCTTCTTCATAGCAGGTATATGTTTCCATAAATGACAACTCTATATCATCCTCATACATCCTCTTAGCCAAATTTCCAACACTATTTAGGGTACAAGAAATCTCATGCGCTCTCTTCTCCTCATGATCACATAACAAAGACTCCCCATGGTGAGATTCCTCCTAATAAGATCCCAAATGAGTGATAAGCTCCTAAAGCAACTAAACTAACGGGGAATTCCCATCGTCACCACCATGACTTCCTCTCTAGTCATCATGGTGATCCTCTTGATGTTTTTGCTTTTCTATTCCTCCTTATGGTCATACCAAAAGATATTTCGTTAACCATATCTATAAATATGAGGCACCTTTTAGAGAAAATGTTGCACATTGGATCTAGCATAGAGAATGTCTACAAGTCACAGTAAGGAAACACTGGAAACATGATAACCATGAGATAATATAACAACCAGAAATCATTGCACCAAATACAATGTATATGTTTACATGAGCTCTCAAAATATGAACATGGGCTTTGATATGAGATGCAAAGTCACACCAAAGAAACCTTTGAACTTAGGGTAATACATTTACTAATAAAATTATTTTGACATTAATCATAAGAAATTTTCATAAGAAAATAAGATGCATAACAATGATCATCACATTATCATGCACAAGAAAAAGTATAACAAGTGATCCCAAGGGTTCCATGGCAACCCCAAACAAAAACATAGATTGTGCATTTATGTTCTATAAGACACCTTATAAGAGGTTGGACAACATCCTACAAACCCCATGAGCCAAGATTGGACAATCACCCATGGTCAGTAGTTGAGGAGACTAAGTCCATCCATAATACATGTAACACTAGTTTCATTTTAAAACCATATCGTGTATGACCTAAACTAGGTCATGCCATTACTGAAAATGAGAGGTGAATACATAGAAATACTCAAAAGAATAATGGGTATTCAAATAATGAGCACATTTGCAACCTAACCTAGTAGAACACTTTGCTATTACAAATGCTTAAAAATACAGACATAAATGTGTAGGTTGATGCATGGGAAATATTGATGAATGTGCAAAAGAAAAGTTAACACATAGAAACATAGATAAATGTGTAAAATATTGGAAAAAGTTTAGAGTGTCACGAAAAGTTAGGAAAATGACAAGTACAATATGTTAACTCTAATAATGGACCATATAATGGAAGCCTTCACATTGAGCATAACCTAATACATGCAATCAACTCCAAATTCCTTGGATGTGATTATACCACATGAATAAACTAACACAAGACATCACATCAAGTAATCATTGAAATAAAGTACAAGAGGATGAGAATAATAAAACCATGATCAATATTGTGCCAACAAAAGTAGTCCACCACCTGCACACTAGAGCCTAATAGTGACATGTCATGCCACCCAACTATATTGTACACTTAAGCCCTATGCACTATGCCCGCAGAGATAGTGAGATGGCCTAAACACGTAATGCACATAGAGAGTAGGCTAATACACACACCATACAAGTGCAATAATTAGGGTGACAAAACAACACACTTAGGCAATAGATGTTGAAATGCAAGCAAACCAAGGTCACCACTCAAACCTAAACAAGGTATGGTGGTGAGACTCAAGTATGGAGTGTCCAAGTATGGTGGCCCATTTGGATTTGAGCAATCCTCCTCTTATTAAGGATGCTCTCTTGAACCAACATCCAAAGATAGCAAGGTTGAATTCGTACCATATCAATATCACTCAAACAACAAGGTACCAAACCATATCAACATCAATAGATAAAAAAAAACTATTACAGAACATGATCTACAATGTTGATACGAAAAATGAAAATGCAATCAATTCCAAAAATAATATATTACTATATGATGGATTGTGCATAACTGATATATTAGATAAAAAGGTATATGCCATATCAACACCACTTATATAACAAGATAGGACATAGCAAATTACCATCACTTAGACATTAAGATTGTCACAATTAATCTTATTATTATATTAATAGAAAATAACAAATGATGTCACAGAAGGTACTGTGTCATATCAACATTCGCATATCAATGCCACTCAATGTTAAGATAATCAGAATTAATTATGTTATTATTTCAGGATTAGTTGGAGGGAAGAAGAGGTCCCCTCCAGCTGAGAAACATTTTCTTTCCAAACTGCCATATCCATCTGAGAGCCCACATCAAGACTGCCCATGATTAGATTGAAAAGAATCAGAATTTTCAACTCTCGGAGATTCCATTTGAAGTGGAGAAGCGAACGGAGTTTCACCATTGCAAGATGCTCTGTTATTGAGTTATTGATGAACTTGTTGACTATTCCAACAAAACCATCATAAATTACTTCGATCAATTTCTAATAATATTGTGTCTTTTTTAAATTTTACAACTGAAATATATCTTGTTACTATGCATTCTTTCCGTAAAGGGCAATTTATAAACATCTGACAAATATTCACTCTCCGTATGCTTTGATACATATCCATACTCTTTCCAAAACCCCATTCTGGCAGAGGCACGGCCGATGTTGACAAACATTGTGAAATGTCACTTCACATCTTTCAACTGCATTCGCTGGAAAGTTTAATGGGATCTGCTCAGAAGAATGCGATTCACGTGCCCTGCCATTGCAGTTACGTTTTTCATACACTAATCCACAGGCACAGATGATTTTACCAAACATTGTGGAATTCGGTTTTGCAAGCGCAAATTGTATGATTCGTTGGTAAAATTCTTAAGCCCTTTCAACAAATCCATTTTGTGCATACCCTGCAATTATACCGTCGACCATAAAAGATCTCTGAGGCATTCTGTCAAACAGATCACGTGTGTTATCTTAGGTACTCTGTCCAACAAGAGGCATTTTGTCAGACATATCCTGTTTACTTTAAGTATAGTCTGTGAAATTGGCACAAAGGTTTCTAAGATTGTAGAGTTTTGCTTTACAAGAGCGGATTGTAATATTTTTTACATATCCTGGATTCATACCGTCGACCATAAAAGATCTCTGAGGCATTCTGTCAAACAAATCACGTGTATTGTCTTAGGCATTCTGTCAAACAGATCACGTGTAGTATCTTAGGTGTTCTGTCAAACAAGAGATATTTTGTTAAACAGATATCATGTTTACTTTAAGTATGGTTTGTGACATACGCCGAAAGGATTCTATAAAAGATTATGGAGTTTGGCTCTACACGAGCGAATTGTAATATTTTGAGTAAATTTCTAAAACCCTTTCAATAATTTCTAAAACTGCTATTATACACTGAACCATAACAGATTACTGAGTCATTCTGTCAAACAGATCACGTGCGCTGTCTTATATATCTGATGAGACATTCTGTCAAACATGTGTCTTCCTCCAGTCCGTTCCCACTTTAACCCACAGTTTTGCTTTGCTTTATTTGTTTACTTATTCAAGAGTTAGAACCAAATTGATCGATTGAGCTTAGGAGTTTCAGTTGATAATTTTGATTAATTGCATAATCGGATAAAATTGTTGCGACGTGAGATGTAAGATTATTATAGCTATGCACTGGAAGAGTGAAAACATAATATTTATTTTTCTGCAACTGTGCTTCCGAAAGGTGAAAATTTGATTTATTTATATTTCAGATTTGAGATTAATGAGTGCAAATGGGCTTTAGAAAACTGGGATTTTGATATTTATATTCTAAATTGACGTATTGGCATCGGGAGAGAAAAAAATTGAAAGGCACATTTGAATTAAAGAACCAGATTTTCTATTTGATTGCATCTCATATCTGTAGCTTGGAAAATTTGAACTTTGATCGCATTTTGGAATAGTGAAAAAAACACTTTTTTCTGATCTGAGAATTTGTATTGTGCTTTTGAACATTAAGACATCTCCGACTCACATTTACATTTTTCCTTAACTTTGTTTTTGGGTGAGTGAAAGACTAGCCTAATATAGAAACGGGAATGTAATTTTTGTTTTCCTACTGAAACCTAAAATTTATATACTTGAAGGGGTTGGGCGAGAAAACCTAAAAACATATTTCGAGACAAAATATTAACCTTTCTAACCTCTTGAAAAGATGGAGGTTATGTAAGTTAATTAAGAATGCAAAAGAAAAGTACAGAACAACAAGATGCATAAACACAAATGTTTATTGTGGTTCACTACAAATCATGGCTAGGTCTACACTAAGAGCAGAGGAATTATATTGATGAAATAGAATGAGTTTACAAATAGATGCCATCGACATTTATAGATCACAAATGATTAGCTAAAGAGACACAATACAAGTGGAGGGAAAACACTCATGTGATTGTTGGCCTTCAATATTCAACGATCTCCCACTTGAAGACAACAGATAAACCAGCTGATCACCCCTTGGACTACTCTATATGCTGACCTACTTCTTTTTAGCAAGGCCAAGAGAAGTCTTGGCACATTGGAACTTCTCCTTGCAAACAACTTTCGTCAACATGTCCCCCAGATTGATCTTTGTATCTATTAGTGAACAGATTGTCCTCCGAAGAAATACATACAAATTAATCCTGAATGTCCAAGTGAGAAGACTAATCAACACTAATAGTTGGATAGGTTATTATTGGATTAATAACCTTCCTCTGAATTTTATTAGGTACAACTCCCTGTGTAAGATATACAATGAATTAATTATAGATGCTTTTGACCAAAAACCACAAAAGGATTACAAACATCCACCTGTAGACACAGAGTAAATGCGGAAACTTAAGAAATTGTAAAGGAAAGAACAACAAATGACAGCAAATGACACAAAGTTCACTCGTCCAAATGCTGCATTACATAATGCAAATGAAAATATATCTTCCATCCTCTTGAGAGAATTAAAAATCAGAGCTTTTAAAAGATATTTTGAAATGATAGTGTAATAAGAAAACAATGACATTAGAATGTATTTCAGAGAAAACTGAAAATGACACAAAGTTCATGATCAGTGGAAGGAAAATACATCGTAATCAAAATTCTGATATGATCAACCTCTAGTCTCCCTTCCCTGATTATAAAAAACCACAAAGACCCTTTTACCCATTTACAACCAAAATCACTATCTAAAGAAAAACTGAAACTCTTTTCAATATTACTTTAACAATCAAAATCTTATTCCTATTTTTAACACACAGTTTAGAAAAAGAAAATCAGCCCATGCTCTGCCTCTCACAATCTCTCAAGAAAATGGAATAATCTAGAAAAATTTCCCTCCCTGCTGTAGCACACAGTCTACAGTCCAGAAGAAAGAAAAGAATGGAACCCTTTTGAACCTTTGCTATTAGCATATTTATTATCTTCTCACTTCCGTGAAAACCTTTCAGTTTCCTTAACTGAATCTTGAAAAACTTTATAACTTCCCCTTTTCCTTTTAATATTTTCAATCTCCCCTTTCTTAATGTGTCTACATCATTATAAACATTGTCTTATATTTTTGCTAATATGAGGACCCAATAATATATGCATCCTGACAGGTAGCATTTGCTAGTGACAGAGTGTTGATCCAATAGAGGTGCAAACAGACACATGTATCTCATGAACCCAAAAACATTTTAAGAATTTCTTTAGTGAGAAGTTAGAAAATTAGGATTATTCCAACATATCTCAATTTCGCAAAGATCCAACAGTGGAGTTGGGAGTTATGGCCCCCGCATCGAGACCAATTATTGTGTCATCTGCATTTGTGACTGTTATTTCTGATCTGATAGAGGTGCAAATAGGAACCTGTAACTTTTGATCCATAATAAATCTCACAACACAATTTGGAGTGGATTTGTAAAACTATCATTTACAACACATATCCAAAATTCAGGTCAATCCAACGGTTGGATTGTGAGATACAACCCCCGCAACATGAATATTTTACTGTGCTCTGCATTTTGTCAATGTCATCGCTGGTCCGATAGTGTTGCACTCAAAAACTTGTGACTTTTGATCCAAAAATAATCCGACAAAACGCTTTGGAGAGGATTTATAGAACTACTTTTGGCCATACATATCCAAAATTCATTCCAATCCAAAGGTTGGATTGTTAGATATGACCCCCGAAATTGGATCTATTTTTTCTGGCATCATTTTTTGGGTGTTGTGGATCATTTTGACAGTGTTGCATTAAAACATGTATAACTTTCTATCCATCAAAAATATTTTCAAACCGCTTGGAGGAGATTCTGATAACTAGTTTTTTTCAAACATATCTAAAAATGGGATTTATCCAATAGTTATATTGGGATTTATACCCCTCGCACTGAGATTGATCCAATAGTTATATTGGGATTTATACCACCTCCACTTCCGACACACGAGTCTCCAAGGAATCTCCTAGAGGAAATACAAGAAAAGATGCCTCCAATAGTCAATAAGCCATGTCATCTAATACAACCATGTGAAGTAGTTAGTGATGAAGCTTCCCCATCTATAATATCACCCCCATCTCCCATAGCTATCATCCCCATACCATCCATCAAGTTGCTTAAAATCCTTCCACTTCCTACAAGCATCAAATTCCCACCACCCATCGAATCACTCCAAATCCCATCCACATCTCCTCCTCCAAGCATTATCCAAATCCCATATAATGAACCTCATGCATCCACTTCCATCCATTCCTATCAAGATCTTGTCCAAAAGCATGTTGAAATACCTTCTGACAGAACAGTAGATCCCGCCATCCCACTTATTCCTCTACATGATCCACTTTTACCATCCCCTCCATATCTAAATCCTACCATCTTACTTACTCCATCTCAAGATCCCTTTCCCTCAGCCCACCCAACTCAAGATCCTATCCTCCCATCTCCTCTACTTCATGATCATACATCTCCCATAATCCATGATGATAGATCGATCGAAAAAGAACTAATTATCATATCCGAAGCTCCAACTCCTTCAGCTAGTAATGGACTCACATCTTGTGTTCCAAATAATGAACATCATATTGAAAAAAGAAATGAAAATGTATTTCTAGATGTTGGTATCCCCGCTATTCCTACATGGTCCCAAGTACTTCCATCTCCACCCCAAAGTTCCCATCCATCTTATTCCGCATCTATTTTGGGCCCTCATCCTACTTCTTATCTCCAACCCTCCATTTTGGGTCCATATATCCCTTATCTAAACCCCACACCCTTTCCATCCATTTTGGGTCCTTACATACCTAATATGAATCCTTTATCCCCTCCATCTATTTTGGGACCTACACCTTCCCCGTTTCCATCTATTTTGGGCCCATATCCTTCCTTCCCTCCATCCATTTTGGGCAATTATATCCATCCATATCCTATGTTCCAATCTATCCTTCCATCCCCTCAAATCCACCAGCTAGATCATCAAAGGCACTCACCCTTGAATCCCTTCCAACCTTTAAACCCTATCACTCCATCAATTATCCCTCCATCTCCTCCATGCTCTTGTTCCCATCCCATGGCTAATAGAAGCATATTGGATGCCAAGATACAAAAGCATAAATCCAAAAATCCACAAAAATCCAAGTCTCAACATGTCCTTTCTAAAATACATGTTCAAAACAAGAAACATTTAATCCCAATCAAAGAAAAAGTCAAGAGGCCACAAAAGCCCAAGCTAAAAAAGTTAAAAATCATGTGGATACCCAAGATGCTCATAAAAGAAATGCATCTCAAAGAAAAATCTCAATTGGCATCCATTCATGCTACTCAAAAAGCCTCATCCATCCATCCTTCATCCAAATCCCCATATAAGAATCCTTCATCCCCCCAATCCACTTTTAGTCCATATGCTTCTTATCCTAAATTTCCCATCCTCCATCTTCCAACTCTACTTTTAGTCCTTATCTTTCTCTTCCTCCATTTTTTCCTCAACCTCGCTCAAAACCATCTTTCCCACTACTTTATCACCTCTCAAGGTGTGTGCCAATGATGATTTTTCCATTTTCCTCATCCATTTACCCACAAGCCTTATGTCTTTGGATCCATTATCTGTCAAACTCCCACCCACCATTCCACTTGTTCAATCCAATCCTTTTTCATCCATCCTACCAACATCTATGAGCCAAAAATAGCTGAAGAAAGCCAAAATCATTCTAGCTAAGTTGAAAGTCAAAAAGTCAAAAAATAATAAAGAAAAATAAAGTGTCCACTGGTGAAAACTTGGCAATTCAAGCGCCTTGGACAAGTACCATGATGAAAACTTGGCAAACAAGCGTCATGCGTAATCCCGCCATCCTCAGCTTAGCCTATCACCCTCATGCTTTTGGTCATCTCTTGACATCCAACTCCATCTTCCAATCTATCCACCTATCCTCCATCCTCCAGCTTCCATCTCACACCATCCACTAATCTTATGCAGCTTCAGCCAATCATCTCAGCTATCATCCATCTCCCTAGCCCCTTCAGCTTTTTCTATCCTAGCTTCAATCCTATCACATCCATCATAAGACCTCCTTCCGCATGTTATCTTCTGATTGGGGGCACTATATTCCTTGGAGATCTTGTCTTGTCCATCCTCCCTTGTCATTGGTATCTAGCTCTAGGCTATCCTCATGCAAACCCAATGTCATCTCTTTATATGCATCATAATCCTAGCTATCTACCATCCTATCCAGCCATCTCATCTTGCTCCTCTAGCTATCCTTGGTCACAAAATCTCTCATCATCATTGGATGCATCCTGCCAAATCCATATCTTTCACTATCACCCCACCCTTAGCTTTCGCATCTTGCACAAAATCGAACCATCCTGCTATCCTATCATCCTGAGCTTTTGCCTGCTTGTAACTATCTTGGTCCGTTAGCTTGTACCATATCTTGATTAGCTCACTTGTAAATATCTTGGTCTGTCAGCTTGTACATCATCTTTATCTTAGTACCATTGCATCTATCCAACGTTCGTGTCAGTTCATCCTTGATCAGCATCTTGCACCCATCACACATCTTGGTTAGCTATTCCAATGCATCCTTTAGCTAGATTTCCTATCACCAAAGTGTTATCTTTCTTAGTTCAGCTTGCCAGACGCATCACTCATCCAAATCCACTAGCTTAGGTGCTCTCCGATAGGTCCTTGCAGGATATAGCTTTCCTCATGTCTGATCTTGGTCCATTAGTACCTCGTCCTACCCATCTCGTTGGCAAACGGTTCTCTTTTGAATTTTCGCTTTCTTTTGATTTGGACTCTTCCCTATTAGGTCTTGAAGTATCTTTTCCAAGCAATCTTTTTGTTCCCTCCTCAAGGTTTCCACAATCTTCCATATCATGGTATGCTATGAATGGGGCACTCTGAGCGTACGGTTTTGATCAAGTCTTTCATTTGTTTCTTTTTTGCTTGTGGGTTACCCAGTGTCAGTTCCACACTGTTTCCTCCGGGTTTCATGTGTGATGCTGGAGCAATCCTTGTGCGTTTGTTTTGAGTCAGTCTGTTAGTCCTCTGGATGGTTGGTGACACGGCCTTGATGTTCTTGGTAACCTTGGCAATTAACCAACAGTCCTATAGCAAATCTAGTGCTCAACTACATGGTGGTACTTCTCTTTGAAGTATCCCCCCTGCTCAAAAAGCTTCAATGGTTTTCCTTCATCTCAATTATCCCCCATCCATATCCAACATCTGTCTCTCCTACCCCAGCTTATGCATCAGTATCTCTTTGAATCACTCCTCACCTTTAGCTTTAGGGATCCACAATCCTAGTCTTAGGGATCCACCAATCCAAATCAATCCACCAAGCCTCATCTTTTGAGATCCACAATCCTAGTCCTAGGGATCTCCGAAACCCATCTTCCGCCAATCTAACTCTTTGAAATCCTGTTGCATCAGCTTTTTTAATCTCCTCATCCATCTCCCCATCCTGGATTCCTTTTATAGCGCTCCGCTCCTTAATCCTCTGCAATCCCTGAGATCTTAAGCTTGCTTCCTCTTGTGCCTCTGATTCTCCCTTTATCATTCTCCCATAGTGAGAGTTTGAGCTAACCAAACCTCTTCTCTTAAGAAAATCTGAGTCTTCTTGCTCATCTCAGATTCTTGTACTTTTCAAGAAGTCGTCGAGCCTCGCTTTCTCTCCCCACCGCCTTCTTGAGGGGGCATCTCACAGTCCATTCTCTCTTCTTCTGCTCTAGCCTTGGGCATCTTATTTTCTTATCTTTGATGTCATGCCACTTGCGGCATCACATCAAAGAGGGGCAAAATGTAGACACCTAAAAAACCTTTAGAAAATAAAGTATTTTTATTTTCTAAAAAATTCCTGATGACATCATCATTTATTAATTAATTTATTTATTTTTATGCCATTAAATCCCTTTATCTTAATTAAAAATATTTAATTAAGAAATCCCTCCCAAAAATGTTTAAATCTTATTTAAACATTATTTCCTTATTTATTAATTATTTAATTAATACATTGACCAAAAATCCCAAAATAAATAATTTATTTATTTTTTTCCCAAAAGTTGGCCAATTTCCTTAAGACCAATAACCTCTTCCAAAATCTTCTAATCCTTCTTTAATTTCGATTAAAGGCTAATCTCATCATTTCCTACCCCTAATCCCAACTCAAAATATTTAATCAAGATTAAATATTAATCCTCATGTTTATTAAAAATATTTTAATAAATATCTCCTCAACCCAAACCCTTGAAATAAATAAAACTTTATTTATTTCATAAAATCTTATCCTAGGAAGTTCTAGACTCTTCTAGAAAGTCTTCATCCTCATCCAAAGCTTAGACTCTTCTAGAAGATGTCTTTAACCCTAATCCTAATCCCCTCCTAACCTTGTCACATTCCCTAAACATGGGTTAAGACTTGCTAACTCAAGCCAAAGTTAACAAATATCTCTTCCTTCACCCACCCTCATTAATTGCAATCCACTTGCCATCCACTTGCCTAGTCCTAAGCCATCTCTAACCCTTCCTCTAATCATTTTTACAACCCTAAGCAAGCTTAAAACCTCCCTAAACCCTCAAATTCAAATTTCATGGTATCTCTCACAAATATCTTCAACCACAAAACTTTATAAAGCCCACAAAGTCATAAATGTTCTTACAAAGCACTTATGAAGGGTCTTTATGAAGATTTTATCCCTTGAGCCTCCTTTGTTGACTCATCCTTCCCCTTTTTTCCATCCTCTCACCATGTGACATGTGTCACTCCTTAATTGGTTGTAAGGAAGCACAATCCATGTGCTTTCCTCTCGTGCAATCTAAGCCCTCCATGAGCTTTTTTTCATCCTTGCATCTTAGCCCTCAATTCCTCAAGCCTCTTGCCTATAAATTGAATCCTTCCCCTTTGCAAAATAACACAATCCATGCAGTAAAGTCATAATGCCATTTTGAGAAGCCATTTTACATCAAAACCATACACTCACACCCAAATTTCAACTCCATTTAAAGCCCTTTTTGAAGCATAAGCTTGAGCATACATCCTATCTATTTAGACAAAGCTACTCAACAAGAGAGCTTCTCATTGAGAGAGCCCATTAATGGCTCATATTCTCAATTGAGAGCTCATCTTAGTCTATCTTGAAGTTTATGAATTTTTTTTAGTTTGTAGAAGCTTTATTTAAATTTGGTTTCTATTAGCATACTAACATTGCTCATATACATTTTGGCACGCTCGGTGGGACCCTGCATGGATCATCTTCATTAGCTTTTTTAGTCAAGTTTTGTATGTCATTTGTTAATTTTGGCTAATTTTGTTTGTTTTTGTGATTGGTAGGATTGTATAAATTGGTTTTGTAGGTCCACATGAGCATGAAAAAGACAAAGGAACTCATAGTCAATCTCATAGTGTTTGCAGATTTTTCAAGCTTATAGGTGGACAAAGCACTTGGAATTCTTCTTCCTCTTCTTGTCTATATTCTTTTTATTCCATCTACTTCTTCTTCTTCTTCTTGTGGGAGATCTTGGCCATTTTTTTTAAGGAAGCAAAATTATACACAATTCTTTTTAGTGCTTAAAATGAACCCCCAAATCATACTTAAATCCATTAAAAAATTAAAAATTTGCAAAAAAGAAAAAATCTTTTAACAAGTGAAACTAAACCAATCCAATCATTTGCATCCTTGCAACATCAAGGTTTTAGATGCATTCATGCAAAGTTAGGAACACTTCATTTTTGGGAATTTAAAAAGAACTTCAAGTTTTCATTTCAAAAGGTTCAAAATCAACACTAAGTGCACACTAAAATCTAAATCAAACTCAAAGCATCAATCAAGGATAAAATGAACCTCATTTGCAAATATTTTAAAGTTTTTTTAAAAAACTCATGAAAACTAAGAGTCCTAAATGGTTGCCAAAAATTGTCTTAAAAGCTTTGTTATTTGTTCCAAACAAATGTTTTGTTGCAAAATTTAGAATGTTTCTTAAGTTTTTCATGCATCAAAACAATCTAAGAATATCATTTTTGGGCTTAAAATATGCAAACTAGAACACAAAATCTTAAATGAAAACCAAAGTCCAAAGAGTCATTTTCACTTTTGAGTCCAAAACAATCTTGAATGATCTAAGGTTAAAACAAAGCACTTCAAAGTTCTTAAAACAAAACACAAAATCTCAATCTTGAATGCTCAAAGAAAAAACTTGAATGTTTAATCACTTGTCTTTGAATGCATGTTGCTAAACACACTCTTGAATGCCATGGATTAAAATCAAATTTTCCTTGAATGCATGATTAAAACAACAAATCCAATCTTGAATTCCAAGGATCAATTAACCATTTCAATATCAAACACTTCATTTGGAGCTTCTAAAATTGAACAAAACAAATCTCTTTTCCACATGCAATTTAAGTAAAGTTTGATTTTTGGATATTTAAGAGACTTTGTTAAGTTAAATACAAATTTGCAAAACTAAATTTGAGTAGTTCCTTGGACTCACCTCTTTTCTAATCACCCATCAATTCAACCATTGGTTGCAATCTCAGCACCATTTATGGGGATGGGTCTACTTGAAAAAGGTGTTAAATGTTCCACAATCTAACTCACTCACTTGGTCTTTGAACTTTTACTTTAACTTTATCAAAAAATTTAAATGACCAAAACTCTAGATTAAATCAATCACACTTCAAGTTTGGGCACTAAAATTGAACAACTATTGACGTGGAGGGCCTCCGGGCGCGCGCTTGGCAATCGAGTTTCACACATCTTTTTTTTGGGCTTAAAATAAACTCACACTCAATCTTGAATGCCTAAAAATCAATGAACATCGCATGGTTTTGACGCATTTTCAATGGCACTCGCATTTCTTATGTTGACGATCTCTTGACTTTCATTATGCTAATGACGCTGTCAAATTGGAATGAACATTGTATGCCATAATCACAAGTGTCTTCAATCATAGCTTACAAATTTTAAATCATCAATTGGAATGAACGCGTGTCTTTTAAAGCCCAAGATCATGTATGTGGTCTTGTTTTACACTTTTTAGGAGGCCTTCTTGGGGATTTCATCACCCCTTGGGACGACCTCAACTCCAGCGTTTCGACGGAGTATAAATATCGGGAGGTGAATCCAAAGACACCTCTCTTGGGATCAAAATTTTGTCACTCGGACTAAGCCTCAAGGAACTTTATACCCTTGAGAAGTGAAAGAGGAGAAGTGGGTTACCGCTCCTCTCGGCTATGTGACATCTTTTTGGTTTCATCTACGGATTTGGACCTCACGTACCTTGCGATATCGAGGACTCCCTAGCTATAAAAAAATTCCATCCTTGTAGAAAGCTTCCTAGGATGTTGGTGTGTTTGACGTGCTTGCTCAAAATTTTTGTCTGCTTATTTGTTCATAGCTTTTGAATGAATGTTTGCCAACTTTGGTCAAAATCCCAAAAAAGAAAAAATCTCCTAGCTCAAGGCATACTTAGCGTAGTCACTGCCTCATTAGAAAATCATCCAAGCTCCCCCATTGCAACCAAATCTATCTAGTTCCTTGCTTTAGAAAAATCCCAAATCCAAAGTCTCTCCAAATCATCCCCCCCTAGCCAGCTAGAAACCCAATCCAAAATCACACCCAAGCCTTTAGAGATTTGTTGTCATTTTGCTAGAATTTGTTATCCAATCAATCCGACCAATCCACTAGCCTCACCACGGTTATCCTTTTGACAGAGCTTTGTCTAGGGTAATCTAGCTTTGTCACCTGTTATCCCTCATCACCTTGAGCTAAAGGTTGGGATCCACAAGTGATCAATCTCGTGTCATGCCCATAGGATCATTAGTCTATTCTTAGGTTGACACAATCTCCACCAATCCAGCGCATAGGAAAGCAAAACTCTCACTTTTTGACAGCATGCCCTTGAAGTCTTCCATCCACAGGAAAGCCAAAAATCTCCAGCCAATCCTCCTTAGGTCTGTCATACAGCTTTGAATCTCCCTAGGAAATCCTTCATCAGCCAATCCAAAATCTGAGCTTAATTCAAATCCAACCATGGGCTTCCGTGTTCATCCATATGCAAGACCCCATCCCCATCCGACTCATCATGAAAACATGAAATCCCAAACCTATCATGATGTGTTCGGTCGTATTGTCCTTGCTCCTGCTACATCCTATTCCAATGATGATGAAAATCTTGTTGACTATGACGGGTATCTTGAGAGCGTTAGAGGCCTTCCACCAACCATCCCCCAAAATTCAAGAGTTATTCCAAACTATCTAGTCATGTCATCTGATATCCCAGCTTCTCCTCCATCACCCAATCAACCAAGCTTCCAATCTTCCACCCTCATCACACCAGCTATTCCTATCAATCCACCACCTCCACTTCCGACACACGAGTCTCCAAGTAATCTCCTAGAGGAAATACAAGAAAAGCTGCCTCCAATAGTCAATAAGCCATGTCATCTAATCCAACCATGTGAAGTAGTTAGTGATGAAGCTTCCCCATCTATAATATCACCCCCATCTCCCATAGCTATCATCCCCATACCATCCATTAAGTTGCTTAAAATCCTTCCACTTCCTGCAAGCTTCAAATTCCCACCACCCAT
The DNA here is from genome assembly GCA_028749045.1 of Cupressus sempervirens. Classification (NCBI taxonomy): domain Eukaryota; kingdom Viridiplantae; phylum Streptophyta; class Pinopsida; order Cupressales; family Cupressaceae; genus Cupressus; species Cupressus sempervirens. The sequence goes on along the minus strand of CM053791.1, from coordinate 117,797,558 downwards.
CGAATCACTCCAAATCCCATCCACATCTCCTCCTCCAAGCATTATCCAAATCCCATATAATGAACCTCATGCATCCACTTCCATCCATTCCTATCAAGATCTTGTCCAAAAGCATGTTGAAATACCTTCTGACAGAACAGTAGATCCCGCCATCCCACTTATTCCCCTACATGATCCACTTTTACCATCCCCTCCATATCTAAATCCTACCATCTTACTTACTCCATCTCAAGATCCCTTTCCCTCAGCCCACCCAACTCAAGATCCTATCCTCCCATCTCCTCTACTTCATGATCATACATCTCCCATAATCCATGATGATAGATCGATCGAAAAAGAACTAATTATCATATCCGAAGCTCCAACTCCTTCAGCTAGTAATGGACTCACATCTTGTGTTCCAAATAATGAACATCATATTGAAAAAAGAAATGAAAATGTATTTCTAGATGTTGGTATCCCCGCTATTCCTACATGGTCCCAAGTACTTCCATCTCCACCCCAAAGTTCCCATCCATCTTATTCCGCATCTATTTTGGGCCCTCATCCTACTTCTTATCTCCAACCCTCCATTTTGGGTCCATATATCCCTTATCTAAACCCCACACCCTTTCCATCCATTTTGGGTCCTTACATACCTAATATGAATCCTTTATCCCCTCCATCTATTTTGGGACCTACACCTTCCCCGTTTCCATCTATTTTGGGCCCATATCCTTCCTTCCCTCCATCCATTTTGGGCAATTATATCCATCCATTTTGAAATTGAACCTGATAGTATGTAAAATTTTGGCAATCCAACATTCTTTTTTGAGCAGCCACAACCCATCATAGTATTCTTCTTTACTCGAGAAATGATTCTCAACATGCATCTGACTAGGTTTCACTTCAGACTGAAAATTTTGAAAAGAATAAACCTTTTCAAGAAAAGATGCACAATATCCGGAAATGTTGTCATAAAGCCTCACCATTTGTATATGGCATTTGATATCACAGTCAACTTGTAAGCAAAGAGATGCCTCTTCCAGTATAGGACTACTTTTAATCAACTCATTTCCATCATCAAACATAAATACTTCAAAACTATCAGAGTGAGTGTATAATACTTGCATAGGAACTTCTATCCTATACTTCTCATAGAATGCATGAAGCTTAGTTCTTGACTTATCAATCAACATATTATGACCAACTTTAGGATCAACAAAGTAGACATCTACATCATTAGTTGTAGAAATCAAAGGTACTAAACTAGAACTATATTTTACCTTAGCCACATTGGTATGGTTTTCATCATATATCTTTGTAGTCTCTTGGAAACCCCTAACCATCCTTTCTTCAATCTCCTTGAATAGCCGAGAGTCATTTATGAGGCAAGATTTTAATGGATTGTCATTCTTTGAACATAGTTCCTTGCTGAAATCTTCCATGATATCTACCGGTGAGCATAATATACTCCCGTTGTCTTGCATACTTTCATCATTTACATCCTCTAATTGTTTCCCTACCATTGTAATGTTCTCCACACTTTCATTTTCGCACATAAGAGGGAAATCAGACCTTTTACTCACTTCTTAGGCATCAAAAGATGAACTATCTTCATGACATGAAATCATAGGCAAAGACTTGATACTAATCTCCATAGTCATTGAAGCCAAATGAAAAGATGCATCGTCCTCTTTTAGAGGTGATGTGGAGATGGGAATCACGTGTGGCTGAAAAGCATCTAGATATTCATCATCTTGTTGGCTTCCAACTCTTTCTCCTTCAAGATCTTTCCCCTGCTTGTATTGCACTTCAGCTATTTCTTCTTTTTCACATGCATGTCCTTCTTTTTCTAGATCTTGCACTTGGGGTCTCTTCTTTATGAGGATGGCACTGTAAAAAGATTTCAGCTAGCTTACTTGTGTTGCAACTTCTTCGGTAACCTCTCTGATAGGACTATCTTTGAATGATGGAATAAAGATAAAGATTTCAAAGGTATCTTCATCCCTTGCTGGAATCCAATCTTTTAAGATTTCTTTATATATAATTAAGGATATTGGGTATCCTTCTTCAACAAAGTCGTCAACCTCCATTCTTTGGAAGGTACCTTAAACACTGGACTCTTTAACCAAAAACTTTGAAAGCTTATAATAGAGTCACCAATCTCTTACATACAGAGATAATCACAAAACTGAGGAAACAAATGTTAGGCAATGATCTTCATTTTCGTCCACAACAGAGTCGCCAAAAATCTATTAGTGAACAAATTATCCTCCGAAGAAATACATACAAACTAACCCTGAATGCCCAAGTGAGAAGACTAATCGACACTAACAGTTGGATAGGTTATTATTGGATTAATAACCTTCCTCTGAATTTTATCGAGTACAGATATACAATGAATTAATTATAGATGCTTTTAACCAGAAAGCACAAAAGGATTACAAACATCCACCTGTAGACATAGAGTAGATGCAAAAACCTAAGAAATTGAAAAGGAAAGAACAACAAATGATAGCAGGTGACACAAAGTTCAATCGCCCAAATGCTACATTACATAATGAAAATAAAAATATATCTTCCATACTCTTGAGAGAATTAAAAAGCAGAGCTTTTAAAAGATATTTTGAAATGATAATGTAACAAGAAAAAAATGACATTAGGATGTATTTCAGATAAAACTAAAAGTGACACAAAGATCATGATCAGTAGAAGGAAAATACATCATAATCAAAGTTCTAATGTGATTAACCTCTAGTCTCCCTTCCTTGATTGTAAAAGACCACAAAGACTCTTTTACCCATTTACAACCAAAATCAGTATCTAAAGAAAAACTAAAACTCTTTTCAATATTACATTAACAATCAAAATCTTATTCCTATCTCTAACACATAGTTTAGAAAAAGAAAATCAGCCCATGCTCTGCCTCTCACAATCTCTCAAGAAAATGGAATAATCTAGAAAAATTTCCCTCCTTGCTATAGCACATAGTCTACAGTCTGAAAGAAAGAAAAGAATGGAACCCCCTTGAACCTTTACTATTGGCATATTTATTATCTCTCACTTCCGTGAAAACCTTTCAGTTTCCTTAACCAAATCTTCAAAAACTTTATGACTTCCCCTTTTCCTTTTAATATTTTTAATCTCCCCTTTCTTAGTGTTTATATCATTATAAAAATTGTCTTATATTTTTGCTAATATGAGGTCCCTATAATATATACATGCTGACAGGTGGCATTTGTTGGTGACAGAGTGTTGATCATATAGAGGTGCAAATAGACACATGTATCACATGAACCCAAAAACATTTTAAAGATTGCTTCAATGAGAAGTTAGAAAATTAGGATTACTCCAACATATCTTAATTTTGCAAAGATCCAATAGTGGAGTTGGGAGTTACCGCAACGAGACCAATTATTCTATCATCTACATTTGTGACTGTTATTGTTGATCCGATAGAGGTGCAAATAGGAACCCATAACTTTTGATCCATAAGAAATCTCACAATGCCATTTGGAGAGGATTTGTAAAACTAGCTGATGGGGACACAACCCAAGAACAGAATGGACACAACAGAAAGGGGAAATTGTATTAACTGAGAAAATAAGCTAGTACAAACAATACAGAGAAAATAAACTTCAAAACATGCCCTAAGGGCTTACAATAGCATAAATCTGGAGATAATTTCGCCTTTCAATACCTCCTCTCAAACTCCACTCCGAACTGCCTTTTACAATGCCAAAAATCTCTTTAAATAGACCCCGAAAGGTTAAGGACTAGGAGTACATTCTAGAAAGTGCTAGTAGGCATCCACCGACCAAATAGAAGGTTCCGAAAGCTGCGGTACAAGTTGGCACAAATCTAGAAGAATCTAGAAATGGTAACCGAACTTTCAGGAGGCATAACTTTTGAACCGTAGCTCCGATTGATGAACCGTTTACATTTTCGAAAAGATCTCGAAGTGCTCTATAGCCCTATGGACCAAATTTTCTCATCCCCCATTTTTTGGCCCTTTTAGAGGTCATTTAATGCCCCGAACTTGACTTTGAAGCATTCTTAGGAGGTCTCCAAAACCTGAAAAACTACAATAACTTTCAAACCGTGGGGCCTTTTGACCTGATTCTTTGTTTGGAATGCTCTAAATCACAATTACATTCATCTGGCCAATTCACACCTTCTAGGTCACCAAAATGATGGCCAAATTGCATGCTCCTATTTTTTCAGGATTTTCTAGCACACTGATAGTTGAACTGTGAGAGTTGGAACCTTTATTTGGCCCAAATGGGTATCCAAAAATGTAAAGACATGAAACAGAAACTAAGCCTAAGTACTTTTTTTTTGGGTGACACAGGATTGCCCTTATACCTCTGGATGCTCCTGCATCAGACACCCAAGGTAGATTGAAAAGTGACCCTATCACTTTATGGATGGTAGAGGAAATCCCAAATGGGAAACCTCAACTGCTGAAATCCAAGTTGAGTCCTCGATCGGTCGTCCTTTCCATTTGACCAAATACTCTTCATACTGCGTATTTCTGGTACTCCTACCCACACGATGATCTAGAATGTCTTCTATCTCCTCCTTCTTAGAAGCAGGAATTGGACATGGCTCTAACACCAGCTCCCCATCTGCACCATCATCATGATACTCTGTTAAATCTGCAATGTTAAAAATGGGAGAAATGTGAATACCATCTAGCAGCTCCACCTCATATGCATTTCCTGAGTCATGTTTCTTCAAAATTTTGCAGGGGCCAAATTTCTTCATTTTCAGCTTGTTGTAAGTACCGGCTGGAAATATTTCTTTTTGTAAGTGCACCATGACTAAATCTCCTACTTGGAATTCCTTATGTCTTCTCCTTTGATCAGCCCTAGCTTTATACTCTTGATTCATCTTGGTTATGTCTACCTGAAACTCCTCATGTAGACGCTTGATATGTTCAGCAAATTCCTCAGCTTCAGCACTCGTCCTCTCCACGTGTTCTATCTTCCTCAGCTCTGGTGTAGTCCTTGGGCTATTCCCATATACAATTTGGAATGGTGATTTTCCAGTACTCCTATTTACAGAGTTATTATAAGAAAACTCTGCCTGTGGTAGAATCAAATCCCATCCCTTGGGCTTATCCCCAACTAAATATCTCAGCAAATTGCCCAGACTTCTGTTTACCACTTCTATTTGGCCGTCAGTTTGTGGGTGATGCGTAGAACTGAATTTTAAGTCTGTTCTCAACTTTTTCCATAATGTCCTCTAGAAATACCCCACAAATTTAGTGTCTCTGTCAGAAACTATACTCCTTGGAAGACCATGTAGTCTTACCACCTCTTTGAAAAACAAGTTTGCAATATGGACAGCATCATGAGTTTTGTGGCATGGAATGAAATGTGCCATTTTGGAGAACCTATCAACCACCACGAATACTGAGTCATTACCCCTTTGTGTCCTTGGCAATCCAAGAACAAAATCCATACTTATGTCCTCCCATGGCCTTGATGGAACAGGCAATGGCTGATATAGGCCAGTATTGTGACTAAACCCCTTGGCAACTTGACAAACCTTGCAACTCTGTACAAACTTCTTCACATCCTATGAAATTTGAGGCTTAAAATAATGTTCTCTAAGAATGGAAATGGTCTTATCTTGACCAAAATGTCCTACCATCCCTCCACTGTGTTTCTCCTTAATCAGATTGTCCCTCATGGAACTCCTTGGAATGCATAATTAACTACCCTTGAACAACATACCATCCTGTATCAAATAGTCTAACCACTTGGTTCTATCTACAGCAACAGGTTCTTTACAAGGTTTCCATGCTTCAGCAAAATCAGGATCCTCAGGGTACAAATTCTTGAGTTCATCAAACCCAACTACTTCAACCTGCATTACTGTAAGCAACAACTCTCTCCTACTTAGTGCATCTGCAACCTTGTTAGATTTTCCACTTCTATGCTTCAACACAAATGTATAGCTCTACAAGAACTCTACCCACTTCATATCCCTCTGATTCAATTTACATTGACTATTTAGGTACTGTAATGTCTGATGATCAGTATACAAAACAAATTCTTTTGGCAATAAATAATGCCTCCATTTCTTTAAGGCCTGAACTATTGCATAGAACTCTTGATCATAAATAGAATACTTCTTCTTTGCATCATTCAATTTTTCACTAAAATATGCAATAGGCTTACCTTCTTGGCTTAATACAGCCCCAATACCGCTGCCACTAGCATCACAATCCACCTGGAAAACTTTTCTAAAATCTGGAAGTGCCAACACAGGTTGTTCTGTCACCTTCTTCTTTAGCAATTCAAAACTTCTTGTAGCTGCTGCAGTCCATTTGAACTCTTTTCTATCCCCTCTTATTGTACCAGTTAGGGGTGCACATATGCCACTGAAATTCTTAATAAACTTTCTGTAGAAACTAACCAGACCATGAAATGATCTTACCTCAGTAGCAGACCTTGGAGTAGGCCATTCCAAGATGGCTTTTACCTTCTCTGGATCCATTTTGAGACCTTCAGGTGATATAACAAACCCCAAATAGACTAAATCCCTTTTTGCAAAGTTACACTTCTTCAGATTAATTAACAATTTTTTTTCCCTTAGCCTTTCAAGGACACTACGAATATGCAGTAAATGTTCTTCCAAAGTCTTGCTGAAAATTAAAATATCATCCAAATAGACAATAACAAATTTTCCCAAGAACTTCTTAAGTACCTCATTCATGAGCCGCATGAAGGTGCTTGGGGCATTCATCAATCCAAAGGGCATGACTAACCACTCGAAAAGACCCTCCTTGGTCTTGAAGGCTGTTTTCGACTCATCTCCTTCTCAAATCCGTATCTAGTGATAACCACTCTTCAGATCTATCTTTGTGAAGTACTAAGCTCCACTCAAGCAGTCCATAATATCATCCATCCTTGGCAAAGGAAATTGGTACTTGATGGTGATCCTATTTATAGCTCGAGAATCTGTACACATCCTCCACTCTCCATCCTTCTTTGGTGCAAGTACTGCAGGTAGTACACATGGACTCAGGCTCTCTCGAATCAAGCCCTTCCTCAACAACTCCTGAACCTATCTATTTAGCTCCTCTATTTCAGTAGGAGTCATCCTGTGAGTAGCCTTTTTAGGAAAACTAGCTCCTGGAATCAGATCTATCTGATGACTAATTTGCCTTACTGGTGGCAATCTATCTGGAACATTATCAGAGATAATATCTCCAAACTCCCCTAGTAAATCTGAAACTTCAACTGGTATTTCACTACTACCTTCTTTATCTTTCCTAGGAATCAAAGCATAGCACATATGCTGATGTTTCATGCCATTTAAAAACTTTCTTTCATCAACAAGACAAATCCTAGCACTGCTACATACCTTTTCACCTTCCTTTTTCATGGGCTTCAATTTGTGGTGAACTCCATCCTTTGTCAGAGAGTATGTGTTTGCATGTCCATAATGTACTGCATGTCTATAAAACTGCCATGGTCTACCCAACAATAGATGGCAACCATCATTCGAAATAACATCACAGAGAACTTCATCATGGTAACTCCCAATTTTGAATTTCACTAAACATTGTTCACTTACTAAGACCTTATGATCATCTTTTACCCACGCAATCCGATAGGGCTAGGGATGTTTCTCCCTCTTGAGCTTCAGCTTAGAGACCATCTCTTCTAATACCAAGTTATCAGTGCTACCACCATCAATGATCACGTCACAACATTTATCCTCACACTTGCATCTGGTACGAAACAAACTCCTCTATTGTCCTAGTTCAATCTCACCACTTAGTAGGACTCTTTCATTTACCAAGGTCTCTCCTCTTTTTGCATCCTCTGAATGTGATGATTGTGCATCCTCATCCACATGAGCAACCCTAGCTTGGCCCTTAGCTCTCCTATCTGTCCTTCCTTGTCATTGAGGGCATTCAAAGGCATGATGACCTTCTTCATTGCAATGGAAATAGGTACCATGGAAGCCTCCTCTTCCTTTTCCACATCCTCTACCTCTTCCTCTCTGATTTCCAAAGTCTTGGTCACAAGAGCGGTTGAAACCCTCATTCCTCTGGTTCCTGCTAGTACCCTCATCTTCATTTTTCTTTTGGATTTCATTGCGGCCTCTAGATGACCTACCGCTTCCCCTTCCTCCTTGACCATGCCCTCTTTGTCTTCCTTCAAACCTTTTATTTAGCTTCTCTTCAACTCATAGGGAAAACTAGTATGCCTCTTCAACACTGGTCATTCTTACCAGACTTAATTCCTCCTGGATGCTAGGTCACAACCCACTGATATAGCGAGCAACCTTCTCCTTACTTGCTTCTGCATGTCCCACTCTAATCAAGAGTTGGTAAAATTCCTCTGTATATTCTTGGATGGATCTTCCTACTTTCTTTAACCCATGCATCTTCTTAAACAAATCAAGCTCATAGTCCACAGGAATGAATTGCTTCTTCAATTTGTCCACCATGCGATCCCATCTTGTGATCTTCTCCTTTCCTCTTCTGTTTCTTTCCAATTGAACCTCTTGCCACCAGATTTTGGCATGGCCTTTCAGTTTGGCCTTTGCAAACTTAACCCTATCTGGGTCCCTTATATCCTCATACTCAAAGTATTCTTCCAGTTCATTGATCCAATCGATCAACTTATCTGGTTTCAGATTTCCTGAAAATACACCCACTTCAATTGTAGGTCTTTTCCCAAACTTAGTAATGGCCCTAAGAAGCCTTTCCTCTACATGATTCAAAACTTCCTCATCAAATTCCCCTTCTGGTTCCATTACTTCTTCTTCATTGTCATCCTCACTGTCGTCACCTGCGGTAACATTTGCTCCTCTATGGAGCTCCTCTTGCAATGCTTGTACCTGCCTTTGGAGGGCTCTAACCTCCTAAGGATTAATAGCTCTAGCCCTTCCACCACGCTCTCTTCATGGAGGCATCTTCTTAACTCAAACCCACAACCACACAGTCCTGGTGCAAACTGCCTCACAGTCGGCGTTCTATCTACACACTCAGGAAAACCAGCTCTGATAGCACTTGATGGGGACACAACCCAAGAAAAGAATGGACACAAGAGAAAAGGAAAATTGTATTAACTGAAAAAATAAGCTAGTACAAATAGTACAGAGAAAATAAACTTCAAAACATGCCCTAAGGGCTTACAATAGCATAAATCTGGAGATAATTTCTCCTTTCAGTACCTCCTCTCAAACTCCACTCCGAACTGCCTTTTACTATGCCAGAAATCTCCTTAAATAGACTCCGGAGGGTTAAGGACTAGGAGTACATTCTAGAAAGTGCTAGTAGGCATCCACCGACCAAATAGAAGGTTCCGGAAGCTATGGTAGAAGTTGGCACAAATCTAGAAGAATTTAGAAACGGTAACCGAACTTTCGGGAGGCATAACTTTTGAACCATAGCTCCGATTGATGAACCGTTTACATTTTTGAAAAGCTCTCGAAGCGCTCTATAGCCCTATGGACAAGATTTGCTCATCCCTCATTTTTTGGCCCTTTTTGATGTCATTTAATGCCCCTAACCTGACTTTGAAGCATTCTTAGGAGGTCTCCAAAACCCAAAAAATTGCAATAACTTTCAAACCGTGGGGCCTTTTGACCTGATTCTTTTTCTAGAATGCTCTAAATCACAATTACATTCATCTGGCCAATTCACACCTTTTAGGTCACCAAAATGATGGCAAAATTACATGCTCCTATTTTTTCGATATTTTCTAGCACACTGATAGTTAAACTATGAGAGTTGGAACCTTTATTTGGCCCAAATGGGTATCCAAAAATGTAAAGACATGAAACAAAAACTAAGTCTAAGTACATTTTTTTTTGGGTGACATAGGATTGCCCTTATACCTCTGGATGCTCCTACATCACTAGCATTTACAACACATATCCAAATTTAGGTCAATCCAATGATTGGATTGTGAGATACGACCCCCACAACATGACTCCCACAATATGACTATTTTACTGTGCTGTGCATTTTGTCACTTTCATTGTTGATCTGATAGTGTTGCACTCAAAAAATTTTAACTTTTGATCCATAAATTATCTAACAAAATAATTTGGAGAGGATTTAGAGAACTAGGTTTGGCCATACATATCCAAAATTTAGCCCAATCCAAAGGTTGGATTGTTAGATATGACCACCGAAATAGGATCTATTTTTTCTGGCATCATTTTCTAGGTGTTGTGGATCATTTTGATAGTGCTGCATTAAAACATGTGTAACTTTCTATTCGTCAATAATATTTTCAAAAAACTTGGAGGAGATTTAGATAACTAGTTTTCTTCAAACATATCTAAAAATGGGATTGATCCAATAGTTATATTTGGATTTATACCCCCTGCACTGAGACTAATATTTTGGCTTCTTGCAAATTCGTGGTCATAAAAATTACAACTTCTTCCAACAATATTTGCAAATGCATGACTTCAATCTCCAAAGCCTTTGTCAATCCATCAAACAACATTCACATGGACTTCAAAGGTCTATTATTATTGATTTTGATGACCTGTCATGCCACACCAAACAAATGGCTCCATTTCAAATGTATATTGAATCTTCACAACCTTGATCTGCACTTCTTCTTTTTTGAAACCATTGAGCTGACAGAGTCAGAACTTGAATTATGAATAGAGATAGGATTCTAAACTTTTCTAACCAAAAAATTTGTATTTCAAACCATAAATCTAAAATTTTCTTGAACTGAACCTACAAGATGCCCATTTGAACTGTTGAACCACTTTGAACTACTTCAAACTTTAGTTCAAAGAAGTTCAAAAACATAAATTAAAAATTTTAAAACCTTGTCCATATCAGGTACCAATGGTATCAATTTTGGCAACCTTAGTTTCCCTTCTTCTACCACATAGGGAAAATAGTGAGCATGCTTGTCAATATGTTTGGAGCGTGGCTGAGAGGAATGATTGTGAGCCATAAAAATTGCACTCTAACTATTAGAAAAATAAAACATAATCATCTTGTTGCCAATGTAGATCGCTAAAAAAGCATTGTAACCAAATCATCTCTCTAGCTCCTTTGAAAAGAGCCAAGTATTCAACTTCAACAAAAGAAAGTGCAACACAATGTTGCAGCCTTGAGACCCAACTAATGGTAGCACCGACAAATATGAAAAAATAACCAATAGTAGACCTACATTTTTCTCGATCTCCAGCAAGATCTGAATCACTAAATCCTTGCAAATGACCATGATTTCTACCAAAACACAATGCATAATTAGAAGTGCCCTTGAGATACCACAATATCCACTTTACTACTTCTAAATGAGGCTTCTCAAGATTTTTCATGAATCTACTAACTACTCCCACCGCATGAGCAATGTTAGGACATGTAGAAACCATAGCATACATTATGCTACCAACCATTGATTTATAAGAAACATCATGCATAAAATCCTTCTCTTCTTGTGTTTTGGGACACAAATTAGAACTTAGGCGGAAGTGAGGAGCAAGAAGAATAGGAACATGTTTAGCTTCAGCCATACCAAACTACTCTACAACTTTGTCAATATATGATTTTTATGACAAAGCACCTTTTTCTGTCTATCTCTAGAGATAGTCATTCCAAGAATCTTTTTGGTAGCCCCTAGATCTTTCATGGAAAAATAAGAAGCCAACTCTTTCTTTAACCAGTTGACTATTTTAGGAGAAGAAATAGCAACTAACATGTCATCAACATAGAGTAGAATGAAAAAATCACCACTAGGAAGTCTTTTATAGTAGACACACGGATTTGATTCGCACCAAGTGAAGTTGTGTTCAGCCATGAACTGGTCAAACTTAATGTACCACTATCTTTGAGCTTGCTTAAGCCCATGCAAACTTCACTTCAACCAGCAATAGAGATGTTCTTTCCCCTTTTGAACAAACCCTTCATATTGTTCCATGTACAATTCCTCATTGACGTCACCATAGAGAAAAGTGTTCTTGACATCAAGCTATTCAAGCTCAAAATCCCAAATGGCTATTAATCTCAAAACTGCCTAGATTGTAGTCATTCACACAACTGGTGAGAAAATCTCTACAAAGTCTAGCCCCCTTTTTTGAGCATACCCTTTGACAACCAACCAAGCACGATATCTCTTTCTTCCACCATCTTCCTCTTTTGCCTTATATACCCAATGATTTTTCAGAGTTTTACAGTTGGGTGGAAGTGGAACTAGATCCCAAGTTTTATTAGTTTTAAGAGAATTCATATCTTCTTCCATCGCAATCATCCACTAATTTTTATCAAGACTTTTGCAAGCATCTCTAAAATTAACTGGTTCCACTTGATCAGAGATTAAAATCTCAGGCTCTGCCTCCTCAGAGTAAGGTAACTCATAGTCTGAATACATGGAAGGAATCCTCCTCTACCATGTAGATTGCCTTAAGTTTAAAATGTGTTCCTCATTTAGAGAATTACTTCTTAGTAATTTGTAATCATTGCCCTTTGAAGATGTTCTTGTCCTCTATTGAATTTGATGACCAGAGATATCCATCAAATCACCCAAATTGTTTCTAGCACCAATGTAAGATGGAGTCGGGTTTGATTCAAGATCCCATTGATTATGCATTGAAGATGTATGTATTGCATTCTCAGCTCCAAAATTGTGTAGTGCTGATTGAGAATGGAGAGCCCCTTTCTATTTCATAGCCCAAAAGGCCTATTCTCCACCAACAATCTTGTGATGCAAGGATGGTGGATTGGGTTGTGAGTAAGAAACAATGACAAGTCTCTGGCTACTATGTTCTTGCATGTCATTGTGTAGATCATTGTTGGAGGAAGGCACAATGTTATGGAAGACTTTCACTGCAGCATCTTCACATGACCCGTAGGAGACATCAGACCCACGTGGATTGATGATACCACACTCTACATCCCAATAGTTGTTTGCATCAGGCAGGGATGGACATTGATAAAGTCTAGCATCGTGTTTGGAAGAATTTGGTGCCCAAGAAGATGCTCCACGGTGGTGAGAGAGGTTTGGAGGAGGCTCATTAATTGGCAATGACTCTATATGAAGACTATATTCACCGTGGGTAAAATCAAAGGAGGTATTGACATTTTCAAACATGTTCTCACTATCGTGACCTATCTCCAGTGTAGCATCTTGATTAAATAGCAAATGCCAATGCTCTCCCTCATTGCAGAAATCTTCACGAGATCCCCAAAGGACATCAAACCCAGGTGAGTTTAGTATACCATGATCTTCATGTCATGTAATGCTATTATGATGTGTTTGAAAAAATTGCTCTCTGTGAGAAAGAGGAGGGTTATTCGATGGCAGTGGGGTTCCTTCAAATAATTCTTTAGTCTATTGATAAAGATCCATACTAGAAATAGGGGATGAAGATAGAGCAAGATTAGGAGCTAAAACAAAGGTAGGAGTAGAAACCATAGGTTGAGATTGTCAGTTTAATGAAGAATAGGAATAAAATCTTCAATAACTCTTTCTTGTGGTGCTAATTGAAGAGCCAAAAAATTTGTCTTATTAAAGACCACATCTCTACTTTATACAATCTTCTTTGCAATAGGATCCCATAACCAAAATCCAAATTGATCTTCACCATAGCCATTGAAGGTACACTGTTGTGATTTTGAATCCAATTTTCTCCTTTTTTCTTTAGGAACATGAACAAATGCTTAACACCCAAATGCTTGAAGATGTGAGTAGAAAATCCTTCTACCCAACCATTCCTCTTTTAGAATTCCAAAGTCCAAATGAGATGAAGGATTTTGATTAATTAAGTAGACTATTGTATTGCAAGCCTCTGCCTAGAATTCTTTGCCTAAACCGACATTAGATTGCATGCATCAAACTTTCTCAAGTATAGTTTGATTTAGTCTTTCTACTGCCCCATTTTCTTGAGGGGTGAATGACACAACTTTCACTCGTTGAATACCTTGATTTGCACAAAAGTTATCAAACTCCAATGAACTAAATTCACCTCCATTATCTGATTCTAAACATTTGATTTTGTGCCTGCTCCAATTTTCAACAAGAGCTTTAAAATTTTTAAAATTTGAGAAAACTACAAACTTTTTAGACATCATATAGACCCAAAACTTTCTAGTACGATCATCAAGAAAGGAAACAAAGAAATTTGAGCCTCCATGAGAGGTTAGCTCTATCGAACCGAAGACATCCGAGTGCACTAACTCCAATGGTGTTGTCTTCTTATCATGAACATTCTTCAAAAAGCTGACACATCTAATCTTTGATGCCAAAGTGTGGCATCAATGTTTGCAATAGTCATCACATCTCCCACCTCATCATTAGTTTCTACAACATAGGCTGCCAACTTTATCCCCTTTGGCAATAATCATGGAACCCTTAGTAATATTCCATGTGTCTGTGAGGAGTGTAAGAAAACCTTGAGCATATTACTGACTAATGCAAATCAAATTTCTTTTCAATTTGGGAACATGCCTGACATCCTGAAGCAATAATTGAGCACCTCCTTCTATTGATAACAAAATATCACCCTTTCCTACAATTTCACAAGCCTTGTTATCACCCAAATAAAGATTTCCAAATTTATCTTCCTTGTAGTTTGTGAAGGCTTCATTACAAGATGCATGAAATGAAGCCTCAGAGTCAATTACTCGTGAATTTGAAGTTGTGTCACTTGTCACAAGAACCAAAACACCATCATCCTAATCATGAATGATGTTTGGTCTTCTATCCAAAACCTTTTCTTGACCCCTTTTAGATTTTTTGTAGTCCTTTTTAACGTGGCCAACCTTTTCACAAAACCAACAACTGCTTTGTTTATCTCGGGACTGCGATCTTCTAGCTGATTGTGACCTTTGGTTGTTATTTCTACCTCTATGTTGAGTTATTCCTCTATTTTTCATATTAACCATCATTAGTGCATCACCGAATGAAGACTCTTTATTGGTTATCCTCATGTCTTCACTAAGCAATGTAGAAGCCACCTCATGGTAGACCATTTTATTTTTGTCGGTAATAGAAGTGCTGACCGCTGTTACAACACCATCCCAGTTGTCTGGTAAGGAACATAATAAGATAATCACCTTATTTTAATCATCTTGAGACATACCAATCGAGTGTGCTTGACATAAAAGAATATTTAACTCATTTATGTGATTCGACATCCTATTTTGTACTTCATCTTCAACTTATAAAGCTTCTTCATGATAATTGTTTTTTTGCAAAAGATGCCATTTTGTACATGCCTTGAAGTTTGTACCATACCTCCTTTGTTGAATTCATTGAACAACACATTCCTAGACAACGAGAGAAAAATCTTTGTCATTTCCTTTTTATCAGTTTGATTCCAAGTCTCATCTTTCATGGAGGTTCACTTCTTTGCTTTACCTCTGATTGCAATTGCAAGATCATGCTTGACTAGTAATGATTGCATATGTACCTTCCACAAACTAAAATTCTTCTCTAAGAATTTATGCACTCTTGATTCCTCCATGACTTGGTTAGATGGTATGAAGATACTCATAAGATCAAGGATATTAATCTATACTCAAGTGTCTTTGACACTCATGTCAAATGGGGAGATTTTTGATCTCAGATTGGTTTTAAAAAATGAGTGTCAACACACTTAAGTTATTTACTTAGTTCATGTCGAACAAGCAGTACATTTCGAGCACAACATGTATATTATAGAGCATGTTGAGTCAACAGTGAGTGTCAACCAACTCATATGTCGAGTCACTCAAGTGCCAAGCAGACAATATATGCTGAGTGAAATAGGAGTCAAGAAAGTAGTGCATGCTGAGTGTTACATATGTCGAGTCATAATAGAGAGAACAATTTATGCCAAGTATTAAAGACTTCAAATGCCAAGTGACACAGTTTTGACATATTTGGTTGTAAAGGCACAAACAACTATATAAACCATTTTTTAGCTGACTTAAAGGTGTATTACAATATTTTAGAGATAAGGACAAATCTCAAGTTGGATTCCCTATGCAATTACATGCAGTCAATCAGAAAAAAGGGAAGGATTAAGCGACAAAATGGATGAATCACAATCGTAGATTCATACCTAACCCTAGTCACCAAAGTCTTCTTAAGGATGTAAACCTTAAACTCTCTATGTGTGTGGATGAATGTTGAAGGAGCAAAGAGAGTAATTTGCATGTGCAAACAGAGCATTCATGGTGACTAATGAGTTATGAAGTAAGACTACATTGCAAAATTAGTTAGAATAGAAGAGAGGAAAAGAAAAAGATACAACAAAGAGACATCTGATCAAGAAGGATCGAAGAGACATTAGTTTAGAGGTGATCTATCATCAAGCAATCAAGTGCTAACCACAAGATCAAAGCTGAGACATTCTAACAAATGATTTTAGTCAAAATCTCTTAACAAAGTAGTCCTAACAAGATGTATTGAAATCCTCTAACAACATGATAGATGAGATTTGGAATCAAACCAATGAAAAGGCAATGACAGAAATTTTTCTCTCATTTTCTAAGAACATGTTGTTCAATGAAGTAAACAAAGGAGGTATGGGACAAACTTCAAGATATGTATGAAATGGTGTCTTCTGCAAACAAATTTTTTATCATGAAGAAGCTTTACAAGTTGAAGATGAAGGAGGGAACAGGGATGTCAAATTACATAAATGAGTTAAATACTCTTTTATGTCAAGCACACTTGATTGGTACGAAGTCATGGAGGAATCAAGCACACTCCAATGAATTTGTGCTATGGCATCTTTGTACCATCTAACCAATTTCCTCACTCTAATGGAAGTCTTCAAACTCAAGGAATGGGAGCTTTTCTAAATAATGAGCATCAAATGACATTTCAAGAAAAATGGAGAGATATTTGAAGGAGGTGCAATTACAAAGATCACATCTATTTCATTGTGGTGATGGTGTCAGATACTGTGGCTGAAATGTTCACCACCATGACAAGTGAACCACTAAAAATACATGTGTACAATTGACAAGTTGGAAGCATTACAACAAGAATGTCAACATTCATTGGAGTGTAATGGAAAAAGAGATATTAAAAAGTGTGCAAAGCTCTAAAAGTATTTTCACCATGAGCATGAGATCACCACTGAAGGCATTCTTGAATTTTTTGTCACACATGTAAGCAAATGGAAAGCTATTTGAGCAAAGTCAACAACTAGTTATGTTCAAAGATTTCAATATGTGAAAGATATATAAATGATAGTAGCAGAAGTTCTAATGCGTAATATTTCAAAAATGATAGTGGTCAAAAAGTCACTTATGATGTATAGTTAAAATATATATACTTCAAGACCAAATTGCTAGTAAATTTGTGATCCATGAATTGAATGAAATTTACACTCTCATGTTAGCAAGGTTATTTATTTGATAGTTTTGTCAAATTTCATATCTTTCAAGTATGACCTTGTAAACAATGACTTTTTTCATTTTGGGTTAATTTTGCTAAGGTTAATTAACCTCTCCCAAAATGTGTAAAAGGGAGCTAGTTATTAACCTAGAGAGAAGGTTTTTTTTTTTGCAAAGCCTATAAATACAAGGATATTCATAATGTAAAAGAGGGGGAGAACTTTGCAAAGGCGAAACTCTGCTAAAATATTCAGAGAAACTTTTAATAAATTGTGATTTCGTATTGTGTGTAAAGGTTTTTGGATTGGTACTTACACTTAAATAATAAGGAATGCATTTGTTTGTATGTCCAAATGCCTCTCTAAGTTATGCTTGCTAATTTATTGTTTGTTAAATTAGTAGCTCCTTTATCCATTTATGTCAATCATGTATTTGATGCAAAGAAAAACATTCATCTCTTGGCATCTTGGTGTAAGTGCACTTGGATAGTCCATATTTCCATATGTTAGGGTGTACTAACTTGTTAGCAATGAAGCTAGAGATGATTAGAAGAATTCAAAGATGAGCGTAAAGACAACCAATAGCATTCAAGGAGAAAAGAACATTGAGGTGTAGCCACGGTGGAGGAAAGTCATAACGATACGAAAGGACACGATAGCAGGTATGGAGGAGCTATGAAGACTTATTACATTCTCTGCATTTATTCTTATGGAAAGTGGATGTTTAGACTTTATTATTCCTGCCTTGAGTTGTTATTTTCCTTCTTTCTCTCCTGTAGATTTATAGCTAGGTTGTTTACTTTTCTGTTTTGGAATAAGCGTCAGTCTCCTATATATAGGAATTGGAACAAGTGTGTTAGGTTAGTTAGAAAGAAAAAATTTATGAGAACAAACTGTTAACTTTTACAGTGAGTTGTGTTTTTATAGTTCTGAGTGTTGTTTCCATGTAATGAATTTCTAAAATGTAATGAAATAGTTTTTGGCTTCTATCCTATGTTAGTAGTTTAGTTGAAGCTAACCAAGGGGGCCCACTTGGAAGGTGGATTAGATTAGGATAATATAGATTTATTTCCAAGCATTTTTAGTATTGTAAGTAAAATTTGTAAGTTCCTTCCTGTAGCATCACACTTCATGAATGTTCCTGCAACATCTATGAGAACAATTAGAGTGGATGAACTAAGTTGGAATATTTGTTAGCCTTTCATTGTATTTCTAATATTCATAGAGTTAAGTGTGTTAGTTTCCTACAAAAATAGTGTAAGTTCTTTTCCTTGCATTTTACTGTCATGCAACATAAGCATAGTGACTCATTAAGAGACCTAGTGCACATATTGTGCTAACCATTTCAAGTATACGTCCTTGGGTTGACAAGATTAAATGCACCTCATAGTGGGAAAAATAATCCTTAGATTGAATACATTATTCCTAAGCATGGCCTACAACATGATTATTATATACCTATTGTGAGGCGGGTCATTTTTGGCGCCGTTGCCAGGGATGGTGTCAAGCTAGGAGCATTTTTGAGTTATAGTTATTATATAATTTTTTTTTAGAAATTTCAAGTTTTGAATCTTCCTTCACTAGTGTGAAGAGTTTAATTGCATGCATTGAAGAGGAAGAGGACGAGATGAATATGGTAGATTTCTTCCATGAGAGTCTGTTAATTTGAACAAAGAAATTGATAAAGAAGAAGTTGAGTTGCCTTTTGAGGACACAAGCCCTATTTTTCCTACAACATCATCTTCATGAGTTGAACCAATAGATACAAGTGGTCTTCAACCTTTTACTGAAGTTTTGGCCAGTTTTCTTGATAATACTGCTTTAAATCAACCAGTTGTTAATCATCTAGTATCCAATGTCCCTTTTTAGCAGCAACCTCATAATCTAATACCTCCAATAATGGCACAACCTACTTCTCCATTTCCTCTCCCAAGCCTTATAAATACTTTCTTCTTTGAATTTTACATACTTTTTCATAGTTTTGACTACAACACTAATGCCCATAAGTTCAAATTGTTTCTAGCAACATTGAAAGGATCTGCTCTATGATGGTTCATGGGCTTAGGAGCCAATGCAACAGGAACTTGGGATGAAATGCAAACTCTATTTCTAGATAAATATAAAGAGTATTGCAAAGCATTTGGTTCAAGAGGAGATGATGTCTTCAGGATATCACAGAAAAGGAAGAAACATTGGAAGACTATGTTTCAAATTTCTTATATACACTGTAGAAGAACCCTCAGCATGTATTGTCCAAGGATTCACAAACGCTAGTCTTTCTAAGAGGTGTGAATGATAACTGTCTAGAAGCACTAGACCTAATGATTGGGGGTGATGTATATCATGCTTCCTTAGATGACCTCAAGAAGACCTATCAGAACTATTCAAGGTCAACCATGAAGAAAGGTCGAGGACCTTGTTCCACAGTCACTAAAGGAATTAACCAAGGTATTTCAAAGCTTGAGATATCTAACCTATTGTCAGATTTTAAACAAGACATCATCAATGATGTTGATACACATCTTGAAACAATAAATGTAAAGAAGAAGTATGCAGAAGCTGAGTTACAACTAGCTAAATACTGCCCTCATTGCTGAAAACAAAAGAAGGATTGGCAACGTAAACTGGTTACAAGCATGGAGAACCAACATCTTCCAACTGAGTACCTCAAGATAGATGGAGATGATGAGCAAGTATTTTTTGTTGCTCAATGTTGGCCATGGGCCCAACGTCAAGGTATGCCTTAGGACCCTTTGTAAAATTCAAATTCATATGGTAATCAATGGAAAAATTGTAATCCCCAAGGTCCTCCACATTATCAACCTAATTGGAATAATGTTGCGCAAAACAACCCACAACAATCCCAATGGCCTTAGAATTCCCAACCATCCTAGCCTAGCCAATAGAGTAACCAATGGAACAACCAACAAAACTACTGGCAAAACCAGCAAAACCAATGGCAACCACCCCAAGGGAATTGGCAGTCTATGAACCAATGGAGGGGATATCAATGGTGGAAAATACCAATACTCCACAATTACCACCTCCAATTCAACAACTTGCTCTAATTCCACCACCTACAAATCCTAGACCTCAAAAATAGACACAGTTACCTACACAACCTTAGCCAAATACAAATAGTCAATAGCCACAACAACCCGTGTATAGTGTTGATGCTCAACAATATCTTGCTTATGCTCTAAGTGTTGCAGATATACATCTAAGATCTGGTACAAATTTACCAATGCTTAAACTATGTCTTGTAACTGAAATACCAAATCATCAGAACCCTTATTTGTTGAAACAATTGACCCAACAAATGTCACCATGTCAACCCAAGTTCAACTAGCGATGGAACCTCCTTTTCCAAAAAAAATTTATACAAGGAAAACCTATACAAGTAGAGGAACAAACTTTTGATATTGTTGATCAATTGAAGAACATACGTGTCCAAATACCCCTGTTCCAAGCCATTAAAGATGTTCCAATCCATGGAAAATCCATTAGAGATGCTTTCCTCAAGAATACTGGAAGGAAGAAAAAAGATCCCACCATACTCCATGTTGTGGGACAATTGGCTAACATTATGTTAGGAAAATTGATCACACCAAAATATTCTAATCCAGGAAGTCTAGTAGTGAATGCCAGTATAAATGGTCAGTTTGTTAAAAATGCTTTAATAGATCTTTGCACTACTATAAATGTTATGACCAAGGACACTATGAAGAAGTTGAAAATAGAAGGAGTAAGGGCTACTCCAACAATTCTGCAACTTGCAAATAGTTCTACTATCACCCCTGATGGGATGATAGAAAACATAGTTTTAACCTTAGATTCTCTAGAGTATCCTATAGACTTCATGATTTTATCCCCTAAAGTTAATCTATCTGGTCCCTGTCATCCTAGGTTGACCATGGTTAGCCACAACTGATGCAAATATAAGTTGTAGATCAGGGAACATGACCATATCCAATGGCCAAGCAATGAAGAAATTTGATTTATATTATCTAGCACAATCATTACCAGATTTGAGCACATTTGTTTGGCTAGATTTAGGGGATGAAGAAGAGGAGTTAAATTCTATAGTACAGCTCATGATGTTGCATAGAAAAACCTTTCTAAAGTTGCAAGAGGAAGATTCAGTACTTCAGAGTATCCTTCCTAATAGTTGTGTGGTAGAAAAAGATGTATATGAAAGTTCTATGTTGAAATTAATCACATATGAAGAATGTGATGAGAATTGTACTTTGCTCAAAGAATGTTTACTATGTGACTTAGAAGCAAGTACAATCTCTAAAGTTGCTATGATAGAGTCCACCACTACTATTGAACTGGCTAATGGTCATAATCTCCATGTTAATCCCAAACTAACACTTATACAGATGGAATAGTTAAAAGAGTTGCTTCAAAGGTATGAAAAGGCCTTTGCATAGGACTATAGTGATATGAAAGGGTTGAGTCCTACATTGTGCACCCATAGGATATACATCAATGAAGGGTGTCTACCACTTTGTTAGCCCTAGAGAAGGATAAATCCAAGCCTTAGAGAGATAGTTAAAATTGAATTGCAAAAATTGCTTGATGCTGGTTTTATTTATCCTATATCTGATAGTAGATGGGTGTCACCCCTGGTCATAGTGCCTAAAAAAGGAGGAAAATGGAGAATTTATCTAGATTACAAAGAATTGAACAAGGCCACCAAAAAGGATCACTTTCCTTTACCATTTATAGACCAAGTTCTAGACACTCTAGCTGGAAAGAAGTATTTCTCTTTTCTAGATGGGTATAGTGGTTATAACCAAATCAATATTGCTCCTGAAGATCAAGACAAAACCACATTTACATGCCCATGGGGTACTTTTGCATACTATATTTTACCATTTTGTCTATGTAATGCTCTTGCAATGTTCCAATGAGTCATTATTAGCATCTTTGCTAATATATCACATGATTGTATGGAAATATATATGAATGATTTCACAGCATTTGCAGTCACTTTTGAGGAAGCAATGATGAATCTTGAAAAGGTTTTGGTAAGGTTTCAAGAACATAATTTGGAACTTAATAGTGAAAAATATTTCATGCTTATGCAAGAAGGTGTGGTACTTGGTCATTTCATATCAGCTACAAGAATACAAGTGGATCTAGCTAAGATAGAGGTAATTCAAACATTGCCCATAACTACAAAATTGAAAGATGTAAGATCTTTTCTAGGTCATGCTAGATATTACAAATATTTTATAAGAGATTTCAGCAAAATAGCTAGTCCCTTGTATAAGTTACTCACAAAAGAAGCTAAATTTAGTTGGACATCCAAATGTGATGAAGCCTTCCTACAGCTTAAGAAACTTCTGACTACAGCCCTAGTTTTACAAGGCACTAATTAGAATTTACCTTGTCATATATATATAAATGCCTCTGATTATGCCATAGGTGCAGTTCTAGCATGACAATCTCAAAATCTTGAAAATGCAATCTATTATATTAGCAAGAGCCTTCATGGACCAGAATTAAACTACACAATGACAAAAAAATTTGCTAGCAATATTTTATGCCCTGAACAAATTTTGGCATTACATAACTAGCTATTCAATATTTTTTCATACTGATCATGCAACAATTAAATATCTCATCAAAAATCCTACTATAACTGGCAGGTTAGCAACATGGTTACTATTGTTGCAAGAATTTGATATAACTATTGTTGATATGCCTAGAAAAGCCAATGTTGTAGCTGATCATTTATCAAGAATTCATCATGATGATACTGAGACTACTTTAGTAGATGATGCATTTCCATATAAGCATTTATTTCATATTTTTGTTCAAATTCCATGGTATGCAGACATTGCTAATTACATTCCAGCTAATAAAATACTAAAACACTTTTCTTACAAAGAAAAGAGGCTACTTGTAGAGAAAAGTTTCCATTTCTCTTGGATAGATAATCTCTTGTTTTACATTGGACCTGATCAAGTTATGAGAAGATGTGTGAGAGAGGATGAGACATATGACATTCTAAATGCATGTCATAATGAACCATGTGGAGGACACTTTGCAACAAAAAGAACAACCTTGAAAATCTTGACAATTGGGTATTATTGGCCTACACTGCACAAAGATGCAGCCAACTATACACAAAAGTGTGATAAGTGTCAAAGGATGGGCCGACCAACAAGAATAGATGAAATGCCTCTTAACCCACAAATGGTAACACCATTTGACAAATGGGGCATGGACTTCATTAGTCCAATTGATCCTCCATGTAATGGGAAATACTATATTCTTATGTGCATTGATTACCTGACAAAATGGGTTGAAGTCAAAGCCATGAAGCATGCTCATGATTAAAAAGTTGCAGAATTTCTATATGAAGAAATTTTTACTTGCTATGGTGTACCCAAAGAGCTAGTCATTGACCAAGGTGCACAATTTACCTCTAATCTAATCTTAGAATTGATGAAATAGTATAACATTAGGCACTGGAAATCTAGTCCTTATCACCCTCAAGCCAATGGACAAGTAGAGGTCACAAACCATGAGCTAGAGAACATCTTAACAAAAATGGTTCATCTATACCATAGGGATTGGACTAGTAGATTACAAGAAGTTGTTTGGGCTTATAGAACAACATGGAAGAATACTACAAGATTCACACCATTTGAGCTCCTGTATGGAAAGGTAGCAATGCTCCCCATTGAATTTGAACATAAAACTTTGAGAACTGCATTGGAGCTAGACATTGAATTTCTTATAGCACAAAGAGAATGTCTTTTGCATCTTAACTCTTTGGATGAAATGCACAAGGCTGCTTTGGAATGTACTGAAATTATACAAAAAAAAAGGAAACAATGGCATGACTCTCATTTTATCAATAAAAAAGTTCAAGTTGGTGACTGGGCACTACTATACGATTCCAAATTTAAAGATATGTTAGGCAAGCTGCAGACAAGATGGCTTGGTCCATATAAAATTAGTCATGTCTTTGATAATGGAGACGTTCAATTAACTACCATTGATCCAGTGCCTTTCAAATTATTAGTCAATGGTCACAAATTCAAGCTATATAAATAGCCCCAAACAAAAGAGGACTTCCTCTAGCAGTTCTAGAGGCCAAATTCAAATACAAACAAGGTAACTCTTCCTGTAGCTGAAGGTGTCAACCTTATGCTTGTCGCTCTTAAACACTAATTTCTTTGTGCATGCTCATAATAAAAATTTTATGCCCACATAAATTTTTGAATTTCTCCATTCACTTTCTCATTCCATCTCATATCTTTACCTTCCACCCATCCACCTCATCTCATTTCTTTACCTTCCATCCACCCACTTTCCACGTCATCAATTTCTAATGCTTTCAATAAACCCCATGAGATGCTGACGGATGCTATCACTACTGATATCACTTCTACCACCTTGTGGTATGTGCAATGATCAATTAATAGGTATAAGGTTTTCAAATTATAATTCATTTATAGTCTGCAAATTTCATCAATTATATTTAATATTGCATTCTTTATATTATGGTGGCGTTATGCCAATTTTCTACCCTGTACTAAGTCTGACAAGTGTAGAAACTTGTCCTTATTTCTTAGGGTGCAAGGAAGGTTACTAAAACCCAACGACTACATTTATTCATAAAGATTTTTTCCAAATCTTCATATTTCCTTAAGTACACAAGTGGCTAGGTGTCATACCCCTTATTTTTGAATGATTTTATTTTCAGGCTGTGATGTGACTTGTGTTTCAATTTTAAGTGATCTAAACCCCATTTTTGGACAATTTTCACACACTTCCATGATTTACTCTCATTAAAGCCATATTATTGCTCATAAGGAATCATTATGACATTAATTACCTGTCAAATGAAATGTGAAATGGTCTGTAAGACAAAAAAAGAAGCCTGAATTTGTAAGGGGGAAATAGTGAAGTAGTGCAGACAATGAAAGTGTTTAAGAAAAATGGGTGGACAATTGCAGAGGCGAGAACTAGTGGAGCATACCGTTTTGCTCTCAGATGTAGAAGTTGTGAGGAGGTTTAATGCATGCAGCTAGTTAGGGTACTTTTAAAGTTTGACTGCATATGATGAAGAAGCAGCCAAAGAATTCACAAGGACGTTTGATGAAGGGGAAGCTTCTATATAGGACTTAATAGTGGTTTCTATAGAGGAACATATAGAAAAAGTTACTAGGTTACCAGTAATAGGAGAACATTATCCCAACACTCATAATGCAAGATCAACCAAAGCTTAGTTTTTCATACTAACCGCCCCTCAGATAGATATTACCAAGCAAGGTCGTAAAAGAATGTCTCTTCTACCGCCATATATTGAACTGGCCATGCACATTATTAGGTACCTCACATGCAAAAGTAGATTTTCATATTTGCATGCACATCATTTTAAATTTCTCAGTTGCATAAGGCATAATCATCTAGTTAATGTTCCCAATTTCTTGTACAATATGTTTTGTATTAGTGCAGAAGAAACTCAAAAAGGAAAAGACAATTCCTTCAACCATCATGCCCTAATTAAATTACTCATAGAAAGGTCACTTAGGGATGTTTCTCCCCTGACATGGGTGAAATTTTTTTAAGCTAAAACCTTACAACCCCAAGTTGCCCTTCATGAACAACCTAGTGAGGAGACTGTAGTTCCCACTAATGAACCTATTGAACAAAGCACTCAAGAGGCTAAAACCAAAAAATGTGCAAAGCAATGTACAAGATAATGTGCAAGAGACTATGCCTTCACCTGTTCAAGAAACCTAGAAACCTACCTCTAGCCGAACAAGGAGAAAATAAAAATTGCAAGAAGAAATCTCTATTCTAGTAAAAGAAAAGCTAAACCCTATGAGTGTGAGGCAAAAGAGAACTAAGAAGGGTCTTGCACTAGTTACTCTTGCAGAAAAGACACCAAAAGGAAGAGGTAGGCAGAAGGCTGTGATACTAGAAAAAACCCCTATAAGAAGAAGTCCTAGAATGAGAGGACAAATTTTCAAAGAATCCCCCTCATCCAAGCTATCTACTAAAGAATCCCTTGTATAGTTGTTCCTGATCACTCTCCTCATCACCTTGAAACTAAAAACATTCTTAAAAACCCTAACGAGGAATGTAGGGTTGAGGTTAATGAAAATCCAAATGATACCCTAGTAGGCCAACCACGTACTTCAAGTTGTAGGGATGAAATAGTTCCTGAAAACGTTTATCAAAACATTGCCCTAGTTCCCTATAAATCAACATGGTTTATTGATATTGTAGAAAAATTATGGAGGGAACAGAGAAAGAGGAAAAGAAACCATGAGGAAGACAGCGGTTCCATTACCCTACAGAAACTCCTTTTTCAATTGTTTGGACAACATATGTTTGCTAAGGCCTTATAGGAAGAGCAGAGGAAAAGAATGAAGAAAGACATAGTGTCTCTTAATGTAGAAAGTATAGATTTGAAAGAGCAATTGGTGAATCAAAAACAAAGGATGGATCATGCCCTCAAATTGGCTAATCAAGTACTTGCTTGTAGACCACCACCACGAATTTATGCTCTCTATTGAAAAGAACAAAATTTCTTATTCCAACTCATGCTAACCCTTTAGAATATAAATGCAGAGTTTGAATCAGCCCAGGAATTTTATGGTTTATATCAGACTCTGCCATCCTGGTAGTACAATTTTCTCTATGAATTATATGTGCATTATTTTTTTATCCCTTCATAAACCCAATGGAACCCTTTAATTTATATAGGGGATATACATTTAAGAGCTTTGATGTCCTGGATGTCTAATGAAGCAAACTATGACATGTAGCTAAATAATTACAGAGATGAAGAAAGGACAGAACCACAGCCATTAAGAGCCAAAAGTAGCAAACTAGAAGAAGTTCTTAGGGATTGGTTTAGGTTAACTTATGGGGATAAGAAAAAGGGAGTAAGGGATATAATCTTCACTACCAGAGCCAAGGCCTATGTTGATTACGAGAACTTTACCTACTTTGCTTTCTAGAGAGCTATGGCTGGTGCTAGAAGTAGATGGGCCAAATTACCCAAGTCACTTAAAATTTAACAGCCACATATTCCCATCAACCTGGAAGCTACCCTTCACCAAGCTCCAAAGTATCTAGAGCTAGGAAAATAGGCTAGACCCAAATTATGATGCCCACTCACTATGTAACCTCCAATGCTCATGTGGCCTTTGTATAACATTGATCCTGATAGACTTCACAAGTTGTAGGAGGATAACAAAAGGGAGGTTTGGGAAAGAAAATGAGGATTCTATTATACATTCAAGAGCAGCAAGAAAGGAAGGTCAAAAGCAGGGGAATTCAAGTCACTAACTAGGAAATGACATGCTTGAGGAAAAGCATCAATTTACCAAGGGGTAGATGATGGGGCTAATTAGTGCCTCTATTTTATGATAATTTTTAAACACTTTGTTAATACTCTATTTCATTTTCATCAAGACATTTGTGGATCTATGTTTACCTAAACCAATGATTAACCTATGGGTAGATAGTATGTCATCTTTTGCCAATATTATAAGTATGATGTAGTATTTCATATGATTATCAAAATGTGTGTTCTTATATTTGAATTTAATTTGGAAATGTTTATTTGCAATTATCTCTGCATTATAACTAACTTGTTAGCAATGAAGCTAAAGATGATTGGAAGAATTCAAAGATAAGCATGAAGACAACCAATAGCATTCAAGGAGAAAAGAATGTTGAGGTGTAGCCACAATGGAGGAAAGTCATAATGGTACCAAAGGACACGACAATGAGTATGGAGGAGCTATGAAGACTTACTGTATTCTCTGCATTTATTCTTATGGCAAGCGGATGTTTAGACTTATTATTCCTGCCTTAAG
Source organism: Cupressus sempervirens (assembly GCA_028749045.1). NCBI lineage: Eukaryota > Viridiplantae > Streptophyta > Pinopsida > Cupressales > Cupressaceae > Cupressus > Cupressus sempervirens. The sequence goes on along the minus strand of CM053791.1, from coordinate 117,769,386 downwards.
CCATTATCTCTTCTTCCCACCTTGAATTGTTATTTTCCTTCTTTCTCTCCTATGGATTTATAGCTATGTTGTTTACTTTTTTGTTTCGAAATAAGCATCAATCTCATATATATAGGAATCAAACCAAGTGTTAGTTTAGTTAGAAGGAAAATTTTTATGAGAACGGACTATTAACTTTTACATTGAGTTGTATTTTTACAGTTCTATGTGTTGTTTCCATGTAATGAATTTTCGAAATGTAATGAAATAATTTTTGGCTTCTATCCTATGTAAGTAGTTTAGTTGAAGCCAACCAATGGGGCCCACTTGGAAGGTGGATTAGATTAGGATAGTATATATTTATTTCCAAGCATTTTTAGTATTGTAAGTAGAAGTTGTAAGTTCCTTCCTATAGCATCACACTTCATGAATGTTCCTACAACATCTGTGAGAATAGTTAGAGTGGATGAACTGAGTTGGAATATCTATTAGCCTTTCATTGTATTTCCAGTATTCATAGAGTTAAGTATCTATTAGCCTTTCATTGTATTTCCAGTATTCATAGAGTTAAGTGTGTTAGTTTCCTAGAGCAATAGTGTAAGTTATTTTCCTTGCATTTTACTTTCCTGTAGCATAAGCATAGTGACTCATTAAGAGACCAAGTGCACATACTATGCCGACCATTTCAAGTATATGTCCTTGGGTTGACAAGATTAAATGCACCTCATAGTGGGAAAAATAATCCTTAGATTGAATAAATTATTCCTAAGCATGGCCTAGAGAATGATTATTATATACCTATTGTGAGGCAAGTTAGAAAGGTTGTAATCTTATAGTGATCAATTGTAGTCTCTAGAATTGTTGGCATTATTGTAACTATTCATAGGGAAAATAGGGTCATTTTCAAAGATAATTTCACATAAGAAATTTTTTTTACCAATAAATTTTTGGGGACTCTACTCGGGATTTGAACAAAAAAGATTAATTAGTCATGTGTGATGAAGAAAGATGGCATTGTCGCATGAGAATGTGTTTCCAATTCTCCAACTAAACCTTGGTTTCCAAGACAAATAAGAAGACATCATTTTAGATTTGAACACTCTATCTTGGAGGTGTAGATGAAGCACTCAACAATATCATCAAGTAAATTGAGTTCTATAAGAAGAAGAAGAATTTGAGGAAATCTTGCAAAGGGCTCTTATCGGTCAAAACATTGTGGTTGTTGGAAGAATAGTTGTTATTCTAAGAAAGGATAGGAAAAATCTTGGTCACGTCTAAGGTCAAGTAAACAATAATTAGTAAGTTGGCTAATAAAAGGTACCTTCCCTAGAATGAAGGTTGGTGACTATGTTTAAAATATTTAATATCAACAACTATATCTAAAGGTGTGAATTCAGAATCATGGTTTGGTACAAAGAAAAAGTTGAAAGTGGCAGTGATAGTGATGATGAATATTTTGCATGCCAGAAGTAGGATCTTGATGAACCCATACATGTGGATTTCTTGAAAAACAAATATGGTGGTGCACAAATTTATCCAGGAAGATTCACTCATCTTTATTTGGGACTCTACAAAAAATCAATGAAGAATATTGTAAAGATAATCAATTATTCCTCACAAACCAAAGTCATTATCAAAAAGAAGTTCCACATCCAAACCTAAAGAAGACTTTATTCATAAGTGTGGGGTAAAAAATGTGAATCAAGGTTTCAAAACCTATATTCATCATATAACCTACCTACATGTGAAAGTGTGTGATATAGAAGAGGGGAAGGTAAGGAAGAGATCTTTCAACCTTACTTTTAGAGAGATTAGCGTTAATTGAGCGAACAAGGAGAACTAATGAAAACTAGCTCTAAAACAATAGGGAAAATGTGTCCAAATCCTTAAAGACCCTTAATGTTTGTGTATATGCTAGATATACATATCCTGAATTGACAAAGAAAGAAGAAGGAACTCCCATTTGAGGTATGTTTTCTACTTGTTGTAGTGATCAAAATGAGAGAAAATCTTTAGATGAGGGCCTAAAGTTGTGCTATAGATGAAACCCAAAAATATTTCAACAATCTGTCAAGGGTGAACTAGTACATCAAGGGTGCAGTACGACCCTAATTGGCTACATCCAATGTTAATTCTAATTTTGAAGTTTTGAAGAAAGCTAAAAGGGTACTATGATATGCAACATGTTTTTTTATTAAATATATACAACCTACAAAGAGTTTTTGTTGTTGATGGGGGGATTTCCTCAACCAAAACCCAGTTTATGAATTAACCTTGAATTGAAATGATTGAAATAGCATGAATGTAAAAGTAAATGTATGAATTCACCTTACAAAGTCAGATCTCTTAAATTGAGTGCAATGTGCTTGACTCCACCAACAAATTTAGATGAAGAAGATGAAGATAAAATAATGTAGAAGATACGACAAAGGATCTTGAACAGATTGAAGAAGATCTTTAAGATTAACTCCTTCAATTGCTTGAGTGCTTGAATCCTTGATGTTCAATGGAGGAATTCTTGAATGAATGTTTGAAGGATTAAAACTTGAATGCTTGAGATAGAGCTTGTGAATTCTTGAGAGAAAGATGTTGTCATATGAAAAATGGAGCAAATGGAAGGGTTTATATAGAGATTAGATTTAGCTAACCCCTTTAAGCCAACTGACCAAGAAGTTAACACCTGATTATCCAAAATATGGGACCCAAAGAAAATGGTCCTAATTAGAGTCTCATTAGGGACGCAATGCACTCTTGATTTTCAGATGCACAAATCTTGGGGACAATCTAGGGACCCTAGAACAAGTCTTAGAACCCAGAAATCATGTTCAAATTCTGAAGAAACCCTATTTCAGTGCTAGGAGTAGCTTCCAAGTGGAAAGGTGGATGGAAAGGAAGGACCTAAGGATAGTAGATCCTACCTCAAGCTTATCACCTTGAAAATAGGAGCTTTAGAGAGGATCTATTAGGTTTACCCCTATTCCACCTAGGAGAAAAGACAAAAAAAGGAAGTAGAAATAAAAGAGAGAAGGATAGACTAATGATCTCATATCAAATAGGTGCAACCTTGATCAATTGGAGTGCTTCCAAATTAAGATGGTATGTTTAGGCCCCACATAGTGAGAGGATGGACTTGATCCAAACTCTTAGTAAATTAGAACACAAGGCATAGGACACTTTTATTAAAATCTAGGAGAGAAAGAATCAAGCCCCCAAGGGACTAAGACATTGCTAACTCTTGAATTATAATGAGAGAGAGATCAATGACTTCAAAGAATAAGGGTGATTGTATTGCCTAGCATAGTGCCCATTGTAATGTGGATCACCAAAAGGGTTGTTGCAAAAGATGACATTGAAGTAGTCTAAAAGGGTGGTAATCTGGTAATCAACCCATCAAAAGACCCACACATAGATCAACATTCTACATATCACCATGGTAAGGTTTAGTAATAATGTGTTATCCATATATGGAACTTTACCAAATTATTACGCATAGCCCATAAATGAGGTTTAGCATATGTGTTGTAAAGGAAAGAGAGAACCAATGTCAAAGATTCTCACTTTTTGGATTAAATGTGTGCATAGAAAATATATTCTTTAGGATTGTGCATAATCCATAAAGGGATTCATGAAATATGTGCATTGAGAGGGAAGGATAAAGTAGTAATGCATAGATTTGATGCCAACTTAGGAGGCATACTAAGAAAATAAGGCTAAAGTACACTATGCTAGACTCATAATCCATATTCACTACCTTATGCTTGGAATACAAGAATGAGAAGAGTGTATCCCCCCGCACTAAAGTCATTGCTAACATTTTTGCAAGAGAAATAGATTTAATGGAGGATACATACAAGCATAGAGGAAAATGTTTCCTCTATGAGATGCCCCCAAGAGAAGACAAGTCAAGGGAAATATAAACATAACATGCAAGAGAATAGAAGCAATCTACTAACTCTGGGGTCAATATGATCATATGATAATATGTAAGTATTATATCAAGTATGACATGTCATCATCCCCCAAATGAAGTAGAACTACAACACAATGGAAGAAATATATGTAGGAGTTATGAAGAAGAGTCTTTTTGGACACCATCATGTAGACCAAAAGAAATTGGTGCTACCATGTCACAAATCAAAGAAGATGACACAAGGAAACAAGTATGAACAATAGCACATGTACAACATAAAATAGAACAAAAAATAGAAGAATGTAATTACACAATGATTTCTTGATCACCTTGCACCAACAGAGCAACAAAGGTCATTTAAAGAAATTAACCTAGACATAAATTTAGCAAACAAGATACAAAGGAGGCACATAATAACAATAAAACACACAATAAAGTGCTATGCCAGAGCACTCACTTCAAGCATGTTTCCATTTTCCCCTATCTTTGTTAGTAGTAATAATAGAAGGTGGATAACTTGAAAGAGGAGCTATGCCCAACTTAGTAGGAACAATAGCTAAATCCAAAGAAGGACTCTCAGGAGAGTCACTATGCTTAGATGCATATGTAAGTGCAAGCTATGTAGAAAGTATGTGAGGTAAATCAACATTGATATCAATAATCTCATGCTCATCATCTAAAGTATCCTCCTCATCTAAATTAATAGTAAGAGAATCCAAAATAGGGATATACATATCATTAACTTCCTCGACAAACATGGGTTGGTGAGAAGCATTTATACGAGCGTTTGCATGAGCTTGGTAGTTCTTTTGATGTTTCTAAGTATGCCAATTATGCTTAGTTTTATTAGATTATTTTTGAGAAGATAAAGGAAGATCAACAACCATAGGTTCCTTACCTTTTGATGATAGAAGAGTAGGAACAAAAAAAGGTTGAGATTTAGAAGGAGGAATCATACTAGAAGCAGGAACCACACTAGGAGGATTCAAAGATGTAAGAGGTGGTTTATTATTAGAAATAGTATAATCAAAAGAGATAGGCATAGAAGTTTTAGGTAAAAGACCATGAGGCTCACTTAAATCAGAAATCTTTCGACATTTATATTCTTGATACGAACAGAACATATAGTTCACATGAGTAGGAGGAGTAGTAGGAAGAGAAGGCCAAAAGAAGTCAAGAGTAGCATTGTCGAGGTCTAGAAAGATGTTAAAGTCTATGATTGATTTTATTAATCTCACCATCATAAGGAAATTTAATGCATTGATGAATAGGAGAAGCAATAGCTTGTGTGGTAGTCAAACAAGGTAAGCCAAGCTTTTCTTGAAATTGATCAGAAGTAGGAGTGACAAAAAAGGTACTATTCACTACTTTATCACAAATCTCAATGGGAAAAGAGATGAGACCTTGCAGAGAATACAATAAACCATTACAAGTTTGAATCCAAGTATCAGTTGATTCATAGAAGTCACTATGTTTCTTCATTTTGAAAAGATGTTCTTCAGTGATGATGTTAACAATAGAAGTAGGATCAACAAGACACCCATAAGAAGGACATTAGCAATTCGTGTAGCAATATAAAGAGGACCATTTAGAGCCTTAAACTTATCAACATTAGTGAATGAGATAGTAAGGGCTCTAGTACACTTACATTTTGGTTTAAGTTGATCATTAGATGTAGGAGGAATGGATTCCTTAGGTGGGGGTGGAGGTTGAACTACACATTCCACAACATTAACAATATTATAATTCTATTATCGTAAAGTATTATAAGAAACGTTCACTTTTGAAGGAACAAAAGAAGAGGATGTTGAACAATAGTGTTTTTAATGTTTGAGGTAAAGGATTAGTATAGATTTGAAGTTTTTTATTAGGAGGTGCACAAATTTTTTCCACTATCTTGAACCTTAACAAATAAAGCATTATCATCAATCAAATCCTAAATCTTATGTTTCAAAGAATGACAGGCTTTAGTATCATGTCTAGGATGACGATGAAATTGGCAAAAATCTAAAAGAGTGTAGACTTGATGTAGTAGAAGGAAAAAGTGGTTTAACAAGAGGAAGTGTAATTGTATTAGGATTAATCAACCTAGTAATAATGGAATGCAAAGACTTAGAGAGAGGAGTAAACTTATGGTTCATCCAAAAAACAAAGGAAGAAGTAATGACAATCTAAGATGCAAAAACTACTTGATCATCTATTATATTCCTCATTTTTCTTTATCTTGACATAGTTGTTAAGTTTGTGAAATTTGTTAGGAATAGGTGTGACATCACTCTTATCAATAGGTATCTCTCAAACTAACTCACTTGTAATTGATAAGGATGAAGCTTTGCAAATGTTTACAAAAAAGAGGTAAACTTAGTAAGCATAATCTTATCTCTAATATCTTTTTTAAAAAATTGCAATAAAAATAAGCTATAGAAAATTTTCAATATCAAGCACATGATAAGAAATATGAGCCTACAAATGCTTAAATCTACTGATAAATCAGTCACTTTCTCCTTAGGACCTTGTGAAAGAATTAACAAGTTTATGAAAAGAATCAATAGAATAAGGTGTTAAAGAGTAATACCATTGCAAATCTTTATCACAAAAAGTGAGAGTAAAAAACTTAGCTAAAATTCTATGGTCATGAGCATAGTCACTACATAGAACTATTGATCTCTAAGCCTGTGTTGTCTGTTAGTGTCCAAACACTTAGTCATTTACTAGGCAAGGATGAACAATCATAACTTTGACCAAGTCATATAGTAAAGGCTGATCATAAAAAAAGACTTGTTTATTTTGCATTACATATTGAGCAAGTTAGTGATTGTTGAGCATCCCAGTTGAGACTGAGCATATATGTAAGTTGAGTTATTTTAGTAAGATCGAGTAAATTGAGAAGACATTTTTTGCTAAGTGAATAGAGAAGTATATGCATATAGAAGCCAAGCACCAGTATGCATGTTAATGATGATTGATAGGCAGCACATTCAGATGTCAAGCAGTTCAATTTTGTCATATGAGTTTGTAATTACACAAATAGATATCTAAACTATTTTGGACAACTTCCATTCAAGATTTAATATTTGTAGAGATAATTAAGATGTAGATTACATATCATTATAGAAGGTAATGATCCCAAGGAATGTAGATCAACTAATTAGAAAATTAGATATAAATTGCAAAAGATGATGAATTGTAAACTATCGATTAAGATCTAGAATTTTTATAGAACATCTATTTAGGGAGAATTCCAAACCTAGAATCATGGATGTAAAAGTGAGAGTATGAAGGAGAGAATGTGAGTGTGTATGTGATGAAAAGAAGCAAATAAGGATAAAAAAAGCAAGAAAGGTGAAGTTTGGAATCAATCTAGACAAGGGCAATTCAAGTAGTGAAGGACTAAAAAGAGATATTAGATTCAGAGATTAGATCGCCCATTGTACATAGTAGAACAAAAATTAGCTTACAGATAAAACCAAGGGTCAAGGACTTAATTAGTTTTGAATCGGGGAAAATATCTTAACTAAGTGATCCTAACAAGTCTATGTAAACCTCCCAACAGAGTCCTTACTTAATTGTAAGTGTAAAATCCTTTGACATTGCAGGACTTATCCATCTTGAAGCTTTTAATAGGGAAGACCCCTCATAAGGTAGATACTATATTATGATCAAACATTGTAACCCTAATAGGTTAACTTTATTCTTGCAGCAATGAAGATTTGTGAGTTTCATCCCCGCCCCAATTTTACCTTCACATTGAAGTGTTTCTGGGTTACCAAATCATTTTGTGTTATGTGTTGAATCTTTCATGGATGTGATGTATTTCATTTACTATTCAACATTACAGTTTTAATGTTAGATCTAAGATATGTAGAAGAATTAGGTGTGAATTTAGTAATTTGGTTTTATAAGTTAAAATTTAAGATCCTAATTCACTAGCAGACTTTGGAGATTGTATTCGTAAGCTTTGGTTTAAGGGAGTTAGCATGTGTGCTCTTGGATTTGGATCATTGGATGGCATGTGTACCTATGACTAAGTGTGTGAACTCTTATGTGTTCTTTTGAGTTAGTTATGCATTGTAAATTTGGGGCATGTCTTAAGTGTTTAATTTATGCTATGTATTTAATATTTGTAGCCAAGCCAACTTGTGTCTTGAGGGTTTATTTAATAAAAGTGTTTGTTTAATGTCTATGATGCTAGGATGACTTGTGGCTTGGTTTAGTATGAGTAGAGAGTCTTATAGAGTCTGGAATAATTATCATCCAACATTGAGAAGGAGTAGGTGAGAGATCAAAGTTTGAGCCGAGCTAGTAGCTATGGTTTGGTAAATAGGGAGGTTTCCTGGTGGCTTGTGAGAACAAGTTTAGATTCTTCTAGTTCTCTACTAGAGTACAAATTTGGACTAGCTAGGAGTTGGATCTTGTGAGGTCTTACAAAATTACTATTGTAATTTCTTATGTATTTGGTTGTAACTTGAAAGACCTTATAGTCGATCATGTTAAATAAAACTCGATGATTTTATTATGAGAATTGATGTTATTCTGGATCTAAATCTCTATGTTATTGTGTATATTTTGTTGTTTGGTTATTTCCTGGGGGTTCGGACATCTCCTTTGGTGATTCTCTTGCCTTACACTGCATCAAGTGGTATCTAAGAGAAGGTTGGATCTAGTTGATTCATTTCTTTGGGTTTGTGAAGATCTTGGAAGATTCCTCTAAGAAGATTGGACCCTAGGGAAATCGATAATCTCTGTGATGTTGTGGAGACTAGGATTTTAGATTTGAGCTAGAGATGATGAAGAATGAGATCATGAAAACTATTGTTGGTGTACCTCAAAATGTGGGTCTTGAAAATGGTTATGAGGAAGATCTTGAAGACTTTGAAGTTGCTAGATCTAGTGGTGAAGACATAACTAATCATACGGAGAGACCTATGGAAGATAGGGCTAGTTAGCTGGGTAGATCTAGATCTCAGTTGAAGCTAAAGCAGAAGATGGATGTTTCTAGTTTCTTGGGTACTTTGAATCCTAAAGATCTAATTGACTAGATTGGTGAATTGGAAGACTACTCTGAGTTAGAGGATATCGATGATCCACTCAAAGTGAGGTTGACACAAACTAAGTTGAAATGTCATGCTTCTCTTTGGCAAAAAGAATTGCAAAGAGATAAAGAAGAAGAAGGTGAAATGAAGATCACTAGATGGAGATTGATGGTGACCAAATTGAAGGCTAAGTTCATTCCTGTTGATTATGAACTTAAATTGTTTAAGTGATTTTAGAATTTGAAACAAATGGATTTGTCCATGAAGGATTACACTAAGGAGTTATATAAGCTAACTATTCAGTCTGGGCACAAACAGTTGTCTAAAGAAAAGGTGGCTAGATATATTAATGGCTTAAGATTCAATATTCAAGATGAGTTTGGTATGTTGAATATTGCTTTGGTTGAGGATGCTTATATATATGCTCTGAGGGTAGAAGAAAATTTGAAGAGAAGACATCAAGGTAATTCCAGAGGGAAAGAAAAGAAGGAATATTTAGAGAAGAATAAACATATTATTGAAGATGAACTAAAACCTATTGAATAGAGGAACAGAGAAGACAAAGGTACTTTCTACAAATGTGGTGATGAAGGACATAGATCTTTTGAATGTCCTATGGTTGGTGATAGAAGAACTATTATGGTGAATGAAACTGAAGACTTAGTGAATGAACTTGAGTAGAATGGGGATAACTTGTTGTTTTAGAGAGTGTTTCTTGGTAATAGGGCACTAAAATCTTTTCAAATAAGGAATATATTCAAGACTTGTTCTAAGTTTGGAGGTAAGATCTGCAATGTGATTGTGGATGGTGGCAGCACTGATAACCTAGTTGTTGAGGAGATGGTTCAGAAACTTGGTTTGAAGAGAATGAGACATCCTTATCCTTATAGGATTAGTTGGTTACAAGATCAACATGCTTTGGAGGTGAGGGAATAATGTCTTGTTGATTCCCAAATTGGAGAATATGTTGATTAGGTGTTATGTGATATTGTGGGCATGAGTAGTTGTCAAATATTACTTGGTAGACCTTGGAAATATGATTGTACGGTTGTGCATGACTATGTCAAGAATGTGGTTACTGTTGAGAAGGATGGAAGGAAGCATTCCTTTATTCCTTTTCATAATGCAAAACTTGGTAGAAGGAACTTGAGTTTTGGTAGCCAAGTTGAATTGAGGGACTTTGAAAGCGTTAGAGATCGGTGTGGAAGGTAGATCTGTTGCACATTGAAGACAGTTGTAGAAGTGGAATAAAGGAAAGAGTGTACGAGTTGGTATGGTGGAGGATATGTATGTGAAGAACTAGTTTGGGGTGTATGTGTTGAACCCTGAAAGATGTTCTTCCAGCAATTAAAAACATCTTTTCTTTGCACTTGGGGTGTTTGATGCCAAAGCATTATACGAAAGTTAGTGATCCTGTATGTAGGGGCTTCCTACTTAGATTTGTGTAGTTATGGTTTATGTGATTGGGTACATGTTTGGGATATATTGGGAAACCTTGTCCTTAGTGTGCATAGAGTTTGGAGTAATAGTCTTGGAGTTAGAGCTATTTTGGTGATTGTTGGTTGTGTGTTCCTAATTTACTGGTAGACTTTGCACATTATATTTGTGAGCTTCAGTTTGAGGTAGTTGACATGTGCACTCTTGGATTTTGATCATTGGATGGCACGTGTACCTATGTTTAAGTGCACAAACTCTTATGTGTTCTTCTAAGTTAGTTATGAATTGTAAACTTGAGGCTCATCCCAAGTGTTCAATTTATGTTATGTATTTAATATTTGTAGCCAAGACAACTTGTGGCTTCAGGGTGTATTTAATATGAGTATTTATTTATGTCTATGATGCTAGGTCGACTTGTGGATTGGTTTAGTATAAGTATAGGGTCTTGTGGAGTCTAGAGTGATTATCACCCAGCATGGAGAAGAAGAAGTAGCTAAGAGAGAGAAGTTTGAGCAAAGCTAGTAGTTGCAATTTGGTAAACAAAAAGGTTGCTGGTGGCTTGTGAGCACAAGTTTAGATTCTTCTTGGATTTCTCTATGAAAGTGCATATCTAAACTAGCTAGGAGTTGGATCTTGCAAGGTCTTGTAGAATTACTATTATAATTGGTTATATATTTAGCTGTAACCCAAAAGGCCTTATAGTTGGGCATGTTACATGAAAATCTAATGATTCTGTTGTGAGAATTGATGTTATTCTGGATCTAAATCTTTTTTTTATTGTGTATATTCCATTATGAGGTTATTTTTTAGGGGTTAGGAAATCTCCTATGGAGATTCTCCTACCTTGTGCTGCATCAAAAGTAGCAGTAGTTTTAGTATTGTGATTTTTTTGTAAAAGCCAATCATATATTTATCAATATCAATAGCAAGCTTATCAACTTGTTCAAGAGGAACTCTTAAAGCCTCATCCTCATCATCGAATGAGTGGGAATAATCATGCTCCATAGAAGGATTGGGATCATAAGAAACCACAGGGTCACTAAGGTTTCAAAGAGAAGGAAAAGAGGAATCCAAATAAAAAAGGGCCATGAGTCTACCAATTCTCCTAATGGAAATGCTATAGGTAGAACTAAAAGTAGTAAATATCATACACCAAACAAGCCAAGAAGACACTAAGAGATCTAACCTTATGGTACGAACTCTGAAATAATAGAGTATAAACCATGCAAAGATGGATAAAAGATAATGTTGAATAAAAGATCTAACACTAAATCAAAAGTGGAAATGTTGGAAATTGGGTTCACCAATAAATATGGGGTAGGAAATATAAATCAAGGGTATAAAATTTAAGTTCAACACATAACCTACCTATCTGTGCAAGTGTGCGACATAGAAGAGGGGATGATAGGGAGGAGAAATCTTTTAGTCTTGATTTTAAAGTCTTACAAAGACTATTAGGCCTCACCTTGTTAAAGGATTTCAACACCCTATTACAAGTGTGCATTGCTAAAGGACTTTAACTCACAATTAAGTAAGCACCTTGTTAGAGGATTTCAATACAGCTTGTTAGGATTATTCTATTAAGAGATTTTGAATAAAATCACCTATTAGAATGTCTTAGCTTTGATCCTACGGTTAGCACTTGATTTCTTGATGATAGATCACCTCTAAATTGATGTCTCTTCAATCCTTCTTGATCAGACGTCTCTTTGTTGTATCCTTTTCCTTTCCTCTATTTTGTTCTAACTAATTCTGCAATGTAGTCTTACCTCATAACTCCTTAGTCACCATGAATGCTCTGTTTGCACATGCAAACTAATCTCTTCACTCCTTACACATTCATCCACACACATAGAGAGTTTAGGGTTTTTCCTCCTTAAGAAGACTTTGGTGACTAGTGTTAGGTATGAATCTACGACTATGATTCATCTATTTTGCCACTTAATCCTTCCCTTTTTCTAATTGGTTGCACGTAATTTCATAGGGAATCCAACTTGAGATTCGTCCTTATCTCTAAAATATTGTAATTCACCTTTAAGTCAGCTCAAAAATTGTTTACATAGTTGTTTGTGCTTTTACAACCAAATATGTCAAAACTATGTCACTCAGCATCTAAAATCTCTAGTGCTCGACATAAACTGTTCTCTCTTCTATGACTTGTCATCTATAACACTCAGCATGCACAATGCATTGCTTTCTTGGCTCATGTGTCACTCAACACCTATATCACTCGGCATATACTATTTTCTCAGCACTTGAGTGACTCAGCACATGAGTGGTCTAGCACTCACAGTTAACTCAACATGCTCTATAATATACATGTTATGCTCAACATGTACTATTTGTTCGGCATGAACTAAGTAAATATCTTATGTGTGTGGACACTCATTTGTCAAAACCAATCTAAGATCAACAATCACCCCCTTTGACATGAGTTTCAGAAACACTTGAGTATACATTAATATCCTTGATCTTATGAGCACAACATATCTTAAATCGACTTATATACAAAATTTCAAAATTTCAAAATATTGTAATAACTTGTATACCTCAAAATTTGATAACTCCCCCTGAGTTGATAGGTCTATTCTATATCCAAAATTTGTACTCCTACAAAGTAAATATGCCTTAACTAATATTCTTGCATCTGACTTCATGCATATTTTTATGCTTGCTCCCCCTTAGCTTAATTTTTCATTTTTTGTTCTTTTTCTCTCTCTTTATTACTCCCCCTTTCTCATACTTTCCTTATATCTCCCTTTTGCTTACTCTCCCCCATTTCTCTCATTCTCCTTATATGCATTCTCAAAATTGATATCTCCCCCTTTCTCTCAATCTCCCCCTTTTTGACACTTATGTCAAATGGGCTACAGACTTATAGTGTGTTTATCTAAAAAGGATTTATGGACATATAGAATTATCTCCAGAGCTACCTCCAATTTCTCACATGCTACATCCAAAGACTTGATTTGGATGGCAAGCTTGGCAATAAGTTGAACTAGACCATCTAGTGTAGAAAGATTTAGGTCTTTCTTCATTAGGGTTTCGGCATAGCCTAGCTCCTTGTGCAAAATTTTTATATGGAGTGTTAAAGTGGTCTAGATGCTAGTCAATTTGGCCCTTATGTTGGCCTCATCTTTTTTTAATGCAACTAACTGACTCTAGGTCTGAAGCAATGTCCTGAAGTGCTTTTTAGTCTGAGCTAGTGTCATTGGCAGTTTTGCACCTCATGAAGTAATCTGATTTTCCAAGCTCAAAATGTGACTTCTGGTCTCTTGGGTGAAGAGTGTTGGATTACACAGTTTAGTGTACAATGAGAAGATATTCTCAAGTACCTTCTTCACATCCTCAACCTTAGTTGCCAATGAAACTTGTATCAGTGCTATATCACCTGATATTTTCTCATTGACTTTGCTTTGAAACTTCTCTTCTGACCATTCAAGTAATTTTGCATTTGTATCTAGGTCTACATCACTGACCTTTTCCACTATGTTTTTCAGTTATTAAATGAGTGGCTTGGTCTCATCTGGAGTTGGTAGACTAAATGCATCTAAAAAGATGTCTTTGATTTCTTGCAACGCCTACTTTTGCATGCTCCCTTCTAAGCATTTCCTAATGCTTCTTCCATGCTAGGGCCTACTATAGTATGCCCATTTGTTCTATGGTCATTGTGTCATAGTCATACTTAGGTAGAAAAATTTCTTCATCAAGGTTCACATCTTCATATTGAATCACCTCTTCTACCTTTGATGAACTTGGGCTCAACATTGAGATCTGCAATGGTGTTGCATTTTTGCTCAACTATTGAAGAGTGTTAGTGGAAGGAGTGCTAAATACTGGTAAGTTTACCAGAGCTTTGATAGCTATCTAATCCTTCAATTATGGGGTCATCTCACTCTCTTTAGGCTTTCCCTATTCTACCAAAATGACTTGAATTGCACGTTGATCTTGTGTTGTAGGAACAGATAAGATTACTTGTCCTATTCCACTATGTGTTTCTATAGTGGCTTGTACTTCCACTGCATCCTTCTCAACAATATCAACTTTGTCTGATGTAGCTTTAGGTTCTTTGACCAAAGGTTGTACATTAGTGACTTGAGGGATGATTGAAGGTGGTTCTTGTGTATTCATCTTTTCCCTTTCAGTATCAGTCACTGATTTTTGCAACTCATCCACACTCACCAATGTAGGATTATCACTAAGTTTTTCCTGTAGTGTGAATTGATCTAATATCTTCTTGAGATCTTCCTCTATAAGGGGATTAATTTTTTGAGCTGTGATATTAGAAACATCCTTAACAATTACTATTTCAATGTTCTCACTTGTTACATGTTGAGGACTGACACTTGACAATTGTGTGTCATGCACACTCTATTTTTCTTGTTGTTGCTCTGGCTCAGCTATTGCCCTATCATCTATGTTCATTTCTACTCTTCCCTCAATAGTGTCTTCATGATCATCATCTTCTTCATCATCATTGACTTTAATGGGTTCTTTTTCACCTTCCTTGACTATAGTCAACCCATAAGTAAGTTTCCACATCTGTGTGGACTTATTAACAACATCTTTAATATTATTTTGTAATATACTAAAGGCTTTGTATTTAGGTGTAAACCTAACTACATATTTCTTCATAGCCTTAGAAATTTTTGCCTTAGTGGGTTTAGGCATAACTTGTGCTAGAGATGTTTCTCTAATTTGTCTCTCCAAGTTCAAACAATAGTGCCATTTTTGCTCAACTCTATCATATAAACTCTTTGGTATTGAGTTGGAAATCTCTAGCGGGGTAGCTTTGAATTTTTCCATCATGGCATATATGGCTTCCTCCACTTGATTTTTCTCCACTTTACCAAGATTGTTAAAATCTACATGTGTAAATCCTGATAAATCTACACTATTCTTAAAATTTGTACATAAATTTTATAAGTCTAAAAGAGGATTATGACAGACCACCTTGAATTGGTTGTTGTCATCTGATTCTATTTTCTCTTCATCAAACTTGACTTGGGCAACATATTTCCTTCTTGGCCTTTTATACACTTAACCTCCTTGTTCTGTTGGTTTCATCTTTTCCTTAACCTTTAGTGCAGTTGCATGTGTGCTAGCTCTTGTATTAGGTGCAGTAGGCTTGGCTTGGATTGATTTTACAATTTTCTTAGCCCTTGCCATAGGTTGTGTCTTGGCCTTTCTCTTCTTTGTATTAGTGGGTGTAGGTGCTTCCTTGGCTTCTTCTTCCTTAGCACCTTTAGCTACTTCAATCTCCTCCTCTTCTAGCTAATCTTCACCCATACCCTAAGTTAGTGCAAGAGGTTCTTGTGCTTGAGAATCTGCTTCCTCTTCATCCTCTTATTCTTCCTCTTCTTCCTCCTACTTGACACCCTCTCCACATTTGGCTTTCAATTTCTTCACTATCTTCTCATTCTTCTTCATAGCAAAGGTAGTCTTGAGTTCCATTGTGACTTTGGACATTTCCATTTCATAATTGCAAAATGCCTTGGCATCTTTGTCAACCTCTTCTACAAGTAAATTTGTTATAGCTATAGAGGCTTCATCCACATTTATTTCATAACTTAATGGTCTCAACCATCTCACCCTTGGTGTGGCAGCTTGTACAAAAGTATAATCAGCAACCACAAGAAAACATACATCATCATAGTGTTTCTCTACTAGTGACACTAAAATTCTTAACCTCTTCTTCATTGACTGCTTGAAGTCCTCAAAATAGCTTGTCATCACAAATTTAAAATTCTTGCATAATTGCTCAATGTATTCACCAATCTGCACTATGATTGACCTATTGGTGTTCCATACAACTATTTCAAATGTTGGAAAGGTGTTTTGCACATAAAATAATATGCATATCAAAATTGAACCATATTTGCATTATGCACTCTGTCTTTTTGATTGCTCCAAGGTTCTCAACTAGTTGCTATAATTGTAAGTCTTCTAGATCATATGTATGATCTTTCTTTACAATTTTGTATCCCACATCCACAACTATACAAAACACACTGTTTAATCTACTATATTGGTAAAACTTGTTTGAAATAACCCTGACAGAAAACTCTATCAATGGATCAATAATTGTATCAATAGTCATGCCTCTTTTTTTCTATATAGCTCCAATGTTTTTCTCAATCACTTCCTTTGAGTCACTTCTTAGTGTCTTAGGCCGATCAAGGGTTGGATAACTAGTAACCCTATGGATTATTCTCTTAGTTATTTTGATAGATCCATTATCCAACCATAATGAACTATCATGAATTTGACTAAGCACTATCCTTATCCATTCTGTTTTGAAAACATTTAGAAAATCTAGGGCTTGTGTTAAACCTTTCTTCTCTACGATTTTGAATTCTTCCTTCAATACACCATTATCACACAATTTTTTGTATGCTTCCCTAATCTCCATATCACTAATGCTATCAATCTTATAGTCATAGCATTTTCTAACATCTTGCACTAGTAGAACATTTGGTGTATCATGAATAACACACTAGAAGGGTGTTGCTTGTAAGCAATATCAGGAATAGCTTTGAAAATCAATTGCTTAAATTCATTACTCACTAATTGAACATTCAAAACTTCCTTTCCCTCTACATTCTTCAAACTTGATGCCATAATGTGAAACTAGGCTTTTCAAAAATATAAATTGCGTAGCTTGGCTCTTGATAAATACCTTGTGAGATTTGATGAAATGATATAGAATCATTGCTTGGATCTTCTGCAAGTACTTTGAATGTATTTCCATATTGCCTTCTACTCTTCTCCTTCTTTCTCAAATTTGAAATGATGAAAAATGAGTCAAAAATTGATAAAATACCCTTTGAAACTCTACAATAAATTTTGAGTGCTTACACACCTGTAAGCTCAACATCAACCAATTTTAGGCGTACTCAAAATCCATTAACATTTCAATCACTCAGAGACCACTACAAGCTTGGCATCAACCAGCCATTTTGTTAGCTCATAATCATCTTGCATTCCACTTGGCACATATAAGAAATATTTCATGCTTGGCAATGACATGAAAAACTTAAAGATTTTTCTTCAATTCCTAATAACATCTTGCATCTTTTTTCATTCTAATGTAATCTTTTCAATACTAAATCCTTTGGAACTGATGTATAATATAGCATTTAAATATCAATCCCACATACCTCCTGATTGCTTAGTTTGATGAGGTGCAATCACCTGACCCATTGGGTGAAGTGATCCCTTCTCCGTTTTATGTGTTGTAATCATCCTTTCTCTTCCATGTCTGATTCATTTCATCCCCAATTTTTTCAAAATCTACCTTTCCTTTTCCTTTATCAAATTCACAATTTGGTGCCTTTGATTTTTTTGGACAATATCTATTGATGTGACTAGTCTTCAAATAGTTCAAACATGTGGTTTGACTCAACCACCTTTTGTATTTGCCTCTAAAGTGTGTTCTTATACAATTCTCAAGAACATGTTCATATTCTTGATAATAGTGATAGCTATATCGTGTATTATAATCCCAGTTATAAGATTTTTTATTATTCCTTACCTTTGTTTTCCTATTTGATGAACATGTGGGTTTGGATATGCATTCAAAAGCTTTATGTCCATACTTCTGGCAGTTGTAACAATCCTTCAAATCTTTATGTGTGCATGGTCCTAGTTCTGCATTCATGTGCTTAATGACCTTGTTTATTGCACTTATGGTAGTGAACCATGTTCTTATGCTTGACATTCTGATTTGTAGCCTTGCTCCTACACACATCAGTAGTATGTCCTTTATTACCACAATTATGAAAAATAGGTTTGGAGTTCTTACCTTTGTTATTCATTTCTTCTGCACTTTTGGATGACTCTCCTTCTTCAGTGCTTGTGTATCCCAGTCTAGATGTATCATTATTGGATCTAGGAGATCTCAATAATTGCTCAAAGTATTTGATGGCTTCATTAGGGTTGTAGAAACTTTCAACAAATTCCTTTTCCCTTTTTAGGTCACTCTACAATTGCTCATTCTATAGTTTCAATTTTGTTATCTCAATGTCCTTGACATTCAGTTTATAGTCTGCATTCATAATTTGACTTAAAGTATCCAATTGCATGTTGGAAATCTTGGTTAGCTCTATTGACTTCTCTTCTAGTCTATTGGCCAAAATCCTTTTGTCATCTTCAATCATGACTTTTTCTTCCTTAGCTTTCTTCTTTTGTTTAGTCACCTCACATAGCAATATAGCTTGCGATTCTTGCTATAATTTGAGATTTCTTATTTCCTCAGCTTGGGCTCTATTATTTTCCATTAGATCTGCAACTACTGCATCAAATTCATTAGAGTCTCCATCTACAAATAGCTTAGTAGTGTCTATCTCAATGTATTGTGTGTCATTCTCCTCAATGGCAATTTCTTTCCTTCTCTTAAAAGATTTTTTTATATCTTCTCTTGCTTGATTCAGTTGATGTAGAATGAGATGTATTTCAATCTCCTGGTTGTCAATAGTCTTTCCTAACTTATAGACTTCCATTTCAAGATCTTTCCTCAAAGATAGAAAGCTTTTTTTTTTAGAGAACAAGGCTTTGATACCAATTATTGGAATTACACTAGGAAAGGTAAACTCTTGAAGGGGGGGGTGGGGGTGAATTAGTAGTTTAAACTTGGACCCATAAAAATTTCAAATTAAAATAACATGTAAAGCATGTATATATAAAACATGTAAACATATAAGAAATCACACACATATGACACCATATATGATTACCTAGAAACCCTCCAATGAGAAGGTAAAATAGGGGGGGGGACGACACCCACAAATCTTCACTACTACAGTAATAAAGTGTATCCAATGAAGGTTACAATATTTTAACCATGAGACATGATCTACCCTATGAAAGATCTGACCTATTAAATACTTACAAAGACTATTAGGTCTCACCTTGTTAAACGATTTCAAAACCCTGTTAGAAGTGTGCCTTGCTAAAGGACTTTAACTCATAATTAAGTAAGCACCTTGTTAGAGGATTTTAATATAGCCTATTAGGACTACTTTGTTAAGAGATTTTGACTAAAATCACCTATTAGAATGTCTTAGCTTTGATCCTGCGATTAATACTTGATTTCTTGATGATAGATCACCTCTAAACTAATGTATCTTTGATCCTTCTTGATCAGATGTCTCCTTGCTATATCCTTTTCCTTTCCTCTATTCTATTCTAATTGATTTTGCAATGTGGTCTTTATAACTCCTTAGTCACCATGAATGCTCTATTTGTGCATGCAAACTACTCTCTTCACTCCTTTAACATTCATCCACACACATACAGAGTTTAGGGTTTTTCCCCCTTAAGAAGACTTTGGTGACTAGGGTTAGGTATGAATCTACAGCTATAATTCATCCATTTTTCCATTTAATCCTTCTCTTTTTTTGATTGGTTGCATGTAATTGCATAGGGAATCCAATTTGAGATTTTTCCTTATCTCTAAAATATCGTAATTCACCTTTATGTCAGCTCAAAAATGGTTTACATAATTGTTTGTGCCTTTACAACCAAATATGTCAAACTATGTCACTCAACATCTAACATCTCTAATGCTCAACATAAACTATTCTCCTCCATTGTGACTCAACATCTGTAACACTCAGCATGCACTACTTTCTTAGCTCTTATGTCACTTGACACCTGTGTCACTTGGCATATACTATTTGCTCGGCACTTGAGTGACTTGACACGTGAGTGGCTCGACGCTCACTATTGACTCAGCATGCTCTATAATATACATGTTGTGCTCGACATGTACTACTTGTTCGACATGAACTAAGTAAATAACTTAAGTGTGTGGACACTCATTTGTCAAAGCCAATCTAAGATCAATAGAAATGACATGAATGTAAAGTAAATATATGAATTTACCTTATAAAGGAAGATGTCTTGAATCAAATAGAATGTGCTTAACTTCACCAATAGATTTGGACCAAGAAGATAAAGATGAAATACTATAGAAGATATGCTAAAAGATCTTGAATAGATTAAAGAAGACATTGCAGATAAACTCCTTAATTGCTTGAGTGCTTGAATCCTTGATCTTCAATAGTGGATTGTAGCTTGAATGAATGTTTGAGAGCTAGAGGTTGTGGATGCTTGAGAGCAAGATGTTTTTTATATGAAAAATGGAGAACATGGAAGGGTTTATATAGAGATCAAAATTAACTAACTCCCTTAGGTTGATTTTCCTAGAAATTAACAAGCAATTATCCAAAACATGGGACCTGGAGAAAAGAGGCCAAAATAGGGCCTCATTAAGGGTGCAATGCACCCCTGATTGGCTTGTTAGGGATACAGTGTACCCCTAAAGCACTAGGGGCACAATGCAACCCTAATTTCCAAGTGCACAAACCCTAGGGATAATCTAGGGACCCCAAAATAGGTCTTAGAACATAGAAATCATGTTCAGATTTCAAGGAAATCTGATTTTAGTGCAAGAAGTAGATTCCAAGTGAAAAGGTGGATTGAAAGGAAGGACTTAGGGGAAATGGATCCTACCTTGAGCTTATCACCATGAAAATAGGATCTTTAATGATGATCAATTATGTTTTACCCCAATTCTACCTAGGATAAATGATGAAAAGGGGAAGAGGAAATGAAAGAGATGGGTAGACTAATGATCTCACTTTAAATAGGTGATAAACCTTCATTAAATTGGAATGCTTCCAATTTAAGATAGTACAATAAGTATGATTTACCTAAATAAAAATTGGATAATGGTGGCCAAGAAAGTACTCCAACACCTGCACTTGTTGCTCAAAAAAATCATACTTCCATTGATCTCGATCAAGTTAAGTACTTGAAAAAATTCTAGGGTAATGCACACCTTGATCTTGACAAAGTACATCCTTCTTTACCTCAAACACTACAAGAACTTGAGAAAGAAGACCAATGGAAAAATTATTTTCTTGATAATAGAACAACTCTCGATAAAAATGTTAGAAAAGACTTATCAAAATCTCGATGTATAAAAAAAGATGAGTATTCTATGGCTAATCTAGAAGATCGTCAAGGAATGGTATGTAAGGAAGAAGGAGGGCATGGTGATGTATTAAGATAACACTAAGAAAATTTTAGAACTCAAGAGAATGTATTTGATCATCTTGATACTAGTGAGCTTGAAGAAGACATAAGCATACAATGTGAACTTGAAGAGAAAGAGCATAGGCTTCAAGATGAATCTTGAGTGGTCTTTATCCCTACTTCATGTCTTGATGCTTGTGATGATAACTTCTTGTGTGGAGAATACATTCCTACTCATTCATCATTGGTCATTGAAAAATAAATATGGGTTGATAAAATCCAGGTTATGAACATACCTATTCCTTCTTTTGATGTGTTGCTAAGTAATGAGATTCATATTTTGTTTAGGTAAAAGTGGGTTTGAAGGAGACCCAAAACCTCGAATGAAAAAGAACCAAAGTCAGGAGCTAGTTTTATAGGGACCAGCAACCCAAAATATCACAATAAAATTCAAAGGTTAATTTTAAAGGGACCAACAACCAAGTCAAGCTAGTTTTACAAGAAGTAGCAACCAACATAAATCAACAAAATAATAGGGACCAAAAGTCCAAAAAAAACCTAGATAAAACTTAGATAAGATCTTTAATAGCACTAGTAATAGCACCTATAATAGAAACCTCTCTGAGAGTCTTGAATATTCTTCGTAGGAAGCTAGAGGTCCACATTCTTAGTGTTTTTTCTAGTTCTTCTACTCAAACCACCAGCTAATACTGAAGCATGACCGATCGAGTTAGCTTCATCCTAAGAAACATTTCCAATAGAAGTAGCACCAGCTAGGATGGATGAGGTAACATCTTGCATACCCACCTCACTATCTTTAATTAGTTTTTTAAGGGATGCTTCATAATCCTGAAGTTTATTTGGGATGTTACCAACTAGAGATTCTAGCTCCCTCCACTTCTTACTTTTCTCATCTAGCTTTACCTATAAAAATAGGGACTTCTCCTACAAGGAAGAAATAGATAAGTGAAGCTTTTTAATTTTATTATACATCTAGTTGTGCATAGCCATACCAATATTAGCTCTGTCTTTGGATTTATCCAAAAATTCCAAAACCTTATCATCACCCTTAGAATTATCATTCTCTAGAGAATTATAATTTTTCAGCTTTTCCTTAAAGTCCTGGTCTTGGTTATTGGGATCATTGTCTATACCAAGATTAATATCTTCATTACTGCATTTGGCCATAGAAGCATTAGCTAACATTGGATCAAGGGAAAGGGTAGCATTAATAGGGGAGTTTTAAGCATGATTTGTATCTAATTTATGGGTAATCAAGCTGATTAGCCTATATTTGTCATTATTACTATTCTCCTTCCTATCATTTTTATCATGCAGGACCTCCTTATTCACCATCTTTCCACTATCCTCTTTAGTGATAACACCCTTGATCTCAAGGCTAGTATTAATCCTATTTTTTCTTTTACGCTTTGAGGAAGGGACTTATCCTTACCTTTAATCTTACTAGAAGAGGGCTTACCTCTCTTGTTGATAGTACTATGGGAAGAATGCAGAGAATCATGAGCCAAGATATCTTCTAGGCTGAGAGCAATATCATTGGTCTCAAAAGAACACCCATTACTTGTAGTATGGACCAATTCATCATCTAGGGGGCAACATTATCCTCCAAATCATCCAAGCTCATACCAAAGTCTATTTCCATTTCTAGAGCCCACTTAAAACTTCTTCTTTTTTCATTGAAGAACCACCAACAATCTCCTTTCCTTTGGGTGTTCCTTCCCCTTCCCTTTTTCATTTGCTGCTAGAAATAGATTGAGTAGGGGTGTTGTCCCAACAAAACTAGTGATAAGCAGGATGAGACCCTCATGGATCATAGGTCTAGAATCCTTATGCTTATGGAATTTGAGCCCATTGAGGAGAGAATGTGCCAAATAGTATGGAAAGGAGATTCTTTTTTTATAATGGAAATGATTCAGAAAAAAATAAAGTGGTATTGATGAACCCTCCAAACCCTATCATCTAGAATGAAATACATTTGCACACAGGTGAGAACTTCTTGCCAAATGTCCTTAATTTGAGCAAGACCATAGAAGTTGCCAACCTTCACCAGTCTTGCATCCTCTTGGTCTTTTTTGGGAAAGTGTTTGACAACCTCTTCTAGAGCTTTTTTCTAATTGAAAAATCTCACACCTTCATTCGACAACCCAGTAACCTCAGCAAATAAAATCAACATTAAGGGTAAATTGTTTGCCATAGAGTGTAACCATGTCACCATCCAAAGCTTTGCAGAAACCATCTTTCACATGAAGTTTGTAACCATGATGGTTTTCAATATAGCTGGTCACCTTTCCTTTCTTGAACTAGTGCCAAACTTCCTTCTTCTTTTTCCAGTAGTGGCATTTCTCTAGTTCCAACTTTTTTGCTTCCCCTCCCATATTCATAGAAAGACAACCACTCTATAGAACATGACTAAGAGAGATAAGAGAAATACCCCAAGAAAGGTTCATCGTATTACCTCTTGAATGCCCAAAATGCACCCACAATCCATGTAAAGTCCTGATAAACATGCAAGTGTGGAAACCATTCTACTTAAAGAAATAAATGGAAGTAGTAATGATTGATAAGTGGAGGCAACAAGAATATCAAATGTAGATTTTCCCTTCTGTAGATATGTTTCCTTCATGATTACACTTATCTTTTAGATCATCATCCATCCTTAGCTGGCCAGTCCACGTGAGAATTTTAGCACTTTGAACTGCTAGATTGGCCATCCAATTGGCCAACATGTTCATCTCATGATAGTTATGAGAAATGAAAACATTTTGAAAAAAATTGAGGTCTTCTTTGCTTTCCCAAAGAAGGTCAGAAATATTCTAGGAAGGGTCATTTTTATTATTAAGGGTATTGACAATGTTTCTTGAGTCCCCTTCCAACCAATGGTTCCTACAACCAGTATCCTTAGCCTACTTGATCATATAATATGCTTTGGCCATCTCATCTTTATAGCTAGAAGTAATACCAAGAGGAATAGCCTGATCCCTGATGATGTTACAATTATAGTCCCTAATGACTCCCCCATAGCTAGCCTTGCCTAGGTTCCCTTTCGAAGCACCATCAAAATTAGTCTTAATA
Source organism: Cupressus sempervirens (assembly GCA_028749045.1). Classification (NCBI taxonomy): domain Eukaryota; kingdom Viridiplantae; phylum Streptophyta; class Pinopsida; order Cupressales; family Cupressaceae; genus Cupressus; species Cupressus sempervirens. The sequence continues at coordinate 117,744,894 of CM053791.1, read as the reverse complement.
CAACCATTTGGAGGGGATAACCATATGGAATTCTCCCTCAAATTATCCTTTTTAACTGTACTATTTTAACGAGCGTGCCAAAAGTTGATATTAGTTGAGGGGCCCAAATGTGATATAAAATTTGCCTTTGTGTTTCTAATAATTATTTTACCAATGACCCATGAGGGGGTGATGGTGTCTTTGAAGATTGTATCAGTCCTTTCTTTCCACAAGCCCCAACAAATGTGGGGAAAAGAATTGTTGGCATTATAATACATTTTTGTCATTAGTTACAACACTTATTGGATTATGAATGCTTACCGAGCTCTCACCGGAAGCCAAGCTTTACCTAGTTTGCAGTGTTTACCAAGTAATCAAGGTGAACAAAGAAGTCAGTGTTTACCGAGTAATCAAGGTGAACAAAGAATTCAGTGTTTACCGAGTAATCAAGGTGAACAAAGAAGTCAGTGTTTACAGAGTAATCAAGGTAAACAAAGAAGTCAGTATTTACCGAGTGTTCAAGGTAAAGAAAGGAATTAGTTTTGACCGAGTGAAGATGTACTAAGATGTAACTGAGAACTTCATGATAACCGAGCTCCTGAGGTTATCAAGGGAATTAATTTTTACCGAGCTCAGACAGATATCAAGGAAACTAACTATCACCGAGTCACAAGGTTCTATCAAGTGTTTCCTTTGATCACCGAGCTACAGTTTAGATAGAAGTATTCACCGAGTGATATCTCTTCTACCGAGTCTCCAGTGGTTACCGAGTTTAGAACTACTCAAAGTGTTTAGTATGGACCATGCCTTCACTTCTACTAAGTGCATGACGATGTCGAGTAATGCAGTGGACACCGAGTATCAGAAGGACACCGAGTCAGTTCAGTGAACCTGAGTTTTTATCTTGGGCCGACTTTGTATAGAGATTTGCACTTGTTGTTTTGGCTGACCTTGCATGTATTGTTTAGCTGACCTTGCATGTATTGTTTATATGGATCGTATATATATGCAATGTATTGTATCATTCAAACATAGTTGTTATGGTAATGGTAATGAATGGAAATGTGAAAGTGTAAAAGTGTGAAAGTGCGAAAGAAATACATGCGTGCGAAAGTATGTGGGCTGAATTGTGAAGATATTCAGCAGGTCGAGTTTTGGAGCAGAAAAGTTTTATCTATCACATCAAGGTGAATCAGAGCATAGCGGATCTTATCAACAATCAGTTGTAATCAGATCCACTGTTTCATTCTAACAGGTGAATCAGTTTTTTGTAAATCCTTTAACAAGGTAGACTTAACAGTCTTTTGTAAATCTCCTAACAGAGTGCATGCTTTATTGTATGTTTGGAAATCCTCTAACAAGGTGGATCTAGCAATCCTTTGTGCTCCTAACAGGGCAGATCACCAGAAGTGGTCATTGTAAGCCTTAACCGGCCAACTTCATACTGCAGTAACGAAGCTTGTGGGTTTCATCCCCACCCCAGTTTTACTTTCTATTTGGAAGGTTTCTGGGTCACCAAATCTGTGTGTTCAAGTGTTGCAAATGATTTTGTTTCATGCTTACAATAGGTTACTTGGATGAATGGTGAATATATCAGCATATATTTTTATTGTTTAAAATTTTAGAAGTTACTAATTCACCCCTCCCCTCTCAGTAACTTATCATATCTTGAATATTTCCAACAAAGAATATCACCAAAATATGCAAACATGTTCTCCTTTGAAGGGACTACTCGAGCTTTAAAAAGTGTCAGAAAGATTCTCCTGAAAAGCTCAATGCATATCCCATAAATTCAAAATTTCCTTCCAAACATCCCTAGCATAAAAAAAATGAAGAAAAATATGGTTAAAATATTATATATCATTTCTATAGAGACAACACTAGTTGATTATGATCATCCCTCTTTTTCTAAGATTGTCTATAGTGAAAACTTTGTTCTGTAGAGCAATCCAAAAGAAAATCTCAATCTTACGGGTTAAACCTTTGGTCCAGGCTACAACCCATGGGAGATCAATTCTCTTTTCTTCAAAAAGGGAAGAAAATTTGAAATTACAACTTAGGTGAAGAGCCCAGATGATTAGAGTTTGGGAGTTAAGATTGATACAAGAAGAAGAAAAAAAGAGAGTTGAATGGGGAAGAGATTGATATCTAGAGAAGTAAGGTCCACCCATCTTTTGTTAACCTAGTAGTCAACAAATTTAACACAAAAGGTGGCTTTGCAATGTTCAATGATCTGATCATTATTGTAAAACAAGTTCAGGAGAGAATCCCATAACCAACTATCCTCTCATAAATAAATAACTTTACCATCACCTAGCTTCTATTTGCAACCTTTGGTTAGAGACCTCTTTGTATCTTGGAAAACTTTCCAAATGGAGGAAACATTATCTTAAGTTATCAATAGAGAGAAAACCATTCAGAGAGGGAGAGTGCTAAAGATATTTACTCTTCCATATTTTACTCCAATCCCTATCATTTTTGAAAACTCTCCAACATTGTTTAGCTAGGAAGATTTTATTCATTTCTCTAATAGATCTAATGCCTAACCCACCAAGATTCTTGGACTTGCAAAAAAATCCCAAGCAATTAGAGGAAGTCTCTTTTTATTCTCAGTTCCAAACCATAGAAAATTTCTTTAAATTATCTCCATAGCATCAACATACTTAATAGGAATTTTGAACAAACTAAGAGCATATATGGAGAGACTTTGAAGGCAAGATTTGAGAAGAACAATTTTGCTAGCTTGACTTAGCAAAGTGTCCTTCTAGCCTGAAATATTTTTGTTGTGTTTGTCAATGAGAATTTCCCAGAAGGAATTAGACAACCTAGAACCAAGGTGGAGGCCTAGGTATAAGCCAAGGAGGGCATAAATACCAGAACCAAAAATCCTTTAAATTTTATTCTATCTCTCTAGGGTGGCATTCATAAAGAAGATAGATCTCTTCTCCCAATTGATGAGTTGGCCCGAGGCTTTAATATAGTGATTTAAAACATTCTTGTAACTCCTAGCTTCCTTCAACATGGCAATCCCCATCAGAATCGTGTCATCCACAAATTGTTCATGAGAGCTAGCATTGGATATAGATGAGGGAAAGAGGCCATGAATACAACCTTGAGCATTGATATGTTTAATGTATCTACCTAGAGATTCTACGATAATAATAAATAAGATAGGAGAAATTGGATCCCCTTGCCTAAGCCCTCTTAAAAGAGAACATAGATTAGAAGAGGAACCATGTACTAGGATAGCCATAGAAGTAGTCAACACAAGCTGAGAAATGAGTTGGATGCATCTTTTCCAAAAATCAAAGGATTCCAAAATCTTAAATAAGAAGCTCCAGTCCACTCGGCCATAGGCCTTGGACAAATCCAACTTCATAAGGAAACCTTGATTTTGAGAAGCCACCATAGAATGGATGTTTTCATGAGCAATAATAACCAAGTCTAGAATTTGAGGACCAGGGACAAAGCCACTCTGTTAAGGGGAGATGATGTTTGGAAGGATATAATGGATTCTCGAGGTAAGGACCTTGGAAATAATCTTATAAACAAAGTTTCAAAGACTGATAGGATGGAGAACATATAGAGTATTAGCTCCCATCTTCTCTAGAATGAGAGCTAGAAAGGTGGCATTAAGCTATTTTAAGAGGCATCTAGCTCCAAAGAACTCCTTGATGTCATTACACACATCTTTACCAACAATTTCCCATTGCATTTGGAAAAAAGCCATCAAGAAACTATCAAGGCCTGGTGCATTGTCACCTTCAAATGAGAGGACAACTTTATGAATTTTAGTAGTAGAGGGGATTGAAACTAAACCATAATTCTAATGGTCAGTAATGGTGGAATTAGTTATGTTCTCTAGCAATTGTCTTTGGCTGGAATAAAAGAGATTCTGGTCAAAAGAAAGTAGGGAAGAGAAAAAATCCTTCATTTTGATAGTAATATCTTCCTCATTAGTGAATTCTTCAAGATTCTATTAATGACTCTATGCTTCAAGGTAGTGATATGGAAGTATCTAGAATTATGGTCCCCTTCCTTGAGCCAAATAGCCCTAGATCCTTGTCTCCATTAAGATTCTTCATAGGAGATGACATTATGGAGTTTAGACAGAGTCTCATTTTCTTCATTGAGAAGCTCCTCTGAATAATTAGCAACTTGAATTTTTTCCTAAGTCACCTAAATTTCCTTTTGAAAAACATCTTTATTTTTAAATATGTCACCAAAGGAAGACTTTTTCCAAACTTTTTTTTTTAGCAATTCTAAACATAGTTGTACTTTCTACTTTAGTTTTCCATCAAGTGTTATAGACATCTTTAAAATCTTTTTGCTACATCCACATTTTCTCAAATCTAAAGGGAAAATGTCTCTTCTTATGAATGGGATCAACAACAAAAGCTAGAGGAAAATGGTCTGAGGCAATTTTGGAAACAAATGAGAGAGAGCAACTCCAATGTTGAATCCAGTTATGAGAATCCAACACTCTATCAAGCTTTGCTTGAATGTAATTATGTCCAATCCTTTTATTTGACCATGTAAACTCAACCTGTTTCAAATCAAAATCAATAAGACCTTCATGGTTGATAAAGTCCATAAGGTCCATTATACCATCTAGATGTGAAAAATTACCTCCCATTTTCTCATGGTCATATAAAGGAACATTGAGGTTGCCCATAAAGAGCTAGTTGGGTTTATTAAAATTATTCTTAAAATCCTTAAGATTAGACCATAAAGACTTCCTAGCTCTAGTTGAGTTAGGATTGTAAATGTTGACTAAGATGTAGTCATAGTTAAGGTTAATATGATAAAATTTAACCATACTAAAAAATTTATTCTCGATGAGGGTTGTACCAAAAATAATCACTTCATTCCAAAGCATAAGAGTGCCTCTAGAGGCTCCTTTATCACTTCCAATAGCCTGACTACAACTCTTGAAAACTTTAATTTGTTTTGCCTCATCTCTAGAAATTTTGGTTTCTTGAATAAAAGGAATGTCAGATTTGTGATCTCTAGCAAGATTTTTGACAACTTCCATTTTATGAGGACCATTTAGTCCCCTTATATTCTAAGTGATGAATTTCATATTTTACCTAGGGTAAATTGAAGGATGGTAGTCTATTTACCATTCATAATATCCTACAAGCTCTCCTAAGCTCTGTCAACCATATTGTCTTTCCTTCCTCTTTTCTTGGGAGAGCTACTCAAGACTTTAAAAGGAAAAAAATTGACATCTATTATTTTACTTCCAGTAGCTCTTGGAGGAGTCAATATTGCCACACTAGATTTATTAGGATTAACCTTCCTATCAACCTTGATAGGCTTAGACACTTTCAAGCTTTCATAAAAAGAAACTAGGTATAAAGACTCATGGACTTAGAGTCATGCATGAGGCATTGATTCTTTATGGAAGGGGGAAGATCCTCCACTTGCTAGAGATCACTAGGAATAGAGTCACGAGTAGGCACAAGTGAGAGCTCATGTTTGATACCCAGCTCTGATTAGTCAAACCTTTCTATAGGAGACACATCCAAAATTAAGTTTTCTCTAGATGGGTCAAATGAAGTCTCCTAGCTAGTTTTCAAATATAACATTTTTATCAAAGAATCCTCTATAAGGAGGCTCTAGGAACACCTAGCAACATCATACTTAGTCACTTTTTGGGAGCTTGGCTTAAGGGTCATTGAGACCTCCTTATTTTCCATATCATGAGATTCTTCTCCTTCGAAAAAAATTTTCTTGAGGCCCTTAGGATCCAAGACAATATTCAAATGCTAGTCCTCAATAAAGAGGTATTCTTTGATTCAGAAACCTTAACTGAAGCTTTTTTTGGCCTCCATACCAAATTATGTTTGTTATCCTTTTTTTGCATCTTCTAATGGCCTTTATTCTTCCTAAAAGTAATATTTTGAGAAAGCTTGGGGTGATTACTCTTAGATTTAGATTTAGGACAAGCCTTTGCACAATGATCAACTTTTCTATAGTAAAAGAAAGCACCAGACATATCTTCAAATTCTAGATCTTGTGACCATTTTCCAAGTTTGGAAATAATGTCTATCTTAGTCGAGAGATATTTCATTTGATTAACTTTTACATAGATGCAGGCATAAAATAACCTAGCCTTGGATGTTGTTAGTTTATCAATCACTAGGAGACTCCCATAGGACTATGCCAAATCCCTGATAATATCCTCATTCTAGAATTCCAATGGGAGGCCTCGAAGTCTAACCCATCTTGGAGTAGAAAGGAAAAATTTATCTAAAAGATCCATAGTGGGCTCCCACTTCTTCATAGTAAGAGTTTTATTGCCCAGTTGGAAGGATCCCCCACACAGAACCAAATCTCTATCCTAATGGCATGTGAAAATAAAACAAGAAGCCTTTTTGCATGACCGCAATATCCACATAACCATGAAAGTTCTATTTTTTCCTCACCAATAACTTGATGTTGTTGATTGTTGGTCTTGGGCCCATGAACTTCCCTTCTAGGGTTAGATTCATCAAGGAAATGGAATGGTCAACAAGGGGGTTAGGGAAAAAGATTTGAAAATCCCCTTTTTCCTAGCAAGCAGAGGTCATAATAGGGGGAATGAAGACTTACCCAATGAAATCTTACTAAAGACTGAAGCCCAATTTTTCCTTTGTTTAAGTACTTGATTCTCAATGTTGATAGGTTGTCTATTGGTAGGTCCCTTGGAGGACAAAGGTGGTGCCCCGCCATGGAGAAGGGGGACCTACAGGTCTCTTATGGAGGTCCCAAATTCTAAGCGAAGAGAGTTCTCAGGAACATTGTCATTTCCCAATAACCTAGAGTGTTTTTTTCCTACCCCTTCTAGTTATTAAGTGATCGAAAAAAAAGCCTTCTCCACTAAACTTTTATTTGTCTGACCATTCCTCTAGTCATAGAGCGAATCCCCATGACCATTGTCTAGAAGCTTTTTCCCATCCAGACTGACCATTCAAAAAAAAAACAAAAAACTTCATTTGTGGAAGATGTGGAAAAGAGAAGAAAATATATTTATCATCCTAAGTTAGTAGAATGTTTCCCATTAAAAAGGCTACAAACTATGGATCATAGCATTGAAAGTCATCTTGTGCATTAAGGTTAAGATAATAGGGATGCCATAAGAATCTTTTGTATAGAGGAGATGATGGGAGACACAATTATATCATAATTAGAGGAGTAAATTATTGGATTTTATATTTTCAAATTATTTCAAAGGATTGATCATTTTGATTAAAGAATTACTCTTATTTATTGTCATGGTAACCTAGACAATGGGTTTTCTAATAGTTACAAGCACATTTATTAGGTGTGACCTTGTTAATTGATTTTATCCAAAGATCATCTAGACCTTGTCACCCTTCAATGAGTGGTCTCTTTAAAGGACATACAAACATTGAACAAAATGTCACCTCACAAAATGATTTACAAATAAAGATTATTAAGTCCACTCAATTAAGATATTTTATACTATAATAGTTAGAGATTAATAGTAAAATGATCCAATAAAAATGAAAATTACTTTTCTTGTTTAAATCTCCTTTTTGTTCATATCTTTTCTTATTGGTTGGCCATCACATCAACTCTTCATTCCACTTTGAAGTGTATCTCACATCTTCACGGTATCAACTCCTACAATAACTTTGCATCACCTTTGACTATCAAATAGACCAACAATGTATGCCTTCCTATCTCTTCCTTAAATAGATATTTTTATGCTACTTATTCTCATTCATTAGGGTTTCCATTAATGCCTCTCAACCACACAATCATTAACCTACTCAAATTCATTGAACCTGGCACTATGTAAAATAATTTTTGAATCTTGTCAGCTATTTTTCCACTTGGAACTTGAATTTTTCTTAGATCTCAAAACATGTCTTAAATATCCACCACCATATATTTCCTTACTTATTCCAGTTGTTGATCTAGTTGCTAACTGACTTCATTCTTATCTTAGAATCTTCTAGAATAGTTCACATCTGCACTTGATCTCATCCTTTACTTGATCTTTCATTAATTGTTCTTCCTTTACCAAACTATTTTCTTCCTTCATTGAACACCACCATCACTCAATTAATACTATTCTTAGTTAACCTTTCACCTTCTCTTCATTTTCCAACCATAATTTCTAGCTTGGTGTAACTCACTAATTCCATTTCTTTTCACTCTACAACTTCATTCATTCTTTACCGACCAAAATGACTTTGTTGTACATCACCTTAATACTTCATGAAATTATTTAAAATAATCAAACATATATTATATTGTCATAAAATAGTTCATTAGTTGTCCAATTAGGTTCACATACTTAATGTCACTTCTTCATATCATCTTCTATTATTTTTATTTTCATCTTTATCCAACATCACATCCTTCAGATGATTTCTAATTACATGAATTAGTATTGACAATTACCTTGACATCAATGAAAACATAACAACTGATCTAACTCTTCTACATATAAATCATAGCTTAGTTCTAACCTTGTTTCTCATTAGAATCACTTGTATCCAACAATCCTCATTTTCTTTCATCAACATTAGTTGTGTCCAACAATCTCCCCCTTTTGCATTAATGGAAACATATTATGAAATATACCATCCAATACAAAACTTATCATCTTCTCAGAAATGCATCTCACTTATCATTGAGTCTACTTCTTTGAGTATTCTTCCTTCTTCTTAGTTCCATCTATGCTTTGTTCTCCATTAGATTCTCAATATTCTATGTTATTTTACAACTTATATCCCCTTTGACAATAATCATCACCACATCTTTCCATAGCATCTTTTTTACACATCTTCTTTACTCTTTCTCTCCTCCTTTCATCATAGTCTCCCCCTTAGGATATATACACTCTATACACATTCTCCATCTTATGCAGTCTTTCCCCCTTTGACAACAATTCCAAAGGTATCAAAAAAATTATTTAAAAAAACTTATTTTCCGTGTAGTTATACCTTTTACCTTGCATGTAGTGATAACTTCAGATTCATTGCATTATTTGCACAAATTTAGGAATTCCTAAAGAGTGAACTCATACATCAACTTAAAAATAGATAGAGTATGAATTAATGCAATCCTTTATACTCTTCTAGTGAATATTAGATGGGAGAAGGACCCCTAGTTTACCTCTTATATATTCAAAGGTATCCTTAAGTAATGGATTTGTAAATATATTCACGATTTGTTCCTTTGACTTCACATGATCCAACCTTACTTCTTTCTCCTAAACTTTCTCTCTCAAATTGTGATTATTGATAGATATGTGCTATGTTTTTGCATGCATCACCAAATTATTTGAAATATTTATAGAACTTGTGTTATCATAATAGATTATTATAGTATCACTCACTTTCTCTTGCATACTTTCCAATCATTGTTTGATCCATACAATATTAGAGAAGTTGATTACAACAACTATGTATATTCTACCTCAAAAGTGGATTTTGAAATATAACTTTATTTACTTCTTATCCAAGTCACTAGTATTTATCTTAAAAAAAGCTCCACCTCTTGTACTCTTTCTATCATAAACATTGCCTACCCAATCAACATTAGTATAGACCTTTAGCTTCTTCTTCTACCATAAACCACAATATTATCTCCCTTTTAGATATCTAAAGGTTCTATGTACAAGAATCATATGTTTCTCCTTACTATAAACCTCAATAGTATCATCTTCCTTTTATAGTTTAAACCCTTTGATCATTGGTATACCAAATGGTCCCAAATCCTCCATCCCAATGGTCTTCATGATTTCCTTGATATATTGAGACTGAGTTATGTAAATTCCATCCTTGACCCATTGATCTTGTAATCCAATAAATAATTTAATCTCACCAAACATTGACATCTCAAACACTTTCCTCTTCTAGAATTCCATTCATAAATATAGACTCAACATCCATTTCATAAGCCTTGAATCCATTGAAATTAGTATCCTCACTCCTAGTCTAGCAAGAGGGGAAAATGTCTCACCATAGTCAATTCCTTTTTCTTGTGCATATACCCTAAAAACTAGTCTTTCTTTGTTCCTTGTTAATTCTCCATTTTCATTCAACTTATCTCTAAAAATATACTTTGTACCATTCACATTCTTATCCTTGGGTCTTGGTACCAATGTTCATGTTTTGTACTCAATTTATTCAATCTCTTCATTCATAGAATTGATCTAATCTTCTTTTAGTGCATCCTCAACTTTTTGGGTTCAAATCTAGAAACTAGACATGTATTATTTCTCAACTTACTTCTTGTCATAACTCTAGCATTCTTGTCTCCAATTATATAGTTTGGTGAATTGTTCCTTCTAACATACTTTGCTAATACATGCCCATTTCTTTGTTCTTTAGCATTTTCTCCACTTGATGGGAGCTCAACAGGTTGTTGGGTTGTATGTTTCTATTGATCAATGACTTCTCACTAATTATTAAATCCAAAATCATTTGCATTATGTGATTAGACCAGTGAGCATGTCTGTGTATTTAGAGTTTCACATTCTCGCAAAAGTTTTTAAGGAAATTTTTGTATTTTGGGTTTTCGAGCCTTTTTTATTGATTTAATTTAATTTCTGTTAGCTTTTCCATATATGAATTCCTATTTATAGGAATAGCTTGTTTTCATTTTGGTCAATTCAGGATTTGACTAGGTTGCCTGGTTAATTGCCCTAATTGATTATTCGCTTGAAAAGTGAATAAGTATCCAAAAAGGAATTTAATTCCGGACTTCTTACTTTTGAATTAGAAAGTTGGAGAGTAAAACCCAAAATCCTCTTTCTGAGGATTTAGTGTTTTGTTCATTGTCAGATCTATGGGTGTGGGATTGTCATGAGGTTGAGCTCATTGGATCCAGCTCAGGGAGACCTTGGATTGCTACAATTTTTGGCCACTTATATGAGCTTTTTAATTTATGGTTCAGATTCCCATTTTGCCTTTTTGGCTGGAAGGTAGGGCTCTTCTGTTTTATTGTTTATGCTCTGTTTCTGCTCTTGTTTTTGGTAGCCATTTGTTAGGAGGCTAAGAAATAGTGTTCCCCTCTATTTATGTTTGTTGGTTCTACCCAGTTGGTCAGGTATGAGCATTCACCTATTTTTTGAGATGAGGGTTTGGAGTTTTGCACCGTTATGCTAAACATTTTTGCATATGGTGTCCAAACTCATTTATTTTTGGATTTTTGGGGTTTTTGTAAAGGCCAAATGGGTTTTAATTTTGAAATTTTTCAAAATTTAGGATTTTTTACCTTTTTTTGCATGCCACCTTATTTTCTTGGGTTTTCTTGGTATGAGTTGGGTTATGGACCTAGATTATCCATTCAGATATTAGTTAGACCTTTATTGTACTTTTATGTTTGCATTGGGATGCATGTTGCATCTATACTCTCAACTTTGTGCTCAATTGAGTGATTTTATACCTAATGTTATGGTTTCTTTTGGACCTTTGATTTTATTTTGTGGACACTACAATTTGTGTAGAATCTGTACTCTCAGATTGAGGTTGGTTGAGTGAGTTCATGATGTTTGGTCTTGTTGCATCATTGGGATTTGTGTACAGAATCCATACTCCCAAATTGAGGCCAGTTGAGTGAGTTCATGATGTTTGGTCTTGTTGCATCATTGGGATTTGTGTAGAATCAATACTCCCAGATTGAGGCTGGTTGAGTGATTTCATGATGTATGGTTTTATTGGCCTTGGATTCATGTAGAATCCATACTCTTGAGTTGTTTTCAGTTGAGTGTTATTTTTCTTATGTTCTCATCCAATCCTTGTCTTATGATCTTCGTGATGGTGTTGCACCACACACAAGTACGTGCGTGTAAATTTGTCGGGTGACTTCTAAGGCCCGATCTTCCAAAGTACTTTCGAAGGTTATGATCATTGGGGTTGGGTTGGGAATATGCATGCCCATGGGCACTTGTTATAAGATGAGCATGGGTAGGGTAGGGTAGCATATGGAGTGGGCTTCTATCTTGCAGCTTAGTGACCTTGTCCTATAGGGTTCGCGTGAAGAAGTTTTAAGCAAATGGTAATTAAATAAAATGTGACTGGTAATAAAACTTAAGATAATAAAATGTTTGTGCAGGGCCCTCCATCGAGGAGTTGAAACACATGATCCAACCTTGGGCTTGTCAATGCCAAGTGACTCTCCATGATGTCAGCCCCTACTTAGTAGCCTATTGAGTGTCTGACCAGGACCTGTACTTCTTGCATTGTCATAGGTTCTTGGTTACAGCCATCATACTGCCTGGTGTGAGTGTTAGCCATGGATTTTTTTTTGTGTGTGTTTGTGGTTGGGTCATTATCTCCATTAGCATGGCAGGAGTAGACCTACAAGTACCATGTAGTTGGGAGGCATAGCTACCTTCACCATTGCTAGGGACCAGTGTATAGAGAGAGTCTATTGTCCTAGTGTGACCATTGCTCGAAGTTTTTCACTTGGTACTTCGGGTTCTGGAGTATGTTTTTTTGTGATTTATTGTTTCATTGGAATGCTTTTATCTCATGTTTAGATGATGTTACTTATCAATGCATTTCCTTATTATGATGATTAGCATGTGATAGGTGATGTTATCTACTTGTAGAATTATCTTATGCTTTACTACTAGCATGTTAGGTTTCTTTATGCTTATTTTGTAGCATGTTTTAGTAATGATGTCCCTATTATGATATTATAATAATACCAATAATTTGATCAATGGCTTGGGATGTTACACATAGGGATGGCTAGGATCCATGATGGTCTTATGATGCTATTGATGGTTGGGAGGAACCATGTACTTAGTTTGGTTATTCAATACATTGTGATGTTATTTCTGTACACTGCAATGTTGCTTTCAGTATGTTCTTTATTGCTATGGTTTAGATGGATAGATGCTCCTCTTTCTAGTTTCATTCTATCTTTTTGTTTTAGCACTTGAGTATTCATTCCTTGATTTATGTGGATCTAGTACTCCCCAGTGTGGAGATTTTCATGTTTTATGCATTTTATTTTTGCTCCATTATCACACTAATGTGTTTTCTCACGTGGAAAGGAAATTCCTCGTGCAAGAATGTATTTCCTTGCATCAGAATGTACTTCCTCATGTAGGGAAAGCAAAATTTTGTGTGGCCTACTATGAATCCTCATGTGGGTTTCTACGAATCCTCGTGCAAAGTGATGCATATCCTCACACAAAGAAATGCACTTTCTCACACATAGTGATGCAAAGTCTCCCACAAAACTCGAGACCAATGTACTTCCTCATGTGAGAAATAGGGAGTAGTTAGGCTTGGCTGAAGAAATTTTAAAAGTTGGTTTTGGACACATTGGATTTCACACCTTTCCAATTCAAAACAATCTTTCTAAGGGGTTTAAAATATATCGTTTAAGTATAAGTTGACGTATATTTAATTCTTGATACTTAAGATATATTTTAATATATGCAATGAATCTTTTGAGATAGGTTTCAAACCTCTTTTAGATAAGATAAAGATTCTTGGAAATTTTAGGGCTTCAAAAATTCAAACTTAGCCAAATTTTAGGGTTTTACATTTATACCCTAGGTTATTGTTTGTTGTTGAGTGGTCATTTCTTTGAGCCTCATCATGTGCGTGGTCATTGTTGGCCTCTATTTGCATGTGTCTATTTGGTAGTGGCGTTCAAAGATTCATTAGTTGCTAAGATTGTGGCGAAGTCTTCCATTGCAATCTTTTTGATCCCTGTATGATGTTGTCATGTGCATTCATACTAGTAAAAAAAAATATTGGCTATCCTTGTTCCAAGGATCTCTAGGTGGGGAATTACACTAGACTTATAGAGCATAGGAAGTGGTTGATCCATGTCACAAATATCATAGGGGAATGCTAGTAGGTTGTTCAATAATTTCCCCTCAATGTTACCAGAGGATATTTGAACATATAACCAAGATCTAATACTACTTGTTACAAGATAGGGTTGTTGTTGCACCAAAATATTGACCTATCAATGCCTGATACAACCACTAAACTTATACAACATAGGAGGTCATTAAGCCATGTCACAAATTCCAAAGGGGAGTGTTGGTAGTCAGTCCAACATTTCTTTCTTAACTCTAGCCTTATACCATTTGAACATTTGAACTACATCATATTTTTCTTTTAAAAACATTACACACATCATCCTTGAGAAATCACCAAAAAATAAAATAAAGTATCTATCACCATAATAGCTTTCAATTTTCATAGGACCACATAGATCAGTATGAACCAATTTAAATACATCAATGTATGATGAAAACATACTTTTGAGACTCAACTTAGTCATTTTCCCAATCTAACATTTCTTACACATCACTTTATCAAGTTTGCATAAGTTTGGTAAACCTCTCACTCTTTTATTTAAATTAATCTTGATTGTGTTATTAAAATTTACATGCCATAACCTTTTGTGTCATGACCAAACATATTCAGTCCTTGTAATCAAATATTTTTTCTTACTATAATCCAAATAAAATAAGTTGCCTCTTTTTTATTCACCAGTACTGATTAAATTTCTAGCATCATCATATATCTTCACCTTTTGGTTTTGAAACTATGATCGATGACTTGTGTTATCCAGTTGTGCCACACTTAATAGATTATATTTTAGTCTTGTACCTATTACCCAATATGCATTATCAAACCTTATCTTTTTATTCAACATATTAGAACCTTTTTCATTTTATAGGATATGGGGCATCATTTCCAAGTTTAACAAATGCTCTATCATAATTCTCTAGATTATCAAAAATTTCAATGTCACTAGTGATGTGATGTGAACAACCACTATCAATAATCTATGTACCATTCTTACTAACTTGTGAAAAGATAAATTTTTCTTCTTCATACTTTTCTTCTCCTTTAGAGTCATCCTTTATTGCAACATAAACAACTACCTCACCTTCTTCTTGATTAGAATTTCCATACTTGGTGTCATCCTTCTCTACTAGGTAACACACCTTTCTTTTCTCCTTGTATTATTATTTTTCCTTAGTATTTATTCTCTCTTTTGTCACTCCTTTCATTCCTATCTTTTAGGACATCTAGATGAAACGTGACAAATCTTGTTACATTTAAAATAAATCAAAAGCAGTTTACCTTAATACTTTCCTTTTCCTCTTGGAAGCCTCTTTGCCAACAATTTTTCAAGCACTTATTGATCCTTTGATTCATAGTCACTATCATTCTAACTATGATGAGTGTTTTTTTATTTCCTTGAACTTCCAATGGTTAGAGATGACTTGAAAGTGGATCTAATATTAGGTAAACAACACTTATCAAAATTATTAAGCTCAAAAGAAGTCATCCTACCAACCAAAACATTGAGAGTAATATCATTTACTAGTATAGATCACAACTCTTGAATTGAAAAAATCTAATAGCATATATAGGTAATATATTTCTAAGAACTTTTCTTACCACAACTTTGTCACTTATGATTCCACTAGATCCTTGGATAACATTAGCCACTTCCTTTATTTGGTTATTGTATTGCATAATATTCTCACATTCTCTCATTCTCATGTCATTAAACTTACCTCTAAGAATTTTAGCCTTTTCTCTTAGCACATTCTGATCTCCTCCTTGACCAAGTGTAAGTTTTTCCCACATCTCCTTAGTAGTAGCACAGTCTTTAATATCACCAAATTTAGAATTAGTAATGAAAGAAGAAATCTCTATCATTAGGGATTTTTTTTTTTTTCTCTCATCCATACAATTGTGATTGGTCCAAGGGGTGGTAGTGTGTACTTATTATCCATGTAATATATTGCAGAGTATCCAACACCTAATATGTACAACCTAATTTTTGTTTTCCATGATCAAAAGTTCTCCTTGTGCAATTTTTTTACCTCTCTTATACATCTTCCTTTCTTTATCTTAATTCTTCTAAACTTGTTCCTCCAAGCACTTTGTCTTTGATACCATTGTTAGATTACAGGGGCAGGGGGAGTGAATTAGTTATCCGTAGGCTCTTTAAAATAATTCACCAACTTAACTCCACCTAAACTTATAAATAAATCCACTTGGTAAACATAATGAGCTTAATCAACCTTATGCAGTAAATACATTTGTATATCCTATATCGAGTATCATGTTCATTACTAAATTATAGTAACAATGATAGTTTTAATATGTAAACAAAAAATAATATGTAAAACATTCATGGATACATTGTCACCATAAATTTTAATGTAAAAACTTGGTTAGGGTAAAAACCACTTGGGAATTATCACTTGCAAATAATTCACTCTTGTAAAGTGAGCTTGGTTAAAATGTGACCCTATCAAAGGTTACAAGAACACTCATTAGATGTGACCCTATTAGGGGATTTTCACCAAAGACAATCTAGGTTGTCACCCTTCATTAAGTGGCCTCTTTAAAGGACCTACAAACCTTCAATGGAATGTCATATTACAAAAGGATTTACAAATAAAGACTATTAAGTCTACATGGTCAAGATATTTTCTGCTACAATGGTTAGAGAGTAATAGTGAAGTGATCTAATAAAAATGCAACTCACTTTTCTTGTTTAGATATGGACATTATGTTCATATATTTTCTCACTAAATGGTCACCACGTTAAGTCTTCACTCCACTTCAACTTTCCCTTCAAATCTGCTTAGTATCAACTACTTCAACAACTTTGCATCAACTTTGACTAGAAAATAGACTAACAAAATTTTCTTTCTTGTCTCTTCCTTAAATAGAATTTTTTTTTCCGTTTCATCTCAACTACATGATCATTAACCAACTCAAATTTACTAAACCTAAAATGATTCTAAAATCTTGGTAGTCATGTTTCCACTTTGAAACTCAAACATTTCTTGGATCTCAAAACATGTCTCAAATCTTCACCATTAGACTTTTCCTTAATTAAATCATTTGTTGATCTTTCTGATTGACTTTGTCCTTATCATAAAATCTTCTAGAATAGTCCAGATCTTCTCTTGATGTCATCCTTTACTCAATCATTCACTAGTAGTTCTTCCTTTACTGACCTATGTTCTTCCTTTGCTAAAAACCTCCATCTTTGATTGATATTGCAATTAGTTAACATTAGAATCTCTTAGTATCCATCCTTTCTTAGTTAAATCTCATGTTTGATTAATACTCATGTTACTTAACCTTCCACTTTCTCTTCATTTATCAACCATAATTTCTAGCTTTGTATAAGTCAGGGATTCCTTTTCTCTTTCCTCTACAACTTCATTCCTTGTTTACCAACCAAACTAACTTGCTTTTGAATCATCACAATATTTCATGAAATCGTGCAAAATAATCAAACTAATATTTTACTATCATTGACCAATTCATTAGTTGACCAATTAGGTTCACATATTGAACATCACTTCTTCATCTCATCTTTTATCTTTGTCTTTCACTTCTTTATCCAACATCATATTCTTTAGATAATCACACTTACATGAATTAGTATTGTCAATCAGCTTGACATCAATTACAATATAACAACTAATTAACTCTTTGAGATATAACTCATAGCTTAGTTCTAACCTTATTCCTGATCAACATCACTTCTATCCAACAATCTCTCTTTTCTTTCATCAACATCAATTATGTCCAACAACTTCTTCCCCTTGATTCCAATTTGATTGGGAAGTTCTTCTTGTTTTGACCTTAGTTAGTGGTCATTCGGTAGTTTCATGTTTCAGTTGGGTACCTCGTAATAAGGTTGATTGACATGTTCCTTTCCTCATAGTATAGATTTTGTGGTTAGATGGTTTTTCCTAACACATAGGGAGTTCCTTTTTGAAGGGACTTGTGTTGATGTGACACTTTTTCTCTTATACTTGACCACTTTCTATGGTTGATTAGATGGTTTTTGAGTATGGGAATGATTTGGTTTGATTTGTGGAGTAGTTGGTGAGGTTTTCTAGATTTATTGGGCTTTAATTTTACACTTAGTGTGATTGGGTCCAATTCTTGAATCGTAAGTTTCTAAGAGTAAGCCTACTCTTTGTGGGGAGATGATATAGTGCCTCTCCAAATTTGAATTTTGTATTTCATCCTTATGGATGTGACCTTGATGATTATTTCTTTTTGAGTGATCATATGGGGACCCGTGAGTGGTTTGCACTCTTGGGATGATTCAATTTATTTTATTGTATTAGAAAGTTGATTGTGTTTATACCTAATTTATGAGATTACAATCTATTTGATTATTTCACTTAGCTTTATGCTAGTGGTTACCTAGATTTTTATGGTCTCATGATGTTGTTCATTTTTGTACCCTTAAGATATGAATAGTAGTTGCACAGTGTGTTATTTTAGTCTATTACACTTGACTTGGTTCCTACAAAGTGTTGAATCATGTGTTTGTTTAACAATGTTGACTTATGGTATTTTGGCCATATATGTAATATGTTGCCTTATGACATTAATTGGTTTAATTTATATTTGGAAGTTTATGACATTGTTGAGGGACACCTTTTTGGGATTATGGATTATGATTTATAATCGTTGATGATTATTATTGGATTCATTGATATTGTAAATGTGTTATGGATATTATCTTGTTCTTTTAATTTACTTACACAATTATATAAATGAATTGTATAGACAAAATTAAACTTGATGCTTTATTACGTGATTATGCATACTTATTGCTTTGGGTATTATATATTGTCTATCTACATTGGATCTTATTTTTTTACTATGCAAGAACTTATATCCCCAGTAGTGGTACATGGAGTTAGTGATCTAACCATTCAGTTGAGCCAATGTCATCCATGTATGGATCATGTACCTTTATATTTATTATTATTAAACTTTGTTAATCTCATATTGGTTTTGACAAGGTTGTGAAAAAACTCTTAGTCATTATTTAGCAGAATTATAGTGCAAGCTAAGTGATCAGAGCTAGCCAAGCAACCACTACGAGCCATGTGATCAAGGCATACCGAGCTTCAGTTGCCAGACAATACATGTCAAGTAATATACATAGTCAATGTTGAGCACCAGTATGTGTTGAGAAGATAGCTAGTATCAAGTCACTTAGGAGATGAGTAGACAAAGTATGCCGAGTCATTCAAAAGATGAGTTACAACATTGAATATATAGTGAATGTTGAGCATCAGAGACTTCAATAGCCAAGTGAATAGTTTTTGACATAGTTGTTTGTAATGGCACAAAATTCTATGTAAATCATTTTTTGGCTGGCTTAGAGATTTTTTTACAATTCTAGAAGATGTATATAGGTGTATATTACAAATCCCTATGTAGTGCATACAATTTTTTTTTACTTAAGGAGACTAACCATAAATAGTTTGTAAGATTTGGGTGAAGGAAGAAAAGGAGACACAAGATAGATGAATGCTAAGTATAGAGAGCATTCATGATGGCTATGGAAGTTGTGACAATGTTATGAATTTCAGAATTAGTTAGAGAGAATATAGAAAAGTAGAGAGAGGACAGAGGAGATATATCTGATTAGAAGGATCAAATACACACTAGGAAAGAGAAGATCTAGCATCTAGCAATAGAATGCTAACTAAAGGATCATGGTGTTGAATCATTTTAATAAGTGATGCAAACCAAATCTCCTAATAGAGTAGTTTTAATAGGCTCGTGTAAATCTCTTAACCGAGTAATTGTTTTATTGCAAGTTTAAGTCCTTTAACAAGGCACACTTTAATAGGGTGAGATTTAATAGTCTTTGTAAGCCTTTAATAGGGAAGACCTTTCACATGGTAGATCATGTTTTATGGTCAAACTTCTTGTAACCTTAATTGGCTACACTTTATAGTTGCAATAGTAAATATTTGTGGGTTTTCTCCCCACCATAGTTTAACCTTCTCATTGGAGGGTTTATAGGTAACAAATTTATTATGTTATTTGTTATTTGTTTCATGCTATGGATGAACATGTGTAGTTAGCTATTTCAATTTACATGTTAAATTATGAGATGGATGTGTGGTGAATGTTTTTATGCTTAAAGCTTTGAAGTACTGATTCACACTGAACCCCCCCCCCCGAGTTTACTTTTCCATTGTTATTTCCAACAATTGGTATCATAGCTTTATTCTCTAGAAATGAAAAAGCCTTACAACTTTGAGGAAAGATCTTGAAGATGGAATTCTACAAGTTGGGAAAGACTACTAAGATCTAGAAGATTGAAATACAACTTTCCCTACACCAACTCATGGAAGCAAGAGATGAATTGCAAGATTCATTGAGGAGAAGGAAAGAGATAGATATTGAGAAAAATGACACTCGCTACCAAGAGGAAGACACTACTAGACTGTTTAAGAATGGGAACTCAAGTGAGTTTGATGTAGCAGTTGCAAATCTAATGGAAAAGAATAGTGCCCTAACTGAAGAGGTCAGAAATATTAAGATAAAACAAGTAGTCCAATCACTATTTCTATGTGAGGTGATGAAACAGAAAAAGAAAGCTGAGGAAGACAAAGTCATGATTGAATATGACAAAAGAACACTAATTAACAGACTGGAAGAGAATACATCAAAGCTAAATAGGATTTTTCACATACAACTAGAAATAATGAATCAAGTGATGATTACCAATCACGAATTGAATCGAAAGGATATTGACATCACAACCCTAAAGTTACAAAATGAACAACTGAGAAAAGAAAAGGAATTTTTTGAAAGTTTCAACAAACCTAATGAAGCCATCAAATACTTTGAGAGATTGATGAAATCTCCTAGATCTAACAATGATACTATTGGATTGGGATACGACAATACCGAGGAAGGAGAATCATCTAAAAGTGGTCAACAAAGAACAACAAAGGTAAGAACTACAAACCCACCTTTCATAATTGTAAAAAGTTAGGTCATACAAAAAGTGTTTGTAGGAGAAAAAATGCAAATTAGAACCCTAAATAGAAATGCAAGGGTTACTATCATAAGTGCAACAAGCAAGGACATCAGGCATATGAATGAAGAACCAATACCTTAAGCACACTGAGATTTGAAAGATATTGTGATAATTTTTAGAAGTACAAACATAAAGCATATGAATGCAAATCTAATGCTAAGTGGACATCAAACAAGTAGACAAAGGTACAACAAAATAGGAAATCCTACAATTAGGATTACAACACAAGATGTGGTTGTCACTATTGTCAATAATATTGACATGTTCCTAAGAATTACATTAGAACACATTTCAAAGGCAACTAGAATAGATAGTTGACTGAGACTACATGCTTTAGTTATTTTAAGACTAGCCATATTAGCAGAAACTGTCTAACTAGATCACTAGTGTCAAGTAATGGTAACAATAAAGGAAAAGAAAAGGTCAATGTTGAAAAGGTCAAAGTGTAGATGAAATGGAAATGGAAGAAGGAAGATTGCAACACATCAAGTTCAAATGAGGTCACTTCATCCAATGGATCAAGTGATCACATCACTCCCAACTAGGCAATCTAAAGGTATGTGTGGGACTGATATTTTAATGATATATTGTACATTAGTTTCAAGAATCTAAGCTCTAAAAAGATTAAATATGCATGAATTAAGATGCAATGTATTGGTTAAAACCTAGAAAAAATCTATAGTTTTGCTAGTTCTCACATTGTTGTTGAGCATGAAAGGTTTCACAATTACTATCGACCATGAATCGAATTTTAGTTGTTTCCAAGTAATGAAGGTATGGTAGTATTGATCGAGTTTTCTATGTGAACCAAGCATAGTGGAAATCATGTGTATACCGAGTGATTTGGAAACCCTATGATGACTGAGCTTACAACTATGTAAGCATTAAACATTTATTACAACATTTTAAGGGTTATATAGTCATTTCTCGACTCATTTGCATTCATTAGTGATTCGAGAAAGCATGAAGAGAGAAAAGGTAAGTTGAAATAAAAGATTCTTGCATTTGTGAACTAAATTCAACTGCAACTCAACATATTCATCAGATTGGAAAGGTATTCTACTAGTCTTGAGTTTCACTTTTTTAATTTTTGTGAACCCTAAGTATCAAATATGGCAACTAGCTCTTCTGCAAGCTTTAGGAAGGAAGAAAAGGAAGTGTTTAATGTGTAATTAATTAGTAATGATGTAAGGAAACCACCTTTCTGAGAAATACCTAAAATTTCATATAAAGGAGACCCATCTAGTGTGTTATCAATGATACCACCAAAAGTATTAATGATTTAGGATGTCAAGTGTTGTTATACATGAAAAGTTGGAAGTATAGGAGACATGGAGATAAGGGATTTGTTCAGTCAACTTTGTGATGATGGAGTCTTAAAGGAAGAGAATAAAATTGTAGAAAGGAAAGGGTTGACCCATTCCCTAGATTTCCCTAATGTATTCAAGATTGACTGGACAAAGATTGTTCTCAGTAAAATACATGATGTCTTCATATGGTTATAAAGCGGACCAATTAAGATCACTAAAAGGATCATCAACTAAGTGAGAGGGTATCTTACTCTAGACAAACCCAAGAGCATGAGAAGTGATTCAAAGGAGATTATTGAGAAGAACATAGGTGCAATATGGAACAAGAGGGGAATGTCTATATATTCTATCTCAGATGCCCTAATTTCCTTTGCTATGAGAGTGATAGCTCACAAGTTCTTTCAATATAGAAGACCAAATAGTGTATCTTTCATGGCAATAGATTTGGGATACAAAATAGTGAAGAGAGACCACACCTATGACCTTTTCGAGTTGGAACTTTAGCAACTATTTGAAAATTTGGAGGCCATAAGGAAAACAAAGAGTGCATCTTGTAAATTTGGATCTTTACTAGCTTGTATGTTCTTTTATGTGTAGAACACATTTCCTACATTTGGAAGACCAATAGGCCTATTATAGTTTAGATTCCATAATTTATAGAGGAACTTGGAGATAACTTTGAGTCAATGATGACTAGTTATTTTGAGGATTTTAAGAAATCCATGAAATAATAACTAAGGATTCCTATGTCACTAGTGGAGAGAAATTACAATGATTTTTTCTTCTTACTGAATGCAGATTATACATAGATGTAAGCAACTATTCCTAGGGTCAGATGGCTTAAGCCCTTTCCATATGAGATCAATGTTGATGAGACATCAACAACTATTATAGTTCTACTAGTAGAAGAAATAGATAAAAGTGCCACCTCATTTGAAAACTATGAGGAAGCCAAGTCCAGAATTACAATTGACTTGAAGACAACTTTTGTGGTAAGGAAGAAGAATAAACTTGTGAAGAAGCTGAAAGAGAGATTTGGCGAATGGCGAGAAGAAGATGAAGATGAAGATGATGAAGAGTAAGAAAAATTCCAAGCCCCTTTGAAACTCACTCAAGGACAAGGAGAAGATGAGGAAGTAAATAAAGAAGGTGTCAAGGGAGAAGAAGCTAAGGAAGCACTCAAGCCTACCAAGCGGAAGAAGAAAAAGGCTAAGGAGCCTAAAGTGGAGAAACCCAAGAAGAATCTTGTGAAAATTTCACAATAGAAGCCAGCAATACCTACTACTAGGTCTAGCACAAGGCCAACCACCAAACAAGTCAAGGTTGATGAGAAACCAAAAGGAAAGATGACTATTGCCTCAGTAGAGCTAAGCTAGCTAGCCAAGAAGACATATGTGAGGAGGAAATACACTCTAGTGATCAAGTCAGATGAGGAGAAGATTGAATCTGATGACATGAGTCAATTCAAGGTGGTAAGCCATAGTCTCTCCTCTAACTTAGATAATTTGTGTGACTATAAAATCAAATGCAGATTTATCTAGTTTTGCACACATAGATTTTGATAAGTTAGGTAAGGTTAAACAAAATACTATTGAAAAAGCCATATATGTGAAAATTGCTACATTAAAATCAACTCCTATTGAGATTTCCAACTCCCTACCTAAAAGTATATATGACCAAGTTAAGAAAAAATGGCAATATAGTTTACAAATAGAGAGATAGATCAGGGAATCTACTCTAGCACAAGTAATGCCAGAATTGGATAAGAGGAAGATTACCAAGGCTATGGAAAATCATGAGTCAAAATTTGTCCCAAAATATAGAGCTTTCCATATATTGAACAATAATATTGAGGATGTGTTGACCAAGAGTACATAAATCTAGAAAACAATATATGGGTCATCCACTCCTACAATCAAACACAAAGGTGAGAAACAATTGCAAGAACCTAAGAAAGTTGAGCAAGTGACATCAAAAACAACACAAGAATTATTAATAAAGGATGGTAGTGTGGGAGGCACTAAAGATGCATCAATGGTAGAAGAGGCTACAACTGAAGAAGAGCAGCAAGATGAACAAAATGTACAAGATATACAAGTGTCAAATGATAGTCCTCCACATGTAGACCAAGTGAGTCAACATGACTCAATACAAGTCAAGGATGTTCCTAACAATTCTACTCAAGAACATCAATCCTTTGACTAATGATGACTTGAAGAAGATATTGAATGGTTCCACCATGGTAGCATAGTTATGCACAAATTTTGTATTGATGAGAACAAATGAAATTGAAAAGTTAGCAATGGCAGTAGCAGGAGAAAAAGAAATTGACACATCCAATGTGTCCCTTACATCTACAAAGATAGAAGATTAAAGTGCAAGCACTAAATAGCTAAGTATTATTACTGAAACACCAGTAGCATTGTCTCTAGTGCCACTCGTTTCAACCAAGCAAGACTTATTTACGATTGAGAAAGATCATACATAAATCAAAATAGGTCTGGAATATAGTCCTGCACCTACTCTGCAAAATCAAGGTGAAGCTCAATAGGAAGTGAGACAAGTTGATAGGTCTGAAGAATTGAAGGTGACTACTACTCCAAAGGAACAAATTATTATCCAAGCTTTGGTTACCTTACTCTAGAATAGTCTAGATCTTCTCTTGATTTCGTCCTTTACTTGATCTTTCACTAGTTGTTCTTCTCTTACTAAACTATGTTCTTCCTTTTTTGAAAACCTCCATCTTTGATTAATATTATAGTAGTTAACATTAGACTCTCTTAGTATCCATCTTTTTTTATTTATCTCTCATGTTTGATTAATACTCATGTTAGTTAACCTTCCACTTTGTCTTCATCTACCGACCATAATTTCTAGCTTTGTATAACTCATGGATTCCTTTTCTTTTTCCTCTATGACTTCAATCCTTGGTTACCAATCAAACTAACTTACTTGTGCATCATCTCAATATTTTGTGAAATCATGTGAAATAATCAAACTAATATTTTACTATCATTGACCAATTCATTAGTTTCCCAATTAGGTTCACATACTGAACATCACTTCCTCATCTCATCTTCTATCTTTGTCTTTCACTTATTTATCCAACATCACATTCTTTAGATAATCGAACTTACATGAATTAGTATTGTCAATAAGCTTGACATAAATGACAATATAACAACTAATTAACTCTTTGACATATAGCTCATAGCTTAGTTCTAACCTTATTCTTGATCAACATCACTTTTATCTAACAAGCTCCCTTTTCTTTCATCAACATCAATTGTGTCCAACAAATTCTTCCCCTTGATTCCAATTTGATTTGGAAGTTATTAGTGTTTTGACCTTACTTAGTGGTCATTGGTAGTTTCATGTTTCAGTTGGATACCTTATAATAAGGTTGATTGACATGTTCCTTTCATCATAGTATAGAGTTTGTGGTTAGATGGTTTTTCCTAACACATAGGGAGTTCCTTTTTGAAGGAATTTGTGACAATGTTGTTAGACTATGGTGACTAATCAGGAAAGTACTGTACACACTTCATAAATAGTGGCCGACATATGGTCGACATGTTATAACCCTAAAGTGGTTTAATACTTGTATAAAAGGGCTTAGGGTTGGGTATTTTTTATAATGTTGTGATATGAAATTGGTTCTTGTGGCGGTATTGAGTTGTAAGGGATTATGGATTGTAATCAGGTTGTAATTACTGGATTGTAATAAGATCGGACTTGTTGTTTGGTGGACATAGCCCAGGGATTAGGTGAACCACGTTAAATCTTGGTGCTTTGTGTTCATTTCTGTGTGTTCTATTATTTTCTGTTAGTTATATTTGCATGTAGTTTTTATTTCTGTCCGTGGTTTATCCTAACAAGTGGTATCAGAGCAAGGTTGTCTTTCAGTTATCCTCTGCAGGAAAGTCTCACGATTAAGTGGGAGTCTCACAGTTGAGTGGGAGCGATGGAAGATGAGGGTAAGTTGAGGGTTGACAAGTTTAATGGGCAGAACTTCTAGTTATGGAAGATGCAAATGGAAGACTATTTATATCAAAAGGATTTATGGAAGCTGTTGGAAGGAAAAGCCAAGAATTAGGGAACTATGTCAGAGGCTGAATGGGATCTTTTGGATAGAAAGGCACTCGAAAGCATTCGGTTATTCTTGGCACCATCAGTGGCATTTAATATTACAAAAGCAAAGATGACAGAAGATTTGATGAAAACCCTAGCGACATTGTATGAAAAGCCCTCCGCTTCAAACAAGGTATTTCTCATGAAGCATTTATTTAATATGAAAATGGCAGAAGGTGGATCTGTTGCAGATCATTTAAATGAGTTTAATACTATTACTAGTCAATTATCTTCTATGGGTATCAATTTTGATGAAGAAATTAGGGCTCTCTTGATTTTGTGTTCTTTGTCTAAAAGCTGGAATGGCTTGGTAATGGCGGTGAGTAATTATGTTCCTGGATCTAGTACCCTAAAATATGATGATGTGATTGGTGTTATTTTAAGTGAGGAAACTCGTAGAAAATCCTTAGGTGGATCTACATCAGGAAGTGCTTTAAATGCACAAAGCAGGGGCAGAACGACTGAAAGAGGAAGTAACTCTGGAAATCGTGAGAAATCAAGAGGAAAGTCAAAGGGGAGGAGGTCTCAATCAAGAGGACCAAATGATTGCTGGTACTATGGGAAACCAAGGCACAAAAAAAAAGATTGCTAGAATTGAAAGAAAAATGAAGGAGATAAATCAGATGGAGACAAGGAGGCAAATGTGGTAAGTAACAAATTCAAAGAGGATGCTTTGCTTCTGTCTTTAGGGAGTGTTGATGATTCATGGGTTTTAGATTCTGGTGCTTCATTTCATGCTTCACCTCATAGAGGTTATTTCATTGATTATGTCCAAGGGGATTTTGGGCTTGTTTATTTGGGGGATAATGAACCCTGTCAGATTGTTGGAAAGGGAAAAATTAAGATTAAGTTGCAGAATGGGAATCATTGGCTACTACATGAGGTAAGACATGTTTCAAAACTAAGTAGAAATTTAATTTCAGCAGGGCAACTCGGTGATGAGGGTTGTGTAGTTACTTTTAATGATAAAAATTGGAAGGTTTCAAAACATTCCCTTGTAGTAGCAAAAGGTGTGAAAGTAGGCACCTTATATTTTTGTACAGGTCATATTGTTCCTTCTACTTTGATTGTTTCAGAGAAAAATGAATATTCAAGAACAATTACTGCAGTTGAGCAGGGAGAACAAATAGTTGCTGTAGATTTTGATACAGCGCTGTGGCACAATAGACTTGGGCACATGAGTGAGAAAGGTATGAAAGTACTTCATTCAAGGAAAGTTTTACCAGGTCTAAAATGTGTGAATATGGATTTCTGTGAAAGTTGTGTGTATGGAAAACAAAAGAGAGTGAGTTTTGTAAAGACAGGGAAGGAAAACAAAAAGGAGAAATTAGAGTTTGTGCATACAGATTTATGGGGACCAGCTCAGGTATCTTTTCTTGGTGGCTCTCATTATTATGTTACATTTATTGATGATGCAACTAGAAAAGTATGGGTTTATTTCCTTAGACAGAAATCTGATGTATTTCTAACTTTTAAAAATGGAAATGCTTGGTTGAAAATGAGACTGGTAAGAAATTAAAATGTCTCAGATCTGATAATGGTGGTGAGTATTGCAGTCATGAATTTGAAGATTATTGCTCCACTAATGGTATTTGTAGACAAAAAATTGTTCCAAGGACTCCACAGGAAAATGGAGTGCCTGAACGCATGAACAGGACTATAATGGAGCGCGCAAGGAGCATGAGGTTTCATGTTGGGTTGCCCTTACACATGTGGGCGGAGGCTGTCAATACTGTAGTATATTTGATTAATAGAGGTCCCTCTACTCCTTCGGGCTATGGTATTACAGAGGAAGCATAGACTAGTAAGAAGGTGAGTTATTCTTTTCTCAAGATCTTCGGTTGTGAAGCTTTTTCTCATATAGACTCTGAAAATAGAACCAAGCTAGAAGCTAAAGCAAAGAAATGTTTCTTTGTTGGATATGGCATTAATGAATTTGGTTATAGGCTTTGGGATTTTGAAAATCTTAAAATTATTAGAAGTCGGGATGTCATATTCAATGAGAAAGTGTTGTACAAAGATCTGTTGCAGCAACATGAGAAGAAAGAAGATGATTATGTAGTGCTGGATGATACTCCAAAAGCTGATGTTCCAGCCATTCCTCATGATGTGCAACAACTGCAACAACAAATACCACACACACCAATGAATGTTAGACTGTCAACAAGGCAAATTAGACCTCCACAAAGGTTTTCTCCCTCTTTGTATTCTATTTTACTTACTAATGCTGGTGAACCTGAAAGTTATGATGAAGCTGTGCAAGTGGATACTAAGATTCAGTGGGAGTCTACAATAACAGATGAAATGGACTCTTTGCTGAAAAATAAGACATGGGATTTGTGCAAGTTGCCTGCAGGTAAAAAGGCTTTACAGAATAAATGGGTTTATAGGTTGAAAGAAGAGGAAGGAGGTAAGAAAATATTTAAGGCTAGGTTAGTTGTAAAAGGATTTGCACAGAAAAAGGGAATTGATTTTGATGAGATATTTTCTCCTGTTGTTAAAATGACTTCTATTCGTACTATTTTAAGTCTTGTGACTACTGAAGATTTGCATTTAGAGCAGATGGATGTTAAAATAGCCTTTCTTCATGGTGATTTGGACGAAGAAATATATATGGCTCAGCCACAGGGTTTTGAGGTCAAAGGTAAGGAGAACTTAGTGTGCAAATTGAAGAAAAGTTTATATGGCTTGAAGCAAGCACCTTGGAAATGGTATCTGAAATTTGACAGTTTTATGCATGAGCATGGATATAATAGGTGTCATTCAGATTACTGTGTTTATTTTAAGATGTTGGATGATGATAGCTACATTATTTTATGTTTGTATGTTGATGATATGCTTGTAGCTGGGTCTAACATGGATCATATTAAGGGGCTGAAACGCCAATTAGCACATGCATTTGCTATGAAGGATTTGGGGGCAGAAAAACAAATCCTTGGTATGAAGATTTGAAGAGATAGGAAGAATAGAACATTGACACTATCTCAAGCTGATTATGTTGAGAAGGTGTTGCAACGTTTCTCTATGGAGAATGCTAAAGCTGTCAGCACACCTTTACCTGGTCATTTGAAATTGACTAAGGAGATGTGTCCCAAGACACAGGAAGAGGAGGATAAGATGTCCAAGGTACCCTATGCTTCAGCTGTAGGAAGTTTGATGTATGCTATGGTATGCACTAGGCCAGATATTGCACATGCAATGGGAGTCGTTAGCAGGTATATGAGTCATCCAGGATTTGAGCATTGGAATGTTGTCAAGTGGATTCTCAAATATTTGAGAGGAACATCCAATAAGTGTTTACACTTTGGAGGCTCTACTACTGCTTTACAGGGCTATGTTGACTTAGATTTGGCTGGGGATATTGATACCAGGTGGATTACTACAGGTTATGTCTTTACTTTTGGTGGGGCAGCCGTGAGCTGGGTTTCTAGGTTACAGAAGATTAATGCTTTATCCACTACAAAGGCAGAGTATGTTGCTGCTACAGAGGCAGCCAAGGAGATGATATGGCTTCAGTTCTTTTTGGAAGAATTGGGACATCCTCAGAAGGATAATTATTTGTTCACAGATAGTCAGAGTGCCATTCATCTTGCTAAGAATTCAGCTCTGCATTCTAAGACCAAACACGTACAGTTGTGGTACCATTTCATTTGGTCAGTTTTGGAGGATGGACAGTTAAAGCTGGAGAAGATACATACCAATGACAATCCAGAAAATATGTTGACAAAGGTTGTAACAAGGGAGAAGCTGAACTCCTCTTCAACTTCGGTTGGTCTTTTAGACTGAACATGAATAAAAGAATAGTAGAGTCCAAGATGGTTTGATCCAGTGGGAGCCCCATGTGGTAGTGGTATTTCTACAGGATCAGTCTCCAAGTGGGAGATTGTTGTTTAGTGTGGAGCTTAATCAGTCCCCAAGTGGGAGATTGTTAGACTGTGGTGACTGATCAGGAAAGTATTGTACATACTTCATAAATAGTGGGGTTCAGGGCATCAAAAAAAAATTTTGGGCAGTAGCTGACATGGTAGTCGACATATTATGGCCGACATATGGCCGACATGTTATAACCCTAAAGCGGTTTAATACTTGTATAAAAGGGCTTAGGGTTGGGTATTTTTTATAATGTTGTGATACGAAATTGGTTCTTGCGGCGGTATTGAGCTGTAAGGGATTACAAATTGTAATCAGGTTGTAATTACTAGATTTTAATAAGATTGGACTTGCTGTTTGGTGGATGTAGCCCAAGGATTGGGTGAACCATGTTAAATCTTGGTGCTTTGTGTTCATTTCTGTGTGTTCTATTATTTTCTGTTAGTTATATTTGCATGTAGTTTTTATTTCTGTCTGTGCTTTATCCTAACAAATGTGACACTTTTTCTCTTGTAGTTGACCACTTTCTATGGCTGATCAAATCATTTTTGAGTATGGAAGTGATTTGGTTTAATTTTTGGAGAAGTTGATGAGGTTTTCTGGATTTATTGGGCTTTGATTTCACACTTAGTGTTCTTGGGTCCAATTCTTGGATTGCAAGCTTCTAAGAGTAAGCCTGCTCTTTGTGGGGGATGATATAGTGCCTCTCCCTTTTGAATTTTGTATGTCATCCTTGTGGATGTGACCTTGATTATTTCTTTCTAATTTATCATGTGGGAACCTGTGAGTGGTTTGCACTCTTGGGGTGATTCAATTTATGTTATTTTATTAGCAAGTTGATTGTGCTTATGACTAATTTATGAGATTACAATCTATTTGATTATTTCACTTAGCTTTATGTCAGTGGTTACCAGCTAGATTTTTATGGTATCATGATTTTGTTCATTTTTGTACCCTCAAGATATGAATAGTGGTTGCACAGTGTATTATTTTAGTCTATTGTACCTAACTTGGTTCGTACAAAGTGTTGAATCATGTGTTTAACAATGTTGACTTATGATATTTTGGCTATATATGTAATATGGTGCCTTATGATGTTAATTGGTTTAATTTATATTTGGAAGTTTATGATGTTGTTAAAGGACACCTCTTTGGGATTATGGATTATGATTTATAACCTTTGATGATTATTATTGGATTCATTGATGTTGTGAATGTGTTATGGATATTATCTTGTTCTTTTAGTATACTTATGCAATTATATAAATTAATTGTTTAATCAAAATTAAACTTGATGCTTTATTATGTGATTATGTGTACTTATTGCTTTGGGTATTATATATAGTGCATCTACACTAGATCTTATTTTTTACCAGGCAAGAACTTATATCCCTAGTAGTGGCACGTGGAGTTAGTGATCTAACCATTCATGTTGAGCCAATGTCATTTGTGTATGGTGATGTACCTTTATATTTGTTATTATTAAACCTCTGGTAATTTGTAAATCCATATTCATAACGCATTGCGTGAATAGACCCATGAGTGTGTTGGTGCATTTAGGGTTCTACAGTTATTGCAAAAAATAGTAAATTAAATGATTATTTGATAAATTAGAGGGATTTTAATTAATTGATTAAATTTTATTGTATTTAACAACTAATTTTTCATAGTTGAATTCCAAATATTTGGAATTGATTTATTTAATTTGGGAAAGAGTCTAATTAGTGTATTAAGTGGTTTAATTTATAAGTCACTTTAATAAAAGTGCTTATATCAGGTAAAAGTGACTTTTCATTCTCACTTCTCACTTTGTTAGTTCACAACTTTTCAGAAATTCTTCCAAACCCTCTTTGTAGCATTTTATTGCTTTGTTCATTATGTGAGTTTGACTTGGTGGGACTTCACAAGATTGGTCTCATTGTATTCATAGGATCAAGATTTCTCCACTTTGTTGAAGGTTTTACTTGATTCAATGTGGTATTCATTTATTTCCCTTTTTTAGTGGTTTTTACCAGATATGAGAGGTAGTGCTTTCTAGTATAATTGAACACACTCCATTTTAGTCTATTCTTTTGACTGCTAAATGTTAGAGACTGGAGATCTAGTGTTCCCCTCCATTACCATAGATTTTTAGTGTTGGGACTCAAAATTGCTATAGGATTTTGAGTACCATTTTTTTTAAAAATCTAAAATAAGGCCCCCAAAATAATTTTTGTCTATTTCAAGTTGCCATTTTGAGTCATAGTGCTTATTGCCTTTCATTTGGTATGTCCATGCATCTCAAGTTGTTAGTTTGAAGTTTTCAATCATTTGGTGGGTTGTCATTTTGAGCACTTGTCATAATCTGCATTTTTGCATAAGTGCCAATTTCCAATGGGCTCCTTTGCACTTGAATATCTTCTACACAATTAAGTCTTATGACTCATCACTTTGGAAATATTTAGTTTGCATTCAAAGAGCCTATGTCTCATATTTTGAGTCATTTCAATAAGTGTTGATAGGGTTTTGAGTTTCTCAAAGTTAATTGTTAATTGTTGTCTTGTTGATGCCCTTTGTTCAAAAAATCTGGGAAGCGTTACTTGACCATGAATATTTTAAAACTCATTAAGTATTTTGAAGAAATGGTCACGTCACTATATTGTAGTCACAAGTGACATCCCATGTTTGTAATTTGAAGTATTGGTGAATCTATTTGATAAGTTTACTAAGCTAATCCTATTTGCAAAAACTCAAAACTAACCAGTTGTCTTTTATGACAGTTATCTAGTAGTCCTATTTGACTGATTACAAATTTGACCCAGTTGACCAAAATGTGAAAATCTATTCGCCAATGTATTCTAGGGGTCAAAGACATGTTATGTTTCAAATTTAAGCTTATGTAGAATCTATTCGATCAGTTTTCAAATGTGATTCTATTTATAATTTCTAAAGTTTCACTATTGATCTAATTTGCAAATAGATTAGAGTGCCTATTTAAGAGATTATGATTTTGAATCCGTGAGAGATGAGCCCAAATAAATTATACCTCTAGATTCTACACTGAAAATACTACAAGTGTGCTAATTTTTAAATTTTGACGAATCCACATGCATATTTTCCCAGTCCCATTCCACTTGCAAAAACTCAGGCTTACCAAGTTGTCCTGCTCTATAATTCCTTATAAAATCCTACCAATGCCCAAAGTTGTAGATTCTCAAGTGATTGGTTAACTTGTTTTTGAAGTCAAATCCATGTGTGATTTCTTGTTACTAACAAGTTGGTTGTATGATCAAAATTAAATGGGCACCTTTAGAAGTTAACAAGTTCTCATCCAGAGGTTGTCATGAAATGAGATTTTGTAGAATGAGAATATGTATACTAGAGAACATAAATGCAAAGTGTGGGGATTAGGTTGGGTGATTTTGTCAATTATTAAAGCTTGTTTCAAGGCCTCTCAACATGAAATAAACACTTGTTAGAAAGGGTAAGAAATGGGTTTTTAAATGTTCAATCACTGATAAATCTTGAGTTCACTCAATGCAAGGATATCATGGGATCAGTTTGATAGGTCAGTTGCATAAAAATAATTTTTTTGGTTAGACTTGTCTTGGGTCCCAACTAATTTCATCATATTTATAAGCCCTCATGTGGATAAATGGTGTGTAGAGGAAATTATAATGATTCTAAATACATACATTATCATTCTAGATAAAATGGTTGTATAAGACTATACATAAAGCGAATAATAAAGAATGAAATTGAACTTACCATAAAGGTCTTATGGTTCATAATTATTGATACCATTGTCTAAAATATTTATGACTAACTAATGTGTTATGAGTTCTTCATCAATCAGATAGAACTTGAGCCCAAGAAGTTGTGTAATCACTCTCATTATAACATTGGCCAAAAGAAAAGAAGCACCAAAGAAATGAACATGATGCCAGTAGTAAAGTTAAAATAAGAGGAACAACATAGCAAGATGAGCATATGGATGAAATAAAAGAAACTATGCTGCACATAAAGAAAAATAAGTTAGATGACAATAAAGATGACTTAAAAAGGAGGAAATATCATTAAAAAAAACCATTAGTCTCAACAATCTTCTTCTTATTCAATACCTGAAGTTCATGAGATGACAGTGAGAGCAGTGATAAAAGAAGAAAAACACATATGGTGGAGACATATATCTTATTCACCCAAAAATTATCCTTGGTTGATATTGACAATTATGAAAATTATAAGGGCTTTGGTCAGCATGAGCAGAAAAACAAAGATGGTTCCAACATCGTGTCAATATAGAAGCATGGGGAAGAAAGTGCATTTACTCTTCATTCAAATCGTGAGGAGAAGCAAAAATAAAATGTTAAGTATGAATGAATCTGATTATCAATGACAAAAGGGACTTGAGATTTCAAAAGAGGGCCAAATTTATTAGATGGACATTACATTGGAGTGGAGGGAAAATTCTAGTCACAAGGAGTTATGTTTTCCAATGGTTGATTTGACCAAGTTGAGGGAGCTATCCAAAACACACAGATAAATGAACAACCAATTGAGAAATTGATGAGGAGAAAACAAGAATAAAGTCTATAATAGCTACATTATGAGATGTAAAGAAGAAACTGGAGAAAACTACAGCAATGTCATGAGATGAATGACAAAAACTTCAAACATGAACAACACCTTATAGTTGAATCCATTCATTTATGACAAGCACATAGAGATGCTACCCTTTCACCACACATGTGCCACCTCTACTTCTAGCCAATTCCTACACTCAACCAAAAGTAAAGTATGATACATTCTTCCTACCCATTCTTCAACATGTGTTGGTCTGTTCACATGAAGATTACACAAGTAGAAGACATGATGTCTCAAAATATTTTCCAGGAAACAGTTCAAAAACCTATGCCCTAGCTGCAAAGATCTCGTTACACATAAAGAAGTGCTCAAAGTTTTATTTCATTCAACCAATGGATAAATCAATATAATCATCAGAATGAAAATATATAATTTAAAACATTGGGACTCCACAGACAAAGATTAAAAAATAATAATAATAATAACAATTGAAGGAAAACTAATTTTTCTTTTTATCTCTTATTTCATTACACAAAACCTGAACAATATCATTCAACTTCTTTCTCGGTCTTCTTCCCATAAGAAAGGAAAAAAAATCATACTCTCCTAGAGGTTTTGGAAAGAATATATAAACAAAGGTAAACAAATAAAAATTGTTTTTGGCAACCACCAGACCCATAAAGGTTTTAGTTAATCTTTTACTAAAGTGATAACAAAACATTAAAATATTCCCTAAAATTTAATAATAACAAAACATTTAAAAACCCCCCAAAAATAATACGTAAGCATTACTCCTGTGCCCAACACCTATAGCTACTCCTGTAGCATATTCCTAGGGGTGAATTTTGTCTCAAGTCCTCTTGGAGACCAACTATTAATGGTCCTCTCCTCACCTCAGAATCTCTATCTCTAGTAACCAAGTGGCCTTAGAATCTCAAAGGCCCTTCCACTTGACCAAGTGCTCTATGTGCACTTTGTGTCTTGTCCTCATGGCCTCTTTGTTGTTGATGACACACTCTATTTTCGGCTTCTCTTTAGAAGGCAATCCCAAATCTAGTCATTTGATTCATGTGTGTGTTTAGTGTTACCAATATTATCATTAGACCCTTTATACAATGTTAGATTTGAGACATTAAAGATAGCTGAAATAACTACATACAAAGGCAATGCCACTTTGTAAGCATTTTCTCCATACTTTTCTAGAATTTCACATGGTCCAATCTTCTTCATCATCAACTTCGTATGAATACCTTGACGTAACTGATCTTTGTTCAGGTGTACCATAACCAAATCCCCAACTTGGAACTAAACATTCCTTCTCTTCATATCTTCCTTAGCCTTCACCTTCAGGCTATTTTGTTGCAAAGTTTTCCTCATGTGCTCATGCACTTCCACCATTTCCTAAGAAAACTCTTCTGCATGTCCACTCCTTTCCTCCAAACTATCCACATTCCTGAGTTCAAAAACTCCCCTTGGATGTCTCTCATACACAATTTCAAAAGGACTCATTCCTGTGCTATGATTCACTGAGTCATTATATGCAAACTATGCCTGAGGTATGATCGCATTCAAACTACCTCCATGTTCCAGTGTCAAACATCTCAAAAGGTTTCCCAAGGATCTATTAAACCACTCAATTTTCCCATCCATTTGAGGATGATAGGATGAACTGAAAGACAAATTCATGCCCAACTTCTTCCATAGGGTCCTCCAAAAGTGACCCACAAACTTGTTGTCCCTGTCAGATACAATGCTTAATGGCAAACCATGAATATGAACTATTTCTTTAAAGAAAAGTCATGCAATATAACTAGCATCATTAGTGGTTTTACATGGAATAAAGTGAGACATTTTAGTGAATCTATCAACAACCACAAATATGTTGTCATAACCTATCTTTTTCCTTGGCAACCCCATCAAAAAATTCATACTCAAATACTCCCAAGGTCTATTCAGTATGGGTAAGGGTTGATAAAGTCCAGCATTGGTTGAGACTCCCTTGGCCCTTTAACACACAAGGCAACCTTCCATGAACTTCCTAATGTTTGTTTGCATCTTTGGCCAATAATAGAACCTTTGTACCAATTCCAATGTCTTGTTGAGTCCAAAGTGACCACTGAGACTTTTGAAATGTTTCTCTTTAATGACATTCTCCCGCATAGAGCATTTGGGAATCAATAGTTGGTTGCCCTTAAACAATAGTCCATCTTGCACAATGAATTTAGAAAAATCAAAATGAAAACTATCTTCCAACTTAGTGCAAACCTTGTATGATTTTTTGAAATCTCCATCTTCCACATACATTCCCTTCAATGCATCTACACCCATCCTTTGAAATTGTACTTCTTGCACCGTTAGAACTCTCCTACTAAGTGTATCAGCCACCTTATTGGCTTGTCCCTTCTTATGCTTGATTGTGAAAGTATAAGCTTGCAAACTCTTAACCCACTTCATGTGCCTATGGTTGAGTTTTTCCTATCCATTCAAGAAACTAAGAGCTTGGTTTTCAGTATAAACAATAAACTCCTTAGGCAGCAAGTAGTGCCTCCATTTTTTTAATGCTTGGACCATGGCATACAATTCCAGATCATAAGAAGAATACTTATTCTTTGCCTCATTCAGCTTTTCACTGAAAAATGCTATAGTTCTACCTTCTTGACTAAGAACAACCCCTATTGCAAACCCACTAGCCTCACATTCTATTATAAAAAATTTATGAAAATCTAGTAAAAAAAGAATAGGATACTTTGCTACCTTTTTCTTGAGTTCCTCAAAACCCTTATATGTTGCACTATTCCATTCAAACTTTGTTTTACCTCCCCCTTTGATGGTATCTAAAATTGGTGCACAAATATTCCTAAAGTTCCTTATGAAATTCTTGTAGAATATGGCCAAGCCATGGAAATATTGAACCTCTCCAACAGTCCTTGGTGTTGGCCAATTAATTATGCCCTCCACTTTAGATGGATCCATTTTAAGATCTCCCTTGGATATCACTAATCCAAGATACACCAAATCTTATTTCAAATAGTCACACTTCTCCAAGTTTATCTTTAACGTTTGTTCTTGTAGCCTTTTCAAAACCATATTCAAATGCTCTTCCTTATTCCTACTATACACCAAAATGTCATCAAGGTAGACAACAACAAACTTCCCAATAAAATCTTGCAAAACTTCATTTATTAGCCGCATAAATGTACTAGCAGCATTAGATAAACCAAATGGCATAACCAACCATTTATACAACCCTTCATTAGTTTTAAAGGTTGTCTTCCATCCATCCCCCTCTCATATCTATATTTTATGATACCTACTTTTGAGATCTATTTTAGAAAAATATGAAGCTCCCCCCAAACAATCAAAAAAAAATCCTATTCTAGGAATAGGAAATCTATATCTTATAGTTATCCTATTAATGGCCCTAGAATCAGTACACAACTACCACTTACCATCCTTCTTTGGAGTAAGAACCAAAGGTATGACACATGGGCTAAGACTTTTCCTTACCAACCCCTTGTCAAGAAATTCTTGTATTTGCCTAGCAATCTCTTCATTCTGCTGCAGTGTCATCTTATATGCAACCTTGTTGGGTAGCATTGCTCTAGGAATAAGATCAATCTGGTGACTTGCATCTCTTATCAATGGCAGAGACTCATACATTATCTTAGTAATGATGTCCTTGTATTGGTTCATCAACACTTCAACTTCTTTTGGGCCTATGGTTATACATTCCTTCTTCCTATCTTCCTTAGGTTTCAGCACCAATGCAAAGCCTATTACATCTTCTTCTTGAAGAGTATTAATGAAATCTTTCACACCCACCATCAGCACACTTGGTCCAACTTGACCAGCCCCTTTCTCTTCTCCTTCAGAATTTAGTGTGTATGTTACTCCATCCTTTTTTAAGCTATTAGAATTCTTCTCACCATCATGGCGTGCCTTCCTATCAAATTGCTAAGGTCTGCCTAGCAAGAGGTGGCAAGTGTCCATGGGGAAGATATCACATAATATTTTATCCTTATATCCCCCTATACTAAACTCTACCCAAGATTTCTTATTCAAAACTTCCTACTACCCTTTATTTAACCAACTGACCTTGTATGGACAAGAATGTGGAAGTCTCTCCAACTTCAATTTTTTTATAGCCCTCAAGTGAAATGATATTATCCATGGAATTCGAATCAATTATCACCTTGCACAACTTGCCTTTCACCTTGCATTGGACTTGAAAAAGAGCCCTCCTTTGCATGGTATGTTCTTTTACCAGTTCCTTAAGAAGTGTCCTCCTTATAATGAAACTTTCTCCTTCAGCCTCTATCATCAATTGAACTTCTAGTGAGTTCATACTCACATTATCTTCCTACACATAAGGGACTCTCCTTTCACCATTTTGAGGGGTAGACACCCTTTGTGGAAACTTATATTTTGGGTGCCCCATCTTACCACAATTATAGCACTTAATTCTCAAGAACTTGGATCCTCTATGTGATCCACCAGACCTTCCTCCATTAGATCCCCTTCCTCCATAGCCTCCTATGCTACTTGAGTCACCCACTTTCTTCTTGGGGTTAGACTTTCCTTGGGACCTCTAGCGTTGTTCTCTATTGTTGAAATTTCCCCTACCTCGGTCATTCCTTCCATTTCTCCCTCACCCTTTCTCTTTAGCTTCTCTTAAACTTTAAAAGCAAGTTGAAAACACTTCCCCAATGTATCTGGGGCCAAGAGGCTGATCTCATCCTGTATGTTTATTCTCGGACCATTTAAATACCTGGCCACTCTTTCTGGTTCCTCCTTGTGTTTCTTTTCCTTGAGAGTTAGCCTATGGAACTCCTTCATATAGGCATTCACATCTATTTCTTGTTGCTTCAAGCTTTGTAGCTTCTTGAACAACTGCAACTTGTGATCTGCAGGCATAAATTATGCCTTGATTTTTGCCTTCATCACTTCCCATGAAGAAATCAAACTTTTTTTATTTTGTATCCTTTCTCCTTGAACATAATTCTACCATGAGAGAGAAGATCCTCTCATCTTTCCTTTTGCAATCGTTACCCTATCATTCTTTGGAACTTCATTCAACTCAAAGTGATTGGTAGTTGCTTAAATCCATTCAATCACTTCCTCACTATTGAGACTACCTCCATATGTAGGTATCTTGTCAGTAACATCTCCTCTTATTGACTTTAAAGCATCAAAAGATGTCTTTTGATATGTAGGCAATTTCGTTGGTGGATCCTAGTGTTGGTCTCCTTCTTCATCTCCACTGGCACCTTCTTCCATCTCATTCTCCTTATACTTATCATTGGACCCCTTCTTGAAATCCTTCAACTTCTCTTCTAGAAGTTCCTCCATCATCTTTTTGATGGCATCTAGAGTCATACTTTTTGGAGACATGGTGTGATCCTTAGCTTCATTCTGTGATTCTTCTGCAGACATACACTTCCCATCCAGACTTTGTCTCACTCTAATACCAATATGATGAGGAGAAAACAAGAATAAAGTCTATAATAGCTTCACTATGAGATGAAAAGAAGAAATTGGAGAAAACTACAACAATGTCATGAGATGAATGAAAAAATTTCAAACACAAACAACACCTTATAGTTTGCATCCATTCATTTATGGCAAGCGCATAGAGATGTTGCCCTTTCACCACACATGTGCCACCTCTATTTGTGGCCAATTCTTGCACTCGACTAGAAGCAAACTACGGTACATTCTTCCTACCCATTCTTCAACATGTGCTGGCTTGTTCACATGAAGATTACACAAGTAGGAGACATGATGTCTCAAAATATTTTCCAAGTAGTGATTCAACAACCTGTGCCTTGGTTGCAAAGATCTCATTACACACAAAGAAGTGCTCAAAGTTTTATTTCATTCAACCAATGGATAAATCAATATAATCCACATAATGGAAATATAAAATTTAAAACATTGGGACTCCACAAATAGAGATTAAACAAAAATAATAATAATAACAACTAAAGGAAAACCAATGTTTTTTTATCTCTTATTTCATTACACAAAACATAAACATTATCATTTAACTTCTTTATTTGTCTTCTACCCATCAAAAAATTAAAAAATCATACTCTCCCAGAGGTTTTGGAGAGAATATATAAACAAAGGTAAACAATTAAAAATATTTTTGGCAACCACCTGACCCATAAAGGTTTTAGTTAATCCTTTACTAAAGTGATAACAAAATATTAAAATATGCCCTAAAATTTAATAATGATAAAACATT
This sequence comes from Cupressus sempervirens, assembly GCA_028749045.1. Lineage (NCBI taxonomy): Eukaryota > Viridiplantae > Streptophyta > Pinopsida > Cupressales > Cupressaceae > Cupressus > Cupressus sempervirens. The sequence goes on along the minus strand of CM053791.1, from coordinate 117,703,941 downwards.
AAAACACCCCAAAAAGAAATATATAAACATTATTCCTGTGCCAAGCACCTATAGCTTCTCCTATAGCAGAAATGAGTATTGTCTATATGAGGTCAGATAGTGTTTTAAACTGTGCAATTTTGGTACAAAATGGTTTAGATTGAAGTGTGTGGGGTTATACACACATTTAATATTAAGGAAAGGAGTCAAATATATTAGGGAGGCCCCAAGAATCACATGTAGCACAACCATTGTAATTGAAGTGTTTTCCCATCTTCTCACAAAAAAATAGAAATCAAATGCATTTCTCAGCTATCCTCCATCATATCTGTAAAGGGTTCCTAGTCTCATGCAAGTTCTAATATGTGGGAGCATGTGCTAAAGCATCGAGAGGTTTATACATAACCAAGATGAATAATAATGAATCTTATTTGCCGATCTGAGATTGTTTCTCTTGGCTTGGCCTATACATGTGTGAAAAAGGTGTGACTATAGGCAGGACCCATTTTAATTTCAAGGGTATGCAAACAAGAACCCAATTTTGATAAGGCATGTGGTTTTGTTTTATCACTATGGCTTTCTATAAATGGAGGAGGTTCAAAATTAAATGGGTTGCCATTTGTTCACAAAAATGGATACCCATTTGATTAATTATATGTTAAAATGGAGAGCATAATTTGAAGAAAGGCACCATTTTGCAGAAGAAGCATTTGGATTCCATGGATGCCATTGATTTGAAATGGCGTTGCAGAAAATTGAGAATCACCTAAATTAGATATAGAGGCATTCTAAAGTGGAAAGAAATCATTGTTTGATAGCGATCGCATTTGGAGTCAAAGCCAAAAGTCCTAATTACTTACTGATGAGTAGCAATGATTATGGGATTAATCCCATATTAATGGTGTGGAGGGATGACTTGTTGTTTTTATTTCCAAACACATAGTGGAGTAATTTCAAATGAAATCATTTTTGGACACAATTAAGGTTGTGCATGTGATGCCCACCCTGCCAACTTAGCAAAAATAAATAAATTTTGATGGTGACAATGGTGGAGTGACATATATGATGACATCAGAGAGAAAGTCTAGACATATGGCAGTTGGGCTTGACATCACAATGAAGATGGGGAAGCATATGTGTAGCAAAAAAATGTCTATTTATTGTTATTTATTTATTATTTAATATGAAATTAAAGTTGTTAATTTTATTGTATTATAATTTATAAATGATTAATTAATTACCATACACAACCATTTTGTTGATTTTATAGCCAATTCATGAAGGTGGTAGGTCCCATATGAGCAACTATGAAACTTCGACAAAGGCTCATAAGACATCGTGAGGTTTCATACGCGGTTAAGGAAGTAGGTTCCAAAGTTGCACAAGTAGTTTGAGCATGACATCGTAGGTCAAACCGGGCAGTTAGTGGATGGTGTTATGAGTTCATGACTAACCATTAGCAGTTAAACGTAGATGCAACTTCATGATAGTTTGTGGCAAGATTTCTCCAAGGGTCGCAAAGTTGCACAATAATGACAAGTGGTAGTGTGGGCCCGCGTGATGCTGATGTGGAGGGAAAACACCTCAAAGTTCTAAGGTAATTAAAAAATTAAATAATCCTTAAATTAGCACATGTTTCAAATGAGGAGTTGAAAGAGATATTAAAGGAATTATTTAATACCAACAGGAGTGCTTAAATAGAGATTAAAGGTAAGATAAAATAGAATATGGGGCCCACAAGGAGAATACTATAGCCAATCAGAATTCACTAGCATTTTTCAAATAAATGGCATGTGCATACCTTTTAATTAGAAAGTTTTTTATTCTTATAATTTTGACTATAGGATTAAATGAAATATTTTAGATATTTCAAAACCCTATTAATTGTCAGGAGTTTGTAGATTCAAAAGAGGTTCCAGGGTATGACGTTGATCTGAATATGCAAGTATTATATATCATTGGAAAGGTCTCAAGATTTTAAAGACCAAGTGTGTGCAAGTCTTAATGGGTACAAGACATTTCTAGATTCTCAAAACAAGGGCATCCTCAATAGTTTATCTTAACTTTCACAATGGAGCTTCAAATTCAGTTTTAGAGAAAATTGTCAAGTGGATTGTTTCCAAATTTTGCAAGGATGATCCTAGCAGCATTATTTCACCTTGGAAACCATTTGGTGGAATTTTAGCACAAGTTCTAACAATATTTTGGTGTCTAGTAGGTAGTTTTTTTTTTATCGTCATGGAGTAATTTCAAGTTTATTTTTCAACAAGCAATGATGGGGATTTGATTTTCAGTTGGAGGAGATATGAAAGAAGATTTGAAATAGCATCAAATGGATTATAAAGAGGATATTTGACATTTTTAGATCAGATCTGGGCTTTTTTCTCTTTCTATATCTTCTCATTCTTCATCATCTTACAGGGTTGGTTCCAACTTGTTGAGAAAGTCGCATAGCTTGTGATTCCACCTTCTTTCAACATTTTTCATTGATCAACATATGTATTTCCTTGAGAAAATAATGAAGGAATATATATAGTCCTAGTCTATTTTATGTTTCTTTGAGTTTTCTCATGCATCTTGATGTATTTAGTTTCAAAGAAATAAACACAAAGTAGCTATTAGAGTATTTTCATTTGAATCTTGTCTCCTATCCTTGAGTTGTGCAATTTTATGTGATATGTGGACAAAGAACCTAGATCTCAATTGTAACTTGTTTTGAGTTGTATGCCACTATATGTTCTATTGTTGACTCAAAGAATCAAGTAAATTCTTAGTATATTTTGATAGAATTTTGAGCTCATGAAAGGATTTGATGAGTAGAGGATTCATTTTGAAATTTTATGTCTAATTTACAAAGTAAATGAATAGATCATAAGGAATATTGTGTATTTCTTGATTTGAGTAACACCCAAAGGATAGGGTACTGATCTCTGCTAGGAGATTGCATACTTTTGTTGTTTCATATATAGTTCTTGTTGAATCTTTTAAAATCAAAATGACTTTTCCCTTTTATGTTGTAGAGCTAAAAGGAAGACCCCCACTTGGCTTGTGAATCTCTAGGTTATTTTATTAGCTATTTCATACCTAGTTTATTGCATAAGTATAGAAGAATCGACGTATTATCTACTTTTTTTAGATTTAGGTCATTTTTTTAGCACTATTGATATTGATGAATCTAAGGTCCACCCACCTAGGTTATGTAGAGCCTAAAGTATAGAAGGATAGTTTCCTTATAGCTAGCCCAGATTTTATTCAAATGCATCGATCATAGGAATTAACTACTCTTAGATGTATTTTGTTTCAACTACCTAGTTATTTGGACATTGTTAAATCAGGAGCCAACATTTAGAAATGTAAGTTTTGGTTCTATTACGTTCCCTTCTCATTTGCATCTTGATGTATTTAGTTTCAAAGAAATAAATACAAAGTAGCTATTGGAGTATTTCATTTGAATCTTGTCTTGTATTCTTGAGATGTACAATTTTCTGTGATATATGGATATAGAACCCAGATGTTAGTTGTAACTTGTTTTGAATTGTATGCCATTTTATGTTCTATTGTTGATTCAAAGAATCAAGTAAATTATTAGTATATTTTGATAAAACTGTGAGCTCATGGAAGGATTTGATGAGTAAAGGATTCATTTTGAAAGTTGATGTCTTGTTTACAAAGTAAATGAATATATCATAAGGAATATTATGTATTTCTTGATTTGAGTAAGACCCAAAGGATAGGGTACTAATCTTTGCTGGGAGATTGCATACTTTTTTTTTTCCATATATGGTTCTTGTTGAATCTTTTAAAATCAAAATGACTTTTCCCTTTTATGTTGTAGAGTTGAAAGGAAGACCCCCACTTATCTTGTGAATCTCTAGGTTGTGTAATTAGCTATTGCATATCTAGGTTATTGCATGAGTATAGAATAATTAGGGTATTATCTACTTTGTTTAGATTTAGGTCATTTTTTTAGCACCAATGACATTGATGAATCTAAGGTCCACCCACCTAGGTTATGCAAAGCCTGAAGCATAGAATGATAGTTTCCTTATAGGTGGCCTAGGTTTTATTCAAATGCATCAATCATAGGAATTAACTACTCTTAGATGTATTTTCTTTCAGCTACTTGGTTATTTAAAAATTGTTAAATCAGGAGCCAACATTTAGAAATGTAAGTTTTGGTCATGTTATGCTGCTAGTTTTTGCATGTTTTCTTAGAAGTTGAATTTTATTTAAGTTTCCTTAGTTTTGGCATGCTTGGGAAATGAGTTTTAAATTTAATCACATTCCAAGGCATTTAATTTTTTGTTATTTTTGGCATTGCCTCATTTTGTGTTCCATCCAATTTTTGTATATCACCTTATTTGACTTGATTAGGGATATGGTTTGGTAGCCTCTTCTATAATGAGTAAGATCATGTGATCAAAATGATTATAAGACATTCCAAAGTATTTTATTTCTTGATATGAAGTCTTATTTTCATATTGGATTTGTAGAATTACATGAGTTTTGCTAGATTTTCCTTATTGCCAATCTGAGTCTTATTTTTGAAGTTTATTGGACCCTTGGCTGTTTGACCATATTTTGGTAATTTTTTTTTAATTTCACTACTATCTAAAAATTTTGGACTTGGTGTGTTCTTTCTTTCCTTGTTTTGCATGTCACCCTTAGTTTTGTAGAATTTTGGTAATTTTTTTTTATTTATCAGTAGATTACATCCCATGTTACTATCATAATATCCAAGACCTTATGGGTATTGAGATCCATGTTGGATCTATACTCTTATATTTAGGCTAGTCGAGTGAGTTGATTTTACTTGATTCATTGTTGTATTTCTCATATCCAAACCTTGCATTACTTCTTTTTTGTTATATTCATGATTTGATTATGCCCACACACAACCACATACATGTGTGTATGACAAGATCTTGCAAGACCCAAACTCCCGAATATAGGTTGGTGGAGAGATTGTTCATTTGCGGGTTGGGTTGGGAATGTGTATTCCCTATAAGCACTCATCATGTGATGAGCATGTGTATGTAGGGTAGACATGTAGAGTGGCTTTTCTTGTGTACCAAACCCAAGAAGTGGCTAAAAAGGTAACATAGAGGTTTAAACAAGTGATAACCAAAATTACTACATGGGATGGTAAAAATTAATAAAAGATATGTGATCTACCCATCTAGGCAGTAGCTAAGAAACTTGAGGGAGCTAGTGTGAGGGTGGTGTTTTTAGGTGGTATCCAATCTTCTACAAAAGCTGGTATAATGGCATAATGTGATGACCTCTCCAGGTATTTGAGTTTTACACTATGTTTGCCTTGGGAATTCCAATTCCAAGTGATTACATTTCACTAGAGTCCCTACATAGTTTTCCTATAGTGTGTTTGACCAGTGATCTCATGTACAACATTATCTTCATGATCATATAGTAGTCTTAATCATACTTTTATTGGTGCTTATATAAGCCATGGGTGATTGACTTATATAATTATGGTTACATCACTATCTCTACCAATACAGTGGGTGTGGGACTGATGGTACCACATGGTTGGCAGGTGTAGCTACTATACCACTATCAAGAATCAATGCATAGAGACATATGTCTTCTAGTTCAAGGTCAAAGCTTGATATTCACTTGGATTCTTCTATTATCTAGAGTATGTTCCTTGTGGTTTATGTTTTTCCTTTATGTATTGATATCATGTGTTATGTTTTGCTAGGATGTACCTTACCGGATACTTGGACACTTCCTTTATATTTATGTTATGTTACCACTATTATGGACCATCAATAGTGTTAGTAAATTAGCATGTCATATATTCTTGATGTATGGATTCCTTGATTAGTATGTTAGATTATTTATTTCTCTTCTATGCTATCAAATGTCTATTACTTGACTTATGTAGATTCGGTACTCCCCATTGTGGAAATTTTTTAATTTAGTCCTTGTTTTATGCATATTTTGGGTGTTTCCCTCTTGATGTCATATGGGATAGATTTTTTTTGCATGAAGATGAATTTTTTCATACAATAGATTCATTTCATCATATGGGTTTGCATCATCTGGTATGAGGATGCATAGGCATTGTACGAGTTTTGAGGGAATTCATCTAGTTTGTGGATTATTCTTGTATAGAAGCCAAATCTAGCTCATATGAGGGTTCACTATAGTTTCTCATATGGTAAATAGTACACATTTTCACACACTTGAAGGGATGCAATTTGTACCTTTGGATACCATTTTCGGTACTACATCTGCCTAGATCTTGAGAAATCAAATATTGAGTATATTTTTGAAAATTAACTTTATAAGGATTTCCATCATATTAATTGGAATGAACTTGTATGTTTTTAATCATCTAGAAATTTTTCACTTGGTATTTAAATAAACATCATAATCATGTTAGCATCATAATGGAAATAAATGTGTTGAAAGTGATGAATCATTGGGGATCTTTGGTTGGTGTTTCAATTAAGTCTTTCATTGTGATCTTTTGATTATTCTATGCTTTAATTTTTTTCCAAAAAAATATATTAATCTATATTTATCCTTATTTTCAAGAATCTTTGAGTAGCTCATTACATATGTACACAATTTATTACATAATATCAGCTATTATATTGTGATGAAGGACCATCTTTCGTCTTTGGGCAATCTTGCATCAACCAAAAATACATATAGCTTTCTATACCAATCTGTTGTTCATGAAGTAGTTGTAGCTGTTGTTTTTGTCATTTTATTCATAGTTAACATGTTGATGAGAACCTATCCTTGATCTTCCTCATAAAAGTGCAAGCTTTGATTTTTTTTATTTCTCGAGTTGTGAAATGTTCTTTGCAGTCACTATTTTGGTGTTTTTCCTTCTAGTGTGGTGTGTTGTTTCTTTTGGTGCAGTTTCTTATGTTAATGTAGCATGTTGTGAAGTTAGTATTTGACTCCTAGGACATGTGTGGATTCATCTTTGAGTGCACAATGCCTTATGTTTCATTTAGTGTTGGTTTCCATTTACTCTTCCTAGGTTGGACCTATAATATAATTAAATGCTTGACTAGCCATCTAGTGTCTTAGCTGGTTATATAAGAATCTTGGTTAGGGATGGAATATAATACCTAGAAGATGGAAGGATGATATGATATATTGAAAAGTAGGATAGGATGCAAATTTGGATTCTAACTTCATAAATTAATGTATATGGCTGAAACCTGGAAGGCCTCACAACCGAGAATGTTGTAAGACTTCTTTTAGTTATTACACCTGTGTGGCTACCAATTGCTAAGCCTTATGTTCAATGTGTTGCTTACTACTTATGCTCAAGTAAAAGTATGGAATCTTGCCTTATGTAAATGGTTTTGTATGTTTCTTCCATGTGTAACTTTGAGCAAGGTTATTTATAAGCTGAAGTTGACCTGATCCCACTTAGGTTTACCCCTCCTTGTGTCAGGTGGTATAAGAGAGAGTTTTTTCTTATGGATTGGATCATGGGGAACTTTATTAGATTGTTTGTAGGGTGGAAGATCTGAGATCTAACCTATAACTTGCAGAAGGTTACGATCTTGCAGGAACTGTTATCAAGATGGTCTGTGGTAGAGGAAATGTTCATAATGTTGTAATGGATATGTTGAGGTAGATTGCAACTAGACTTGAAGCTATGGAGACAAACTAGATGAGAGGAGTACATCTTGAAGATGCTAGTGATGAAGAAGAGCTAGTAAGTAACCCTAATCTTGAACTTGAAGTTGAACAAGATGAAGAAAGTCTTCTAAGAGTTTTGTCTAGAGAAAATGCTAGATATGTTGTTGAAGTTTCTTGTTATGATGGAAAACTTGAGACCAAGTGGTATTGGATTGGATATCTAAAATGGAAAAGTATTTTGAGTATGATGGTACTCTTGATAATAGGAAGGTTAAGATAGAAATTACAAAGTTGAAAGTCCATGCATCTCTTTGGTGGGATCATTTGCAAGCTAATAGACATAAGAGAGGGAAGGAAAAGATCAAGACATGGATGAAAATGCTTGGAAAGATGAAGAATAAGTTTCTCCCTGTAGAATACCAAGTTAGTTTTCTCAAGAAGATGCACAATTTGAGGCAAAAAGATATGATTGTGAATGAATATACTAAGGAATTCTACAAACTAGATATCAGATTTGGACATGTAGACAATGAAGTTGAAAATGTAGCTAGATACTTGAATAGCCTAAGAATATCAATTCAAGATGAGATTAGCTATGTTAAGATGGATAGTGTGGATGAAACATATCAATTTTATTTAAAGGATGAAGAAAGATTGACAAAGAAACATGATCAAAGACAAAGAGGAAGAGGTGGTAGATTTTAGAGAAGCAGAGGCAGAACTTATGGAGAAAGTATTAGATTTGACAAGTCAGTGCAAGATAAAGGATGGAAGGATGAAATTTCTCGTAAGAGAGGTAATTATTCTAGAGGTAACTATACTACTTACTCTAGAAATAACAATAATGGAAAAAGAGAAGAAAGATCTTGGTTTAAGGGTACTTGTTACAAATGTGGAGAAGAAGGTCATAATGCTTTTGAATGTACTAACTCTAGCAAGAAAGATGGAGGTAATAGTAGAAACACTTTGGCTTGTGAACATGTTGATGAAAAATCTAATGAACTTGAGACAAGTGAAAACTTGATGGTAAGAAGAGTCTTCTGGAATGAAGAAACTAATGAAGAACTTATTTTGAGAAGATGCTTTATCAAGAACAGATGGAAGACAATTGGAAAATGTTGCAAGGTAATCATTGATAGTGGAAGTTATGATAACTTGGCATCTGAAGAGGTAATTAACAAATTGTAGTTGCAAAGGTTAAGACATCCTAAGCCTTGCCATGATGCTTGGATCCAAAAGGAGCATAAATTACTTGTAAGTGAATAATGCCTTGTCAAATTTAAAATTGGGAATTATCATGATGAAGTCTTTTGTGATATTATGCTTATGAATTGTTGTCATATTCTTTTGGGAAGACCTTGGTAGTATGATATGCAAGGTTTGTGTGATGGTAGATTAAATTAGTATACTATTTGGGTTAATGGAAAGAAACAAATATTGTTACCTTTGGTAGAAAAGTTGAGTGAAAATCACCATACTACAGTCAGATTATGCTTGGTTGAGGATAATAAGTTTACAAAAGAGATGAAAGAACATAATGTTGTCTATGCTTGAGAAACAAGATGAATTAGAACATGCACTTGAGATTGAACCTTTGCTAACAGAATTTCATGACATCATTTTTGATAATGTACCTGATGTTTTGCCTCTTATAAGAAGTATAATTCATTGTACCTAGAGCTAGTTTTCCTAAGAAAGCACCACATAGATTAACACCTAATGGAAAGATTGAGTTGAATAGATAAGTACAAGAATTATTGGAGAAAGGATTGATCAAAGAGAGTTTGAGTCCATGTGTTGTACTTGTAGTATTGACACCTAATAAAAATGGAGAATGGAGAATGTGCACTAATTCTAGAGCTATAAATAAGATAATAGTGAAATACAAATTTCCTTTTCCTAGGATGGATGACATAATGGATAGTTTGAGTGGAGCAACATATCTTACAAAGATTGATTTGAAAAGTGGATATCACTAGATTAGAATAAGAGAAGGAGATGAATGGAAGACTTTTTTTAAAACTAATGAAGGTTTATATGAATGGTTAGTTATGCCCTTTGGTCTAACTAATGCCCCTAGTACTTTCATGAGGCTAATGAATGAAGTTTTGAAATTTTTCTTGAGCAAATTTGTGATTGTATACTTTGATGACATTTTTGATATTTAGTAATAGTAAGAAAGAGCACCTTGAACATATCAGACAAGTATTACAAAGATTGAAAGAGGAAAAGTTGTTGATTAACTTGAAGAAATGTTCATTTATGAAAGAGGAGATTATGTCCCTTGGTTTTTTAATTTCAACTAATGGTTTGAATATGGACCCTAAAAAGTTGAGAGTAATTCTTGATTGGCCTACACTTGAGAATATTGGAGAGGTAAGATCATTTCATGGATTGGCAAGTTTATTAGGAATTTTGGTTCTATTTGTAATGCTATGACTGGGACTATGAGAAAAGATAAAAGGGATTTTAAATGGACACATGGAGCAAAAAAGAGTTTAGAAACATTGAAGAAAAAGATTGCAGAATTGCCTACACTTGTTTTGCTTGATTTGAGTAAAGTTTTTCAAGTTGAATGGGATGCTAGTGGGAGTGCAATTGGAGCTATTTTGAGTCAAGAAGGAAGGCCTATAGCTTTCATTAGTGAGAATTTGAATGATGCTAAGAGAAAATATTTAGTTTATGATTAGGAATTCTATGCTATTGTTCAAGCTTTGAAAAATGGTGACATTATTTGATGCCTAAGGATTTTGTATTGTACACTAAACATAAAGCTCTACAGTATTTAAAAAGTTAGAATAAGTTGAATCAGGTACATATGAAGTGAATTGAGTTCTTGTAAAATTTTTCCTTTTCATTGAAGCATAAAAGTAGGTAGTTAAACAAAGTTGTTGATGCATTGAGTCAAAGAAGAAATTTTTTAATAGAAATGAGAGTTGAGGTACTTGGTTTTGATGACTTGAAGTATTTGTATGAGACTGATCTAGATTTTGTAAAACTTTGGAAAATTTGTAAGGAGCAAACAATGAGTGATACGTGGATTGATTATTTTATTCAAAAGGATATGTTATTCAGAGGAATTCAATTGTGCATACCTAGAGGATCTATGAGAGAGACATAATAAAAAATAAACATAATGGTGGACTTGCTAGACATTTTGGGATTAACAAAACTATTAAACTAATTTTTGAAAGATACTTTTGGCCACAAATTTACAAGGATGTACAATGAATGGTTAGAAGTTGTAGAATTTTTAAAGTAGCAAAAGGAACTAGTCAAATGTGGGATTGTATTCACCTTTACCTATACATGATAGACCTTGGGAAGATGTGAGCATAGACTTTGTTCTTGAATTGACTAGAACTTAGAGAGGTAATGATTCTATTTTGGTAGTGGTTGATAGATTTTCAAAGATTGTAAATTTCATACCTTGTAAGAAGACCTCTAATGCATTGCATGTAGTTGAGTTATTTTTCAAAGAAGTAGTAAGACTGCATGGTTATTTATGGAAAATACTTTGGAAAAATATGAACATGGAGTTGAAGTTTAGTTCTACATTTCACCCTCAGACAGATAGACAAACTAAAGTAGTAAACAAAAGTTTGGGTAACTTGCTAAGATGTTTAGATAGAGATAAGCCTACTAATTGGGATTTAGTTTTGGAACAAGCAGAGTTTGCATACAATAATTTTGTCAATAGAAGTATTAATAAAAAACCATTTGAGATTGTTAGTGGATTTCATCCTAAAGGAATCAAAGAGTTGAGAGAATTTTCTACCAAAGCAAGAAGGTGTGTTGAAGCTGAGGACTTTACAATTTTCATGAAGGCTTTGCATGAGGAAGTTATAAGAAATTTGGAAGACAGTAATCAAGAGTATAAATAGAGAGTTGATAAAAGGAAGAGACAAAAATATTTCAAAGTTGGTGATGAGGTTATGATTCATTTGAAGAAAAACAAATTTTTTGTTGGTACATACAATAAGCTAAAAATGAAGAAGCTTGGACATTGTAAGATTTTGAAGAAGTTTGACTGTGGAAATACATATGAAGTGGAATTAATAGAAGATATGGATATATTTCATATATTCAACATTTTGGATATCTTTGAGTACTATGAATCAAAAGATGAGGATGAAAGTAACCTAGATTACCCTAGAAAGAAGAAATAAGACATTGAAAAGATTATGAATAGCAGAGTAAGCATGAGTACCAGAGGAAAGGATTACATGGAATACCTAGTTTATTAGAAAGACAAACCTATTGAAGATAGTTCATGGATTACACAAGCTAAATTGGATCTTTACGATTTAGGTTAGAATATGAGCAATGCCTAATGTGGATATTAGTTCTTTATTAACCCCAAGTGTCTAATGTAGGAGCATCTTGGGTCCTTGAGAAATCTTGCATCAACCAAAAATATATATAGTTTTATGTAACAGTTTGTTGTTCATGAAGTAGTCATTTCTATTGTTGTTGTCGTGTTATGCGCAATTAACATGTTGATGAGGAGCCATCCTTGATCCTCCTCCTAACAGTGCAAGATTTGATCATTTGTATTTCTTGAATTCTGAGCCATTCTTGGTGGTCTCTATTTTGGTGTGTTTCCTTCTAGCATGGCATGTTGTTTCTTTTGGCGTGGTTTGTTATGTTAACATAACATGTTGCAAAGTTAGGAGCTAACCCTTAGGACACTTGTGGATTCGTCTTCAAGTGCGCAATGCCTTATGTTTCATTTAGCACCAGTTTTGGTTTACTCTTCCTGGGATGGACCTATAATATAATTAAATACTTGACTAGCCAACTTCTGGGTTAGATGGCTATATAACAAGTTGTTAGAGTGGGGTTGTTGTTGCACCAAAAGACTGATCTACCAATGCCTGATACATCCACTCAACTTATAGTACACAGGAGGTGGCTAAGCCCTTGTCATGAATCCTAGGGGGAGCATTGAACAAACTTCTAACAATCTCCCCCTCAACATTACCCAAGGGTCTAAGGATTCAAACCCATTTGTGAGGCCTCACCCCAACCCATCCTAGCACTGAGGATACATTATTATTTTGATACTCATGCTTTGTTATGTCAGAACATTATTGGATACATTGAACATTGTTAAGCTATTTTACGATGTGTGATGCTTACTTTAGTTATTTGATTTTGTCATTTAATGCTTATAAATATGTATAACGATGAAGAAAATGTATGTAACACTAACACATTTGGTTATGCAAGTTGAAAGGTTAGAAATATGAGTAGAATTAGATAAACAACTATTTATTAAGAAATGGATGCTTTAATTTATATAATTCCTCTAATATGTAATTCACATTATGCATGTGGTTTTTGGACCTACTGATGTGTGCAATGAGTGTGCAGGAAAATTAGCTGAGACAACTCAACGAAAAAGCGGAGCTAACTTACTTGTTAATTTTGTGCTAACCTTGTATTGTAATTCTTTAAAGGTTGTAATTTTATCTTGCTATTCTCCTAACTTTTAATTGTTCCTAATAAGTCTTTAAAGGCTTAGAAACATTAAATTTAAGTACCCCTATGGGTAAGGGTATGGGTGGGGGTACTTTCCAACCCTTTAGCCTCCTAGGTTGACTCTTAGGGTCACTCAAAAACCCTATTTTAGGTTGATTTCGAAAATGAGTTGTTCTTTACTTGGGTTAGTGGAAACAAACCCCCATCTTGAGTTACTTGTAGCCTAGTGGAGTTAAGGACCATACTTAGAGGCATTTTGGGGGGATTTTTGTTTTGTCACCCAATCCTCTAGTTTTGGAGGAAGTCTTGAAGATTGAAGGAAGAAAGGGAAGCTCTTCTCAAACCACCATTGCCATAACTCTTTTAAGAAGGTAGGAGTTCTTCACTCCATGAATGGTTCTTTATGTGTGTACATGTTTTGAATCTTTCTTGAATCATGTTGGAGACGTTGTGTAGTTATGCATTTCTTGCTTGTGTGTTGGGGGTGGATTTGGGAGGGATTTTATCTTCTTTTTCTTTGATGTTATTCATATGCCTTCTTGATGTTTGATTTTTTTTTGAGATATTTTCATGGGGATATTTTTGGCAACACTCACCCTTGGATAGGGAAGAAGTGGCCATGTTTGGGGAAAGGGCCTTAGTTGGACCTCAATAGTGTAGAGTCTCCTCTCATGTGAGAGGAGGGAGAAAGGGTAGGGTGTATGGGCCCCTACTTGTCATCCCATACCTTTTTGTTATTGAGAATTCTTGAATGTGGAAAAGAATGAAAATCTTTGTGGATATAGCCTCGAAAGGGCCTTGTGAAAGAATGGAAGTTCTTGAAGTTTTAGCCCCGAAAGGGCTAAGTGAAAGTATGGTGATTGACTTCTCCTATTGAGAAAATCCACCTTTCCCCTATATTGGTTCATTGTTGGACCTATTGTGCAACCGGGTGGGAATGCATGTTTAATTTGCTTATCTCCTTGTGTTGTTTATCTCCATGTTGGTTCTTGTCTCTTCCATGTTTTCCCTTGATGCCACGAAGACATTTGATAAAAGTTCTCTTGTGAAAGCCTTGAAAAAAACTCATTGAATTGTAATATTTTGTAAGTTGTAATTGATTTTGATGTAGTGGCAAAGACATTGAGTTTTCTTACTGGTTCTTTCCTGATGGAGCCTTGAACCAGGATGAATAATAGAGGAAAGAAAAGATTATGAAATTCTCCTTGCAATGCTCTCATGTGTTTCCAAACTTTGACTTATGTATGTGAGAAATTAGAATGATAGTTAATGTCTTGAATTGGGAAATTCTGAGTTCCAATTATGATAATGAAAGGCAAATGGATGTGATGAAGTTTCAATTCAATGTTTTGAACATTAACATGTTATAATATCAATCCTATATAGTGATCACCAAGCTAGCACTTTCATTGTTAAGTTACAATAGTGATAAAATTAAATTTGATAAGGATTAATTCATCACCTTTTTGAATTCTGAATATTGGTTCATAATTCCTTGATAAGATTCATTAAGAACAAGAGCAATTGATTAAGAGGCTTGAATTTCTTTGAATTTAAATAAAGAAGAAAGAACACATACCTTGCTATGATGACTATATATAAAACATACAACCTTTCCTTTAGATGATTGAATTAACATGCACTATAGTAGAAAGAGAATTATAATCCCTTGAATTCTTTTGCATTAGAGTGCTTGTTCATAGAAACTCCATTAACTCTAGAAATATCTAAACTCATCTTGCCTAACAATGGACTTGGCAAAAAAAAAAAAAAAAAAATGCTAGAACTTGGCAAAAGAAATTTGTTTTCAAATTGTGCATCTCCAGGTCTAAAAACCCTCTCTGGAAAATGTATGGAAAAGCCTTAAAATCCCCCTGTCACAGAGAATATTCCATGAAATATTCTTCTTTGCATTACAAATTAAAAATCATTGTCAGTTCATCAAATAATTTAACTTTAATAAGATTGAATATAAAGCATCTAAATATATATGTTAATGCTTTTAAATTCCATCTCTCAACTATAAAACTTTTGTGCATTTAATTCCATAGCTCTTAGAGATTTTAAGCATGATTCAAGTCGAATCATATAGAAGATTTTATTAATAAAAAAAGAAAAAAAACCCAACCACCTGTCAGCTAGTATAGGGGTCGAATCACATGGGGGGGGGGGGGGCATGAGTTTTTTTTATTTAACACTTAAATTGTGTCAGACCCTCTTTTATACTTTCCCCCACTCATCATCATAACCCTACGATGATGTGGGGTGGGGTCATGCATTGTCATTGTGGAGGGTGGTGAAGTTGATTAAACAACTTTAAAACGTAAATCCCCTTGCCCTCTCAGATCCGCAGGACCCTGCGTGACTTGTCCCCCACGCAAGGACAAGGGACGGTCCTGCCACGCGCAGGCCTTGGGCAGCGTGTGGGCAGGCCTTTCATGGGTGCACGGTGGGGTAGGTATTAGGATTGAGGGTGGGGTATTTTGGCATAATATGTTGCCATTTGTTTTTTTTTTAAATCTTGTTATGGTGTGTGGGTTAGTTGTTAGTTAGTAGGTATTAGGATTGTTGTTAAGTGATAATATTCTCTGGTTAGTATAGTTATATATATTAGTTAGTATGTGTAGTTTATTAATGTTAGATATAGCTTAGATTTAGGTTTTTTGTAGATGAGAGTGGTATTTTATTGTAGTGCAAGTTATAATTTCCATTTTTTTTTAATGTATGTTTGATTAGTAAGTTAATTAGTAATTAGTTAGGTTGTGTAATTAAAATATTTCGGGTTTAAGTTAGTTTTAAATTTAAGTTTGAATGTTGATTATCATTTTTGGTTTAAATTTAAGTCATTTGTTTAAGTAATGTTTGATTTATTTAAGTTGGTTAATTGTTTAAAGTTAAGTGGCTTAAATGTAATTAAGTTTAGATTGTTATATTTTGAATTAAGGATTACCTTGAAACCTATATTTAGATTATAGTTCTTAGCTTTAGGAAGTAAGGTTATAATTCGTTTAGGTTGGTAATGTTGTTGATATTAGATTAGTTCTGTTTAGAGAATTTTTACGTAAATTGAATATTGTAATTTAATACAATGTTTCTATGATTCATTAATTAGTCTTATCTTATTATGAGCTCTATAGATTGATTTTAATGTGGACTTAAAGTTACGAAAATTCAAATAAAGTTCAGATTAAAATATAGATTTATTGAATTATTATAGACACCAACTTTAACAGTGAACATTAAATTAATTAATTAGATTGTATAAGTATGTGTAGTTAATTGTCAATTGAGATGTTAAGATTGGTAAGTTAATGGATACGTTAAATATTAATTGTCATAGTATGCTTTAGTTTAGATTTCATTCATTCAAATTTAATTTATAATTATCTCTTAGGTAGTTGTACTAATTCAGTTTTAAATTAGGG
Source organism: Cupressus sempervirens (assembly GCA_028749045.1). NCBI lineage: Eukaryota > Viridiplantae > Streptophyta > Pinopsida > Cupressales > Cupressaceae > Cupressus > Cupressus sempervirens. The sequence goes on along the minus strand of CM053791.1, from coordinate 117,687,421 downwards.
ATTGTTGATATTGTAAATTAGCTCAAGTTCATTTATGATGAAAGTTAAATTAATGTTTAATTCACGTGTGAAGATTATAAAACTTAGATGAAGTGTAGAGAACCTTTGCTTAAAATTGAGCACAAGCATATCAAGCTTATAGTAGTTTAAGTTTTAACTTTAAAAAAAAAAAAATTGCGGGTGTGTTTTGCCCTAGTTTTTTGGGCATGACACCATTGACCAAGTTTTGATACCACTTGTTAGAGTGGGGTTTTCGTTGCACCAAAAGACCAAAATGTCAATTCCTGATACAACCACTCAACTTATAGTACACATGTGGTGGTTAAGCCCTTGTCACGAATCTTAAGCGGAGCAGTGAACAAATTTCTAATAGAAGCTTGGTTAGGGATATAAGATAATAACTAGAAGATGGGAGGATGATATGATATATTGAGAAGTAGGATAGGATGAAAATTTGGATTCTAACTTCATAAATTCAATGTATATGGTCAAAACCTAGAAGGCCTCACAATCAGGCATGTTGTAAGACTTCTTTTGATTATTACACCTGTGTGCTGCCGATTGTTGAGCCTTATGTTCAAATGTGTTTCTTACTAATTACACTTAAGTAAAATTCTGGAATCTTGCCTTATGTAAATGGTTTTGTATGTTGCTTTCGTGTGTAACATTGATCAGGGTTGTTTGTAAGCTTAAGTTGAGCTGATTCTTCTTAGGTTTACTCCTCCCTGCATCATATTGAAAAATAATAATGTCCATGATACTTTCTATATGAAACTAAAAAGACTCAAAATAAAAGCTTGCCAAAGTCTATTGAAAATTAATGCTTTTTAATTCATTTAAAAATAAAAGCTCACAAAAATAAAATGAATATAAAACATTGAGAACTCAATTCAAGATAAGATTGTAAAGCTCAATTGAAAATGATTTAAAATCAATGTCCCTAAAACTAAATTAAATAAAAAAATAGAAAATCAAAAATCAAACTTAATTACAACTCACAAATAAAAAAAATAAACTCTTGATGTTTATCAAACTCATTGGATCTAAAAAAAATAGAAAATTAAAGTTCACCAAACTCATCTCTAAACAAAAGCTTTCCAAATTTGAATATAAATAATGAACATCAAACTCAAATAGAAAATAAAGGTTTGTAAAACTCAAACTTGATTGAAAATAAAAATTTCTTAACTCAACTTAAAAAATCAATACAAACCTAAAATTTATAATATTTAATTAATTATCAATGTTAAAAACTTAAATGAAAACTAGTGACAAAAACAAAACATCACAAGGTCAATTGAAATTCAATGCCCATAAAAAAATAAAGGAGAAACCATTAGCTCAATGAGAAGAATTTAAAAATAAAAAAGATGTCATATTTCATAAAAATAAGTGGAAAATCAAATTTACCACCCTTGATCTCCCCCCTATAGACTTAAGGTAACAAGGGTATCCTTCACCCAACCACTAACTACATTCCTGCTTCCAAATAGATCAGAGTTACATGTCTAGTTCTCCTTCCAAGGTCTCTCAAAGAGCCTACACTCAACTTCCCATAACCCTACTTCTATTGATGTTCTTCCTTAATAAATAACACAAACATTATAATTGATTGGCCCATTCCATAATAAACAAATTCAAAGTTATCAAGGTTTTGGATCATAACACCCACCTTATTATTATTCATAATAACACTCCAAATTATGGAACATTTATTTAATGCACATAGGAGTTACGATTATTTCTCAAAATCATGTACCCTCGTTCACATGATTCAGAGTTACTCAAACTATTGAATTTAACACAATCAATAATTACAACCCACTTTCCAATAATTACAACTTGGTTAGAAATAGAAGGTCACAAGCCTCCATTGAAAAACTCATGGGACTCACTTAATAAAAAAGGATAGTAAAAAATGACCTATTGGCACTTAGTCCACCTATGAGTTTTGACCCTTGTTGTAGGCCTTGATGCTAATGCATCACTTTTGTGCTTTCCTCCCTCAAGTGAGTAGGTTGGTGTTCTTACACCACTTGTGTGGTTAGTGTCAGGTGAGTATTTAGATGGTTGATAGTATTATGAGTTTTACCCAACTCATCTTGGATTGATTTAGTGCAGAGTTTGAGAGAGGCTCCTTTCCAATCCTAACACACTATATTTTTATCTCCTTATGCATATCTCTTCAAGATAAAATCTCAGTCAAGTTTTTCCTTTTTGGTTGTCTTGAGATTGGAGATTGAGTGACAGTTAAGGTTGAGAGTAGTATCCCTAGCATGTGGCTATAAAGACATGGTATCTTTGGACATATAATACCATCATGTGAGTTTGTATGAAGCTAAAAATAAAATTTTATCTTTCAATGTAGTTAATCACAACTTAGTCAGAAGTGGTTTCCTTACCTAGTTCAGTTGAATGACCCTATTTCCCAATAATAGTTGAGCTCCCAGTGATAGTTGAGCTTTTTGTAACATAAAGACTATGTTTCTCATATCATCAATGTTAATTTTTATTATGAGTGTTTCTTTTTAAGGAAAAAATTCACATTTGAGCCTCTTGATGCCAGTGCTTTTGGTTGTGATTATGCAACAAGACACACTTATATCTCTCTTTTATTTTGAGTTGGATGTAACGTCCCATAGAAGATTGCATCTTTGGAAAGAGAAACCTCATCCTTTGAGATGTGAGAGCGAGTTAGTGAGATTTTGGTCAGATTTGAGAGTGCTCATGTGTGGTATGGTAGTGTTCTTTGGTATTTCAAGATGCTTCTTCCCCTTGATTCCAATATTATTTGAACATTTTGTCCTTTGTGGTTGTTTCCTAGGTGCATGTTGAATTTGGGAACCTTATGATTAGGTTGAGTGACATGTTCCTTATCTCGTATTGTAGAGTTTGTTGCTAGATGGGTTTTTCTAGTGCAAAAGAAGTTCCTTATTGAAGGAATTTGTGTTGGTCTAACACTTTTTATCTCATGGTTGAACACTCTCCATGGTTGATTAGATGGTTTGTGATTATTTGAGTGTGGTTCAACTTTTGGAGAAGTTAATGAGGGTTTTTGGAGTTATTGGGATTTGATTTTGCACTTTGTGTTATTGGGTCCAATTCTTGGATCATAGGCTTCTAGGAGTAAGCCTATTCTTTATGGGGGATGATGTAATCCCTCTCCCATTTGGATTTTGTATGCCATCATGATGGATGTGACCTTGATGATTATTTCTTTGTTAGTGATCATGTGGGGACCCTGAGTGGTCTACATCCTTGGGGTGATTTGATTTATGTTATCATATTAGAAAGTTGATTATACTTATGCCTAATTTATGATATTGTAATGTATTTGATGGTTTCACTATGGTTCATGCCAATGGTTAACCAGACTATTATGGTATCATAATGTTCTTCCTTGAGTACCCTTAAGATATGAATAGTGATTGCACTATGTGTTATTTTAGATTGTTGCACCTGACTTGGTTCCTACATACTGTTGAATCATGTGTTTGACCATGTTGACTTATGGTACTTTGGCCATATTTATATTATTGTGTCTTATGACGCTAACCAGTGTATTTTATATTTGGAGGTTTATGATGTTACTCTAGGATGATTCTTTGGGATTATTGATCAAGATTCATGATTATCGATGGTTATTATTGGATTCATTGATATTGTAGATGTGTTATGTATATTATCTGGTTCTTTCAATAGAATTATGAAATTATTTAAATAAATTATTTAAATGAAATGAAATTTGATTCTTTATCACGCGATTATGCATACTTGTTTCTTTGACTTTTAAAATTTGTGTCACTACACTTGATCTTTTTTCTTTTATAGTACAAGAACTTTTATCTCATTAGTGGCACATGCATCTAGCAACTTGACCATTCAAGTTAAGCCATTGTTGTCCCTCTATGGGGTGATATACCTTTATATTTTCTATTATTAACCCTCTAGTAATTGATAAATCTAGATTTATAATGCATTATATGAATAGGCCCATGAATGTGTCTATGCATTAAGGGTTATGTACTTATCACATAAATTATTAAATTTAATGAAGATTTAACTTAATTTAAGGGATTTTAATTAATTAATTTTATTTTTACTTTTTTTATTGTTTAAGTTTTTGTACTTGAATTCCAAATATAATCAACTAACCCCTATTCAATTCATGTCAAAAAATGCATACCTAAAATTTTTTAAATATATCAAATCCACAATCATTCGAAACTCATTCTGAGTACTTGTGTTATGAAAAATGACACATCTTCAATGTTCCATCTGAACATATGAATTGAGCTTGGAAGCCATGAAAACAACTTGAAATCTTATAGCGCTTGCAAAGGACTTCTATTTTTCTAGTTTTGATGGAAACAAACTTTCTATTGAAAGTACTTCCATAGTTTTGATCAAAAAAAATTTTAGATAGTTTCGATCTAAACTATCTGGCTTGGTTAAGCATGGGGTTAAACATAAACTAGATAGTTTCAATCAAAACTAAAGATAGTTTTGACAAAAACTTTAGTGGCCTAGCTATTTGAATTTTTTTTTTTTTAAATTGCATTCCATATAAATAAATATTAATTTATTTTAATTTATAATCAAAATAAATCCTAGATAATTCACCCTTAAATTTGGAGGAAATATATTCATCTTGTCTTTTTTCAAATTTGTGATGAGAGATAAAAATAAGAGAGCAAGTATGCATGAAAAAGAATGAAGGAACGAGAAGATGAAAATTGTCGAGAAATTTTAGTGGGATACTATAGGAGGAAAGGTACACAATTCATGTCAAAAAATGTATACCTAAAATTTTAAAAATATATCAAATCCACAATCATTTGAAACTCATTCTGAGTACTTGTGTTATGCAAAATGACACATCTTCAATGTTCCATCTGAACATACGAATTGAGCCTGGAAGCCATGAAAACAACTTGAAATCTTATAGCGCTTGCAAAGGACTTCTATTTTTCTAGTTTTGATGGAAACAAACTTTCTATTGAAAGTACTTCCATAGTTTTGATCAAAAAAAAATTTAGATAGTTTCGATCTAAACTATCTGGCTTGGTTAAGCATGGGGTTAAACATAAACTAGATAGTTTCAATCAAAACTAAAGATAGTTTTGACAAAAACTTTAGTGGCCTAGCTATTTGAATTTATTTTTTTTTAAATTGCATTCCATATAAATAAATATTAATTTATTTTAATTTATAATCAAAATAAATCCTAGATAATTCACCCTTAAATTTGGAGGAAATATATTCATCTTGTCTTTTTTCAAATTTGTGATGAGAGATAAAAATAAGAGAGCAAGTATGCATGAAAAAGAATGAAGGAACGAGAAGATGAAAATTGTCGAGAAATTTTAGTGGGATACTATAGGAGGAAAGGTACACAATTCATGTCAAAAAATGTATACCTAAAATTTTAAAAATATATCAAATCCACAATCATTTGAAACTCATTCTGAGTACTTGTGTTATGCAAAATGACACATCTTCAATGTTCCATCTGAACATACAAATTGAGCCTGGAAGCCATGAAAACAACTTGAAATCTTATAGCGCTTGCAAAGGACTTCTATTTTTCTAGTTTTGATGGAAACAAACTTTCTATTGAAAGTACTTCCATAGTTTTGATCAAAACAAATTTTAGATAGTTTCGATCTAAACTATCTGGCTTGGTTAAACATGGGGTTAAACATAAACTAGATAGTTTCAATCAAAACTATCAAGATAGTTTTGACAAAAACTTTAGTGGCCTAGCTATTTGAATTTATTTTTAAAAAAATTGCGTTCCATATAAATAAATATTAATTTATTTCAATTTATAATCAAAATAAATCCTAGATAATTCACCCTTAAATTTGGAGGAAATATATTCATCTTGTCTTTTTTCAAATTTGTAATGAGAGATAAAAATAAGAGAGCAAGTATGCATGAAAAAGAATGAAGGAACGAGAAGATGAAAATTGTCGAGAAAGTTTAGTGGATTACTATAGGAGGAAAGGTACACAATTCATGTCAAAAAATGTATACCTAAAATTTTAAAAATATATCAAATCCACAATCATTTGAAACTCATTCTGAGTACTTGTGTTATGCAAAATGACACATCTTCAATGTTCCATCTGAACATACGAATTGAGCCTGGAAGCCATGAAAACAACTTGAAATCTTATAGCGCTTGCAAAGGACTTCTATTTTTCTAGTTTTGATGGAAACAAACTTTCTATTGAAAGTACTTCCATAGTTTGATCAAAACAAATTTTAGATAGTTTCGATCTAAACTATCTGGCTTGGTTAAGCATGGGGTTAAACATAACCTAGATAGTTTCAATCAAAACTATCAAGTTAGTTTTGACAGAAACTTCAGTGGCCTAGCTATTTGAATTTATTTTAAAAAAAATTGTGTTCCATATAAATAAATATTAATTTATTTCAATTTATAATCAAAATAAATCTTGGATAATTCGCCCTTCAATTTGGAGGAAATATATTCATCTTGTCTTTTTTCAAATTTGTGATGAGAGATAAAAAGAAGAGAGCAAGTATGCATGAAAAAGAATGAAGGAACAAGAAGATGAAAATCGTCAAGAAAGTTTAGTGGGATACTATAGGAGGAAACGTACACATTGACAATATTTTTTCGTGTACATTTTTTTCATTTATAGTGTATGTAATCTTATTCTAGAGTAAAGTATATATAGTTAGGATTAGGTTTATTAAATTAGGAATATGGTAAATAATAAATTAGGGTACTATTAACTTAGGCATCACAATACTTGTCATTAGGATTTATCATTTTAAATATGTATATTTAATTTTATGTGAATTCAATGACCAATTCTCTAGAGTAATAGATGGGTTCCATTTAATTTATGTGAGGGTACAAATGATTTGGTTTAAAGTGTTAGGTTTCTACATTCAATTTCGTATATAACTGAAGTTAATATTCAAAATGGTTTAATTGCCCTAAAATTCTTAAAAATTCAAACATGTACATATTTAGAACATATTCAAAAAGAAAAACTACCAGAGGTTGGAGAAGGTTCATCCCAAGCTCAAATAAGTACATGTACATCTCTCCCAAGTTCAATCTCTCTCTAGATTTATAGGTAGGTAAGCTTTATAACTTTAATTTTTAATTTAAGAGACCTTTCCCCTTACAAGTGATTGATTTGATTTGTTATCATGTGTGCAATAGTTGATGATAGAAATATTGGATAGGAGGAAATTGAAGTTAAAACAATGGATATTGAAGAATGATCATCACAAGGTCAAAGAAACTATGTTCATTGAGCTCTTTAGTTCAAATTAAAAGTTAAATTTTTTTAATATTTGTAGATGTTGGGATTTAGATAAAATTATATAATATTTCAAGTTATGTATGTAGACATGTATACATCCCTGAAGAAGACTGTATCTTAAGACATTAAAAAAAAATTCTTATAACACACAATCAAACAACAAATGAGAATGTAAATCTAGCTAAAAGATAGAAGAGAAAATTTAATCATAGAAATGCATATCATTTAACTAAAATGGATGTGGAAAAATTGAGAGGATATTATAGTCAACCTACACATACTATGAAGAGGAAATTGAATAAAAAGTCTTAAGGAAATAATTGTACAATTTGAGAATCTTGATATAGTGGAGAAAACTCAATCATTATCAATTTCACTTCTTAAAGATGAATTAAAAGAGTCATTGAAACTATTGGGTATATATACAAGTATGAAAAAGAGGAGGAATTATAAACTAAAAAAAGATATTGTTGGAAGTGTTAAGAAATATTGCATTCCATTGGGGAAAAAATAGATTTGTAGATAAATATGTTGCATGAAGAGTAATACTAACATCTAGTTTAAATAACAAAATATCCCAAAATGGATAGATCTCTTCGATTTAATCTCATATTCGGTATAGTCGAAAGATAGTATCACATTATTTGAAAAGGAGAAACAATTTGGATGATATTACATTAGAAGGCAATTGAGTGCTAATGTATAGAGCTCCTCAATCCAATAGGGTTGGGGAAAAGGTTAAGAACTTGGTTATTCAATTTTTGATTGATAATAATTATCCTTCACCAAATATAAGAGATGTCATCAAGGAGAGGACTAGGCCTAAGTAATATTTGTAGCACACAAAACATTGGTTGGATGTCACACAAAATGAATTGTATCTCTCATTTTGTAATTTAAATCCTAACACAAAGATTGGACAAACAATGTTTGAAAAATTGAAGCCCTATTTTATGAAGATAAATAAATCTTTTGAAACTCATTTTTGTTGATATCATGTTGAATTTGATCTGTACTATCAAGGGTTCTTAAAGATGATAGAAAAAAGTGGTGTCTCTAAAAATTCTTTTTCTAAATGACTAAGCTAATTTATAACATCAATCTTATGTGACAAATAAGATGATTGTGCAATAGGTGAAATAGATTGCATAAGAGGACATGTGAAACATGTGGTAACTTGACTAAATTCCCTTTGAGAAATGAATATACCAATATGGTGAGGATGGTAAAATGTAAGAGATATAAGTACATAAAGTCAAAGACAAAAGTTGGAAAAGAATCAACACAGGTCGATTATGAAGAGGACAAGATACCTATTGGAGAATTTATGTCAATTTTTTATAAATTTATTCAACCATATATACATCATACCTTTTTTTCAAAGTGGAACGAAGAATGGTTTCAAACACTAAGAGAGGCTTTCCCACTTGGAACAATTTTATCTATTGTTAACTTTGTAGAGAATTACTCTTTCATTTATCAAAAACAACTTCAAGCATTAATACAAAGAAGGTTACTATTATGGTCCAAGTGTCTTTTTGACATGCACAAATTAATTTAGATGGTGTGGAAAGTACAGATCAAGCACAAGTAATTAAAAAAATGTATCACTTTTACATTAGTGATGACAAAGAGCATGACATACATTTTGTGGAATAGTGTGTTAAGCCATTTTTTGAATATCTAAAAAACAAAGGAATAAAAAAAGAAAAAAAGAAAATTGAATGATCAGATGGATGTGTAGCACAATTCAAATCAGCTAGACCATTTTATGCATTATGTAGATATCATCGATACCAAAATATACTACACATTTGGAGTTTTTTGAGAGTGTAAATGGAAAGGGTGAGCATGATGGTGCAAGAGCTTGTATCAAATGTTCTTTAAGAAAGTATCAAATGGAATATAAAGGATGTCGCATTAATAATGCTTATGATGTGCATTAATAATGCTTATGATGTGGTTGAGTGGTGCAAAATGCATTTTACAATGCCAAAAAATACATATAACACATCATCACAAGTAGATCAAGTCATACCATTCAGAGTGTTTTGGGAGGTATCAGGTATAAATGTAGCACATATGTTGAAATTTAATTTGAATATTTAAATTGAATTAAAATTGTATTTAATATGTGATGGGGACACAACCCAAGCACATAATGGACACAACAAGAAAGGGAAAAATTTATTAACTGTGAAAATATGCTAGTACACTTAGTGCAGAGAAATAGACTCCAAAACATGCCCTATGGGCTTACAATAGCATAAATCTAGAGATAAATTCTTCTCCCAGTATCTTCTCTCAAACTCCACTCCAAACTGTCTTTTACAATGCCAGAAATGTTCTTAAATAGACCCCAAAGGGTTAAGGATTAGGAATACATTCTAGAAAGTTCTAGTTGGCATCCACCGACCAAATAGAAGGCTCCAGAAGTCGCATTAGAAGTCGGCACAAAATTAAAAGAATCCAGAAATGGTAACTGAACTTCTAAGAGGCATAACTTTTGAACCGTAGCTCTGATTGACTAACCGTTTACATTTTCAAAAAGCTCTTGAATTGCTCTATAGCCTATGGATAAGCTTCACTCATCCCCCATTTTTCAGCCCTATTCGAGGTCATTTAATTCCCCTAACCTGACTTTGAAGCATTCTTATGAAGTCTCCAAAAATTGAAAAACTGCAATAACTTTCAAACTGTGGGGCCTTTTGACCTGATTCTTTTTCTAGAATGCTCTAAATTACAATTACATTCATCCGACCAATTTACACCCTCTAATTTACCAAAATTATGACTCAATTACATACTCCTATTTTTTTGACATTTACATGTATCCCAAGGTGTTCAAATACTCTAACCTAGAACATTGATATTGAACTGTGAGAGTTGGAACCCTTATTTGACCCAAATGGGTATCCAAAAATGAAAACACATGAAACAGAAACTAAGTCTAAGTACATTTGTTTGGGTGACACAGGATTGCCCTTATACCTCTAGATGCTCCTGCATCAATATGTTAGGTGATAACTAACATGTACATGTTTAACTCATTTTTTATATGTATGTGTGAACCTTACATTTTGGTGTTGATAGGGTATAAAGAAGATATGATCTTTGTATTCACTTATGAGAACAGATAGTGATGTGTGGTTATTGTACACTAGAGAATACTCAATTTTTTGTCTTGATTGCATTGATCAAAACTATGGTGGTTGCATTAATCAAGAACATGGATATGTTGGTGAATAGACTTTGGTGCCACTAGATGTAATTAATACGAATGAGTCTTAGGATGAAAATTATGATGAAATACTTTTGATTTCTAGTACTCATAACCATATTTTAGGATTCATTAGAGTTGGTATGTATGTATATACATTTTTTAATTCATAATTTTGGCCAATTTATAATTTATACTCATGTACATAGAATTCATTTATAAACTTTATGTAGGCAATATTTTTGTAGTCATGGCAGAATTTGAAAACGTAGAAGGTGGTAGCTATTATTTATTGTGCTAAACCATGAAAAGAGAGAATATAACAAAGACTAAAATAAGTGATGGAATTATGTTTCCCATGGGTTAGTATAGTTGAATGTATACATCTATGTTTTTTATCAATTCAAATTTATTGACTTATTTGATTGATGTACATGGACATGTGTACATATACTTAGTAAGTAATTAATCTATGACATTTTTAAAATGTGAATACAGGGTTTGTTGTTGTACAGGGAACATATTTGAGAAAAGTACTTTAAAATGGGGATTCAATTCACTGATCATCAACCTAACAACAAGGTTTATTAGTATAGTAACCATGTAATTTCCTCTAGTCTAACTCTTCATCTAGTCAAAGGAACTAGAATATGCAAGTGGAGGCTCAATATTCATGATCAAAAGATAATATTACATGTTATCCAACAATGAGTTGACCCACTTGATACGAGAAAGAAACAACTTGTATTGTACAGGAAAGCATTTTTTCTTGCACTATGCATGAAATTTGGTTGAACAATTTGAAATTTGGTTGAATAATTTGATATTTAGTTGAACTAATTAGGACATGTGTCTTGAGGGGATGAAATTAGGAATTGTCTTAAGGTGATGACATATATTGTGCAATCAAAATTTTACTCTTTCATTTAACTTTTCAACTTCAAATTGTGATTTGTAACTAATTATTGAACTTTTACTCCTTTATTAAATCTAATTTGAAATTTGGTTGAACTAATTAGGAAATGTGTCTTCAGGGGATGAAATTAGGACTTATCTTAAGGAGATGGCGTACATTGTGCAATCAAACTTTTACTCTTTCATTTAACTTGTCAACTTCAAAATGTGATTTGTAACTAATTATTGAACTTTTACTCCTTTATTAGAACCAATTTAAAATTTGGTTGAACTAATTAGGACATGTGTCTTGAGGGGATGAAATTTATACTTGTTTTAAGGGGCTAAATTAGGACTTGTCTTAAGGGGATGACATACATTGCAATCATGCTTTTACTCTTTCATTTAACTTGTTAAAATTTTGATTTGTAACTAATTATTTAACTTTTACTCTTTTATTAGAACTAATTTCAAATTTGGTTGAAATTTTACTCTTATATATTTACTCTTTCATTTAACTAGACTCAAGTTCAAACTGTATTTTGTATCTTTAAATTGTTGAAATTAACATATGCAACTAATTAGAATATATATTTTAAGGGGAAAAAATTAGAACATTGGGCTTAAGGGAATAAACTATATATTTACTCTTTACAATTTATGTAACTAATTAGGATACTTGTTCAAATTAGGACATAAATGAAAGGACTACAATTAAATAAAATACATGTAATTAAATTAAAGATCATATTGAACATGTTTCACAACAAACACCATTATGCATACACAAGTGCACGTAAATTATAAATTATAAATTCTAGATCAAATGTCATTTAATCATATCTAAATATCACTTGCATAGAACAAAATTAATCACATATGTATACACCAATCATCAAATGTGTGTGTGTGTGTGTGTGTGTGTGTGTGTGTGTGTCTATATATATATATATATATATATATATATATATATATATATATATATATATATATATATATAATCCAACATCTGAAACAAATACATCTAGATTGTATATATGTAGATCAATCATCAAATGTATATGAACTAGAACATGTACATGGACAACATGTAAAACAAATGTCTAGAATGCATGTATGTAGATTAATCATCAAATTTATATGAACTAGAACATTAACACGTGTTAAAAATCATTCTCAAGTCTACAATATGTCAATCATCAAACAAACGACAAAAATGTATCTATCAAAATCTTAGAATATATTAGAAAATCTAAACACCATGCATATGTACATATGTATCTATCAAATCAAATATAAATAATATGCATAAAAAATGTCTATTAGAATCTATGAATGTATCTCTATCTATAAAAGTAGAACAAATGATCTATATAAAAAAATTATAGATCACCAAGTGTAGGAGTTTCATCATGATGTCTCCTCACAATGCAATCTAAATACTAACTCTCAAGATGCCCTTCAGGATGTGTTGACACCTATATATTATTGAGAAAGCGATAGAAGAGTCTAAAGATAAATTAAGTCGCTTATTTAAAACTTGCACATTTTAAATGTGAATGTGTCTAATCAAACATTTAAAATTCACATGTCCACTTCTAACATCATCTAATGAGTCTCGATGACATACACGATCTGGCATGTCCCCTTACAATACATATGCACAATAAATCAATTTAAAAATTTATAATTACACACATGTGGTATGTATAGACATAAATTATTAAAAATAATTGAAACTTTAATGAACTAAAAAAATTAGATTTACTTGTGTAGATGTTGGCATTTGATAATACTCAAACTGCCTAGCATCAATTGTGTCCACAAATATATCCAAATTTTGTTGGGCCTCATCTAGCCCCACCTCTGCATCTACACTAGCATGACTAATGATCAAAACATGTCCTAATGATGATGAGTCAAGTGCATGGACCAGATGAGATGACATAGAAGTAGCATCATCATGTATCAAAAATTCCATCTATCCTATGGTTGACAAGCTGAAGTCAACATCATCAAGGCCCACATCTAAACTATGAGCATTCCCTACACTAGCTGAAGTGTCTGCAGTATGTGTATGTCCTTCTGCAACAAAAGAGTGGTTAGTAGGTGGATCATGATGTGCACTACCACCATGACCACCACCTGAGCGATGAGAGGAATGTGGCTAAGTATACACCCTAATACTACCTACATGAGCTTGAACATTTGATATGGGTATGCCAATATGCATTGTTATGAATCTGTATGAATCTAATAGATCCTTAGCCAAACTAGTCATAGCATCTCGTGCCAACACTCTAGTGAAACCCTCCAAGCTAGCAAGTGAAGGGATGGCTACTGCATTGTATAAGCTCGTTGAAGATGAAGTATTAGACAATGATCTAGAATGCCAATGAGATATCGAATAATTGTCAACCTTTTCATTCGATATGGATTAGATAGCTACAAAAATGTCTCCAACTCCCTAAATTAGCCCCTGTAACTAGGTGCTATGCATAGCCTCATCTAGTCTACCGTGCCCCTGTCCTAAATTCCCTGGTAAGTTAGTGCAGTTCACCTCCCTACATAAGAGAACCTTGGCATAAAGCTGATGTGCAAAATAAAGTGGGGTATGTGTAAGATCATGGTGTGCCAAAAAGTGGTGATCTAAAAAATATGTAGTTTTGAAATACCTCAAAGAATTTCAAAATCTATTCTAACTTTTTTCCCGCCCATCCTAATACCAATCCAAAATATAAATACCCTTATAAGGCCTAGTATTGATTTGGATACCAACTCTACATATTCAACTTAAAAAATGTTCCGAAAACATGTTTTTGGCATGTTCTTGTGTGTTTTTTACTTCAAACATGCGTCTGATGACTTTTTTTAACCCAAATCTGATGAAATGAAAAGGGTTTCTTAAGAATGTTTTTATCTTTCCATAAATGTAATTTATGTCAATCACAAGATTAGTAAGTAATTATTATTCATTTTCTAATGTAGTTACGCATAAAGTGTTGATTGACACACTGATTGAAAAACAAATATAACTTTCAAATGGTATAACAATTTTGAAATCCCAAATTCATTAAGCATCAGGTGTCCCAGAATTCTATTCAAGGCTGGTGGTGGGGTAATGGCTTACCTTCTCTTTCCCATCTTCAATTTGTTGATGATTCTGCTCTTGCCGGTCTTGCTAGGATCAAGGAAGTTGAAGCCTTTCGACATGCTTTGGACGTTTATTTGGCAGCTTCAGGCCAGAAAGTTAATGAGCACAAATCTTTCATTTACTTTTTTAACACTCCTGATTCTATTCAGCACAGGATTGTTGGTATCCTATGGTTTCAGATAGGTTCACTTCCTTTGACTTATCTTGGCATTCCTATTGCTGTTTCCAGGCAGCCACGTCTCTTCTAGTAAAATTTGATTACCAAGCTTCAGGATAAGGTAAATCATTGGACTCATAGATGGCTTTCTACTGCTGCCCGGGTTACTCTTCTTCAAGCTGTTATCCAAGCTCTTCCTACTTATAGAAGCATGGTCCATGTTGCACCTATTTACTTTCTCAAGGAGTTTGATGCTCTTTCTCGACAATTCCTTTGGAGTAGTAATTTGCGTAGTACTAAATGGAGCTTGGTTAATTGGGCAACTGTTTGTAGGCCTAAAAAGGAGGGTGGTCTTGGTCTTCATTCTGCTCTATTGAGTAGACAAGCTATGGCTGCTAAACTTTATTGGCGATGGTGCTCTGGGCAGCATCAACTTTGGGCTCGTATTATCACTCATAAATATTTTCATGGTGTTGATCCTTGCTTTGTTTCTGCACTTCCTCTTGAAGGTCGTGGCTCAATGGTTTGGCATACTTTGAAGACAGGTGCGATGTTGGCGAAGAGGGGTCTGTTCTGGATATGTAAAGGAGGTTCTCAGGCTTTGTTTTGGTCTGATGCTTGGGATGGATTCCCTTCCATTTTATCCATATATTCTCATCTTCAGCCTCTTTGTGACTCTTTTCTTGCCGCTGGATGGGATAAAGTGGCTCATTACAAGACTCCTTATCAATTGGGACCTGTTGTTGGTTATAGATGGAAGCATTCCTCTGATTGGCCTCCTGGAGGTACAGACATGGATCGTCAGGAGCTTTCTCAAATTATGGCCTCTAGAGAGTGTTCCTCTTTGCTTGGTCCAGATGTATTGGCTTGGGGCGGTACCTTTTCTGGTAAATATCATGTCTCTGCTGGGTATCAGGAGATAACTAGACAATTATTTGGGGATGCTGAGGTCCCTTGGTGGAAGCAAGTCTGGAATAAAGTTTCTTGGTCCAAGTGCAATTTTTTCATGTGGCTAGTGGCTCACAACCGTTGTCTTACCTAGGATAATCTTTGTAAACATGGATTTCAGGGCCCCTCTTATTGTGTTTTGTGTGGTAATAGAGAGGAGTCTGTCTCCCATCTGTTCTTCCATTGCTCCTATTCTACTCAGATATGGCACCTTTGGTGGAGCGCTTGGGGTTGCTCTTGTCGGCATGCTTCCTCTTTGCCTGAGTTATGGGCTCGCTTGGGTAGTGCTCCCTCCAAGTCTTCTTCTCTCCAGGCTACTTGGATTGCTGGCCTATCTTTCATGCTTTGGCATATCTGGTTGGAGAGGAATCGTCGCATATTCCAAGATGTTCGGCTTGGTGTTTTGCATCTTTGGTGGAAAATATCACATTCTCTCCAGGAAACTATTCTTGTGAAGTGTGAGCTTGATGGGGGTATGGATCCGGTTGATCTTGCTATCTGTAATCACCTCAATTTTCATCTGTAGGATGGGGTTGCAGCTCATAGGTTTCCTTCTATGTCTAGGCAGCTTCACCATCAGAGGAAGGGTCGGGTTAACCAGGATGGGCACTGGACTCCTCCTCCCTGTGGAGTTCTGAAAATTAACACTGATGGTTCTTCTCGTTGGAATCCTGGTCCGGCTGGTATTGGCGGAGTGGCTTGTTGTAGTTCTGGGAATGTTAAATTTTTCTTCTCAATTCATAAGGGTGATTATACTAACAATCTCATGGAATCTCAAGCTATTTTATATGCTGTGGAACAGTGTTGCTTGTGGGGATGGAGTAAGATTATTTGTGAGTCTGATTCCCAGGTGGTGGTGAACATGCTTTCTTCGTAAGAGCTTGAGGATGTTAGTTGGTAGCTAGCCACTATTGTCAAGCAGATTCTTTTCTTCTCTTCCTCTTTTCAGTTCATTAGGTTCAAGTATATTCTGCGAGAATGGAATAGACCTGCTGATTGTTTAGCCAAATGGGCTTCTAGTCATGATTCGGGTTGGAATATTAGGGATAGGGGGAAACTGTCCTTTGAGATGGTGCAAGAATTTGATGATCTTGTTGCTCAGGATTGAGCTCCTTGTTGAGCTCTCCTTGTTGTATTCCTTTCTGTCTTAATAAATTTTTACCCCTCTTTTTGCGAATTTTGAAATCCAAAAGATGCATCACATTATATACTTCTACTATAAGGAAAATAAAATAAAAATTAAATTTTGTAAACTTTTGAATTAGTTAAAGTGGTTGGACACGAGATTTTTTTAATTCCAAAAATACTATAGCAGAAAATTCATAATTAATTATTTATTTAGAATAAAAATACCCAAAAATGTGTGTCACATCCAAGCATGAGTCTAGTTCTTATATCTACAATCTTATTAAAAAATATCATCATTTGATTTTGATTAAGGTGGTTAGACATACGCCTACTTCTTATTATTAACCTAAAATTTTTGTACTATTGCATTAAAATTCAAAATTTTGACCAATCATTTTTTTCTTTCTTCTAATAAGGCCTAGTAGTTTAGAAACTAAATTCAATTTCCTACAAATTGTTTTTTAACAAATTTTTAAATGAAAGTTCATAACAAGTTTAAAATTGCAAATCAAGTTGACATAACCCTGATTTGTTGATTTTCCATTGCCACCTAAGGGCATAGTGTGGTTGACCATGATCTTGCACATACCTAGTGGGATCTAGTTGTCATTCTAATAATGACCATGAGCAACAAGGAATTGTGGGTATATCAATGAAGCCATCTATGGATCTATATACTTAAGGGGAGAATACCCCTTCACAAAATTTTTTGGAAGATTATGAGGGAAAAAATCCCTCTTCAGGTTGTCTTTGGGCACTAAGCCATGTACCTACTACAAAGAAAGACCCGAAGAGACCTCTCATCTCTTACTCTCAAGGACTTCTTATATGGTATGTACAACATATGGAGTGGCACCATGAATGTCATCTCAAATATAGGCAAGGCTACATAACTACTGCACATGCTAGAGAAGGTACCACTAGTCAAGGATTCTTGAAGTCCTTGAATCTCTTGATTAGTGTGATCATATAGCTCATCAGGTGGAATAGGATAATATTGGGGGGGATAGGTTGTTACTTGGGGGGTGGGGAGGTTGTTGCTCGGGGGGGGTCGGGGGTTGTTGATCCGCCATGTTTCAAGCTTTGTAGTGTGTGTATGTGTAAACCTAAAATTTATTAAAATGGTGTTTAAGAAACTAAAAATTCTAAACATGAAATGATGCATATGCATGCAAGTCATATGTACACATGTGAAATGAACACACACACACACACACACACACAGGTCAAGTAAACATGAACATATACACATGAATCAAATTTATTTTTAAACATTAAGTGAGCATACACATGTATCAAATTTACTTTTAAACATATAAGTCCTCAAACATGATTGAACATACATGTGTATCAAACTTATTTTTAAACATAAAATGAGGATGCATGTATAAATCCTAAACATGAAATAAATATATACACATGTGCATGTACATGTAATGTATACATAAACTTCCTAAACTTGAAATGAACATGTTCTTGCATATAAGTCATATACATACATGGAATGAACATACACAGTATATTAAGTCCTAAACATGAATTGAACATTCTGATATCATGTACATGCATGCATAAAGGGGTCCTAATAGGACATCTTAAAGGGATAATATAAAATGATGACTTACTTGGGGAGAATATAAAATCAAACACATGAATGTAGGATATCTTAAGAGGATTATATTTAATTATGTTTATATCATGTGGTAACTTCATGTATATGTTTACATATAAGGATCTACTTGTGGTAATTTTTGGTCTTAATTGGGATGGCACATGTGCAAAATTAGAAAATCGAACATCAATTTGGATCACATGAATTTCTAAACTACAAGTGTCATGGTTTCTAGTTCATATACACATTCATGAGTACATTACAAGGGCTCCTAAAGACCTAGGGAGTTCTATGAGGTCATAATTGTTGATTAAGTGGTATTACGTGGGTGGACTAGGATTCATAGCTAGGTCATAAGGAACTAGATCTTAAAAGGATGACTTAAAAAGAGAGAATCTAGAATTGAACATGTATCGAGCTAGATCATAATAAATTAAAGTATCTTAATAGATGTCTTAAAATGGGATAACCTAAAATCAAACATTAATCCATCATAATTTTCTAAACTTAGAGGTCATGCCTAGGTATACATATATACACAATACATATATCTATCTATAGAAAATGCATGTATGTATATAATAAAAATACAAAAAATACATACAAAATCTATTTAAAACTATTAGAGAGGGTCGGAAAAATGAATTTCACACTTGATTAGATGGTTGATGGGTTGGATGTCACACTTTTCCTCTATGCCAATCGAAACTTGTTAACCAGAAAATGAAAGTAATTGAAGTCGGGTTAGTGATTTGCTTTTAAAACTCAGCTTGGGTTTTAATAGTTTCAATTGAAACTATCTTAGTAGTTTCAATTGAAACTATCTTAGTAGTTTCAATTGAAACTATCTTAGTAGTTTCAATCAAAACTATCTTAGTAGTTTTGATCGAAACTATGACCCTAGTTTTGATTGAAACTACTTACTCAAATAGCTTCGACTGAAACTATAAAAGTTCTATCAAATTTTTTATTATACTTTTTATTGAAAGTACCAAAGATGAAAAATTGTTGGGTGCACTTTTTTGGAGGAATTTATTCTTCCAAAAAATTGTAACCCATTAGTGTTGGCTCACCCCTCATCATGTCCTTTCTACAATAAATTCGTATGGCATCCCCATTATCTTCATCTTCATACAAAAGATGAGTTTCAGTGTTATGATCCATAGTTTGTAGCATTTCAGTGGGAAACACTCTACTAGCTTATGATGATAAATATCTTTTCTTCTCTTGTCCTCATCTTCCACAAGATCAACATGAATCTCATTACTTAACAACACATCAGAAGAAGGAATATGTAAGTTCATACCTTGAATTTTATCAACCTTTATTTCTTCCTCAATGACTAGGGAACATGTTCTCATGTTGATGTACAAGAAGTCATCATCTGAAGCATTGAGACACCAAGTAGGGATGAAGACCACTCGAGATTCATCTTTAAGCATTTTCTCTTTCTCTTGAATTTTAGGTTTTATGCTTCTCTTATTCAAGCTCACCAATATTAAGTGATCAAATACATTTTCTTGAGTTCTAAAATATGCCCTCCTTCTTCCTTAGATACCATTTCTTGACAATCTTCTTGATTAGCCATAGAATAGCTATCTTCTTTTATGAATGAAGATTTTCGTGAGTCTTTTCTAACATTTTGATTGAGAGATGTTCTATTACCAAGAAAATAATTCTTTTATTGATCTTGTTTCTCAAGTTCTTGCAGTGTTTGAAGTAAAGAAGGATGTACTTTGTCAAATCAAGGTGTGCATTACCATAGAAGCTTTTCAAGAACTTAGCCTGATCAAGATCAATGGAAGTATGATTTCAATGAGCAATAGGTGCAAGTATTGTAATACTTTCTTGGTTAGCATTATCCAACATTGATTCAAATAAATCATACTTATCAACAAAGTCTTCTTTATGTTCAGATGTCAAACTTCTTTTTGATAATGACTTTGGTTTATGAGAGAATAAATATTATCTTTATTGTATTCTCCATTGTTATTTTGTAGATTTTGAAGTAAATATGGGTGAATCTTTCCTTGATCAAGTCATGCAACACCATAAAATTTCTTCAAGAAATCCACCTATATGTGTTCATTAGGATCCCACTTCTTTTGGCATGCAAAATATTCATGATCACCATTAGTATCACTCTCACTTTCAACTTTTCCTTTGTACCAAACCATGAGTTTGAATTCACACCTTCAGATAAAGTTGTCGATATTAAATATTTTAAATAGAGTCACCAACCTTCATTCCAAGGAAGGTACCTTTTATCAACCAACTTACTGATTATTGTTTACTTAACCTTGGATGTACCCAAGATTTTTCCTATTCTTCTTGGAATAGAAACTATTCTTTCAACAACCACAACATTTTGACCAATAAGAGCTCTTTGCAAGTTTTCCCTAAATTCTTGTTCTTCTTCTTCTTCTTCTTCTAGAACTTGATTTGCCTGATGATATTACTAAGCACTTTTTCTACACATCTAGGATAGAGTATTCAAATCTAAAATAATGTCTTCTTGTGTGTCCTCAAAACCAAGATTTGACTGGAGAACTCGAATAATATTATCATGCAACAACACCATCTTGCTTCATCATAGGTGACTAATTAATCTTTATTAATTGAATACCCAGTAGAGTTGCCACAAATTTATTGGTAAATGGAATTGTCTCTATGAAATTATCTATGGAAATAATCTTGTTCACCCTAAGAACGGTGACAATTCTGTCGATAGTTGGGGAGACTACAACCGATCACTATCAATTATGACCTTCCCATGTATTTGAGAGGAGCATCTCCCTCATTAGATGAATGTATTTGTTATTTTTGTGTACTTTTCACATAAAAGTACAAAAGGATAGAACATGAAACTAAACATGACGAATGATAGAAACCCAAAAGATATATGTACAAACACCTAATGAGATTCCTAAAAATTAACTATCTGCAAGGGAATTTGAGTACAACCTACAACAATGACCAAGATCAAATAGTACACCCTAACATACAAAAAGATGAACTATCCTAGTGCATTCACATCAAGATACCAAGAGATGAATGTTTTCCTTTGCATTAACTACATGATCGTCATAAATCCATAAAGGAGCTAACAATTAACATATGATAAATAAGAAATCATAATTCAAAGAGACATTTGGACATATAAACAAATGCATTCCTTATTATTTTTTAGTACGTACCAACCCAAAAACCTTTACACACAATATGAAATCACAATTTAATAAAAGTTTCTCTGAATAATTTGAGAAAGTTTCCTCTTTGCAAAGTTCCCCCCCTTTTAATTTACAAATAGCCTAGTATTTATAGTCTTTTCAAAACAACTATCTTCTCTCTGGGTTAATAACTAACTCCCTTTTATGCATTCTGGGAGAGGTTAATTAACCTCTTCAAAATCAATCCAAACTGAAAAAGTCACTATTTACTATTGGAAAATTTTAAAATAATTGAGAGGGGAGGTGAATTAGTTATCCAAGGTCCAAATATACAGATAAAACTTTTTAGTACTTAACAAATACATGTGCATGCATTGATTAGATCATCCAATATCTCAAACCTTAGTATATTATTGTCCTAGGTCAAATGAACTTTGCATAAATGTAAACATGAAGTACCACAAATTCAATCACACAATTTAACACAAGGATTTTAGTGGAAACCCAGTTTGGGAAAACCACAAGCAACATGCTACCAATTTTCACTCTTCTAAAGTGAGCCATGTCAGGAGCCAACCCTGTTAAAGTTTACAATACACACTATTAAACGTGACCTTAATTAAATAAAATCAATAAACCTATTAAGAGTGAGCCTTGTTAGAGGACTTTGGAACATTCCATTAGAGTGTCAAACAGTTAAAGGATTCACTTATGACTGTTACATCAATTTTAATTCAAAAGGATTTATCTAGACTTATTCAATTGCTAGAAAGTAATAGTAGGACTTGATCTGATAACAAAATTACTCACTTGCAGATTAAAAATCTCTCATTGAGCTCTCCATTCTACTTGGCATTCATTCCCCTTCGTCTCTAATTTCTTGTTCACCCTTCAAGCCTTCACCTCCTTAAGTTGTTATTCTTAGCATGCCAACTACATATTCATTCCTTAGGCCACCATATGAAGCAACACCTCGCTCACACACTTCACACCATTTCTTTTGGCCTGGTATCTCCTTATATAGAGAATTTTAATCTTTTTTCGCTTCATCACAATCATCCATCTTAGGGTTAGGTCAGATTCATCGAATCTACCCTCTTTTCCATTTTGTTCCCTCTATAAACCTCCCTTAAAATCCTCTTAAAAAAAAATTTTGAACAATTTATCTTGAATTTTGTACTACCAACTCGTCATACTTATCTTCAACATGCTTCACACAATTCAAGAAATCAACTTTGTCATCTCAAATTCATCAAATCTTCGATCAAACTCTTTATACTATTACTCAGCTTAGCAATAACTATCTTCTGATGCTCAGTCAACACTAGGTTACTCGGCATAAACTAAGCCATTGCTCGCTCGATCATTATTGTTATTATCTAACGCTTGGCACATACTAAGTTTCCTTTGCTTGACACATATTGAATTTCTATTTTCTTGGTTGTAACTAACTTTCTACTCAATGTAAACTAAATTGCTCGACTTCCACTATTTTCTCGCCCAGGCTTGGCAGACACAATTTTTTGCTTGGTCTTCTTCTTGTCTTTGCTTAAGTATCCTTTCATTGTGGCTTTAAGTAGATAAATAATACGCTATGTCATCAAAGTATTACTTGGTCTTAGTGATCCTTTTATACACCATATAACTCAACCTTTCTCTAGGTACTCTTGTTATTCTTTCTTTCCAAATCCTCTTCACCAATCAATCAAATAATAGCATTCACACCAAATTAGCAATTGTCTTATCAGCAATTAGCAGGTTTGATATTAGTGACAAAATAATAATTGTTCCCATGATAGGTTTCATCAATCTCCCTTACTTTAACAATCTTCTTTTTCAACAATCTCCCTCTTTAGCATTGATGGAAAACCAATACCAAGAATAATACCAAAAAGATACTTAATACCTTGTATTGAAATCTCTCCCTCTATCAATATATGTCTTTCTTTTGTGTAGGCTACAGTCTCTCTTCTTCTTCTTCTTCTTCTTCTTCTTCAAATATTCAATGTAAAATCTTCTTCTTTCTCTTTCACCTTGTTTCTGATCTTCTCTCTTTTCCGGTACTAATCTCCCTCTTTCTTGATAATACTATATTTCTCCCTGTATATTCTCCCTCTTTGACAACTATGCCAAAGACTTGTCATCTTCTCATGTAGATATCAATAATTTATGTTCTTCCTCTATCACCTTGCATGTGACTGTGAATCTTCTATTTTAGCTCCTTCCTCAATTTAGGCAGTTCCTAAAGTAAGATCCACTTAGTTGATGAAAGGCACTTCTCTTGCTTCTTAAGTAGCTTTGGATAGGGGTATCACCTCTAGCTTACCTCTAAGATATTCATGTGTATCCTTAGGTAAAGGCCTTCTGAATATATCTGCTATCTATTCCTTTGTATTCACATATTTCATCCTCACTTCTTTATCTTGAACCAACTCTCTCAACTAATGATACTTGATTGCAATGTGCTTTGTCTTTGTGTGCATCACACGATTCTTAGATATGTTTACAACACGTGTATTGTCATCGTAGATTACCACAAGTTCAATGATTTCTTCCTTCATTCCTTTGAGTAACTATTTGATCCACACCACATTTGTGCTATTCATAACAGTAGCCACATATCTAGCTTCAGTAGGAGATTGTGAAATACAATTATGTTTCTTGCTAGTCCAAGAAACCAATCTTTTTTCCAAGAAAACGCTCCACCAATTGTACTTTTCATGTCATCAATGTTTCCAGCCCAATCAACATCTGTATAGGCTTTCAATTCAAACATGTCATTCTTCTTGTAGTATAGACCATTTACTAGGAAAGCGGGTTAACCCATAAATATATGGACTATATGAAATAAAACCATACGATTATAAATCTGTAAATCCTTGGTCACATCCATTGAATGTGATGTGAACCACCAAAAGTAAGCAACATCCAACTGTTATAAAATGATTGTCATAACTATGTCAAACATAGTAACTAAAGCCCTAAAAACTTCATTCGAACATATTCTGCTCTCTCATCATCATTCATAATCAAGAACCCTTTGGCTCTATTAGAATCAACAACAAAAGTGTCAAACGCCATAATCAAAGTACCCATACTCAGTTCACCAGTGGCTTTTAGTGCAGCATAGACCTTTTCCAAATCTTTTGTCTTACGCTCTTCACTCAATTCAATAATTTGGGACTTGAGGAGGGTCTCATTTAGCTTATCGATTGAATGAGACATCACATCCATAGAATTAGCAATACTGGCCTTCATCCTCTTCAGCCTCTTTGACAATGATGCTGAACGAGTATGTTTCCCAGTTGTTGTACTAAACTGATTGGATGTTGGAATACTTGTATCTTCGGCATCTAGATCAACAGCAGCCCCAATAGGTGTATGAATTTTGTCATAATCATCATTAAGATCGACTGTCTCATCCATATTATGTCCTTCTTCTGCTTCTTGTGCAGTGCCAACAATGGCACCCTCAGCGATATCATTGCCCACAATCAAGGCAAGGTCATTATAGTATTGGAAAGATTGCCTTTTAAACACTTTCGCACTTTTAAATTCCTTCCTCTGCATGTTGTCAAAGATATGGAATTTTTCATTTGATTATCAATAATAACTTAATTAGTCATTAAATAACATTAAAATATTCAAATGGACATGTTACCTTAAGCAACTCATCCCAAACAGTTTCATTAGCATCCATAGATTGCGTAGACTCATTCCACGCAAAACCACTAGTATTTTTCAGCTCCTTCATTATTCTGTAACCTTGTTTCCAAGTTTTTAGTTTATTTTTGAAATTGTCCTTAGACAAGCTCATGTTCATATCTGCATTAAACTTTCTTTCAATAGCTGTCCAGGCTTCTTTTTTGAAGCCTCCCTCTCCTTTCCTTCCAAGTGTGACTTGTTCATGTAGCAAGTCCAAAAGTTTACGTTCCATACATGGTTTCCAAAATACCTTTTTCATAGAAGGTGGTGTTTCAGCGACTTGAACGTCATCATTATCCATGCTCATCAGAAGCATTGTATATGACATCAACTATTGTGTAAATTTGTAGAGGGTAAGTTAAAAACATGTGTATTATAGTGTCTTGAAAGTCATTACACGTAAAACACAATCTTTTAAAACTCATTTGAAGATAGAAAATGTAATTGTGCATAGACAACTCGAAAGGACGCAACATCTCAAGTTATACCAGAAAATAGTTAGCCTATGGTGGATGGAACAAAAAAACTCAATGGGGAAATATGCTTGAGTAGCAGCTCACCAAGATTCTATATCCCATATCAAACATGAATGAAAATGGAAAGCATAAATGAGAATGAAAATATGTCTATGGACAGCAGCAAACAATAAATTTACTATGTTTAAGCCTATATTAATATAATCCTGCCTACACTTTATTAGCATATTTGCAAATTGTGCATGAGGGCCTCTTAGATCATATCAGTTCAGGACTTCTAGGTATGAAACTCTACAAAAATTAAGAGTACCCACTTCATTAAATATTATCATGCTTATCTTTTTCCTTCTTCATCTGACTGATTTAATCATAGAGATTCTGCTCAATTAGATTTTTAGCTTAGTTAGTATAAAGATAGTACTAAATACTATCAATACCATCAATACCCCTAAGCTTCTGTTGCATACCATCAAAACCCCTGTCTAGCAGCCTCTTGTAGTTTTCTCCCCAAAATAGTATAGTCTAGTTTAAATCAGAAGATTACACATTTTGGTTTTTTTAATTTTTTGTTTTGTAATTGCTAATTATGATATGGATTAGCAGCGGCTATTCTAGTACGTACCTTTTAGAAACCTCTAACAAAATTGAAAATCTCGACACTAGGTCGGAATAAAACCGTGCCTTAGGGTTGACCATCTTGACAATCCCCAAAATTTCTCCCATGCCTAGATGGATTCCAAGTCATCGCAAGGCAGGTTTCAATTGTGAAATGATGAAAAGAGTGAGTGAAGTGCAACAAACTGATGATTTTGGAAAGGCAGTTTGCAAAAAGTAAACGATGCAAATCAGATGAAATTTGAGGTAGAGAGTAGATGAGTGGAGACATGAAGTTGGATGGGAGTCAGTAAAACTAAATGAAACAAGGAGATAATCCAAAGAGGAGATCAGAACCCGCTCCCTCTCAAGATTCAACATCAAAGCATAAATAAATAAAATTGCCATTCAGAAAGGCGAGTTTCAACAGAAGAGGAAAGGCGAAGACTAAATTCATAGCCTGAAGTGTGAAATGGAGTTGAGGATAAGTCTAAGGCAACAACAATGAGTTTTACAAACTTCAAATCTATTATAAAATCAGACCAAGACCAAATAGAATGATGTAGTTGGGAGTCTATATTGAGCCGACTAGACTAGGGAATTTCAAAGGGTAAAAGGACAATCCCAAGGAAGAGGTGGAGTCGGATCTCCCCTTGGGATTCTTAATCTCAAGACATGCCATATTTCTGCCCAACACCTTATGAAAATCTCAACTCATGCTAGAATTTCGTTCTAAACTCCCAATCATTCAAAACTTGATAAAATGAAGACTAGAGGTAAAATGACGATGAGAATCTTGAGCAAGAGATGATCAAAAATCAGATCAAATGGCTCCTAATGCAGATTGCATATGATTCCACATAAGAATTCCATAAGAATTATTGGGCTCAAAATCAGATCGGTGAGGGGTTAAAAGGAGATTGCATAACACAGTTTGAAATTTGAAAACTTGCATTTCATGTTCAAACAAGGTCGGCTTATGCATGAATAAAGGATTAATTCAAAATGATTTTACTGGTCTAAATCGACCAAGTCAGCCCAAATCAGAGATACGCCCTTTCATTTTGGAGTCACTTATCTAACTGCAAAGTTGAAACTTGAAATATCTCAAATATTTGAACCTCCATGTTTTGGAGGTTTGAGCCACCAACCATCTCCTAGCAAGGTAAGCCTTTTTTAACTTAGGAGAAATGACCTATAACATAAATGATGTTTGTGAGTTAAACCAATTCTTGTGCGAATCTCTATAAAAAACCTCTTAATATTTGATGGAAATGGTTGGTGGCTGAGAAATGATGCCAAATCTGTTGCATTTTGTAGCCTATTATAGAAAGTGTATTCTTTCTGGTTTCTTGTTGTGTATGTGCATCTTGCATTTTTATCTTTTAAATATGTTGTTCTTGCTATATTGGACACTGAGTGCCCATCAATATTCATAATAAAAATAATAACTTCTATCTTGCTCCTATATTTATACTAACTAAGTAGGGTATTGAGTACTGAACTGAGATATGGAAAAACACAAGAATTTCTCTTTCAATTTGCTGATTAATAGCACATGTAATTTTTGAAAAAAGAAGGAATGATTCAAACTATGATTCAAAATGATTTTTCAAATTTAGAGGTACAATAAGATTGTCTTGATTGTTGTAACAAGATGCACAAATGAAAAATGAAGTTTACAACTAGTACTAAATACTATGCTTTCACAACTAAGATTGAGCTCTATAATCATCCCACATCCTTTTTGCTATTTCATCTCGAAACCTCCCCCAATCATCTTTATCACGTTGAGTCATCCCATATGTCTCAAGTATTGGTACATCTATCCCCTTACGGTCATCTTCCTCTTCAATGTCAACTTCAAAAGTAATGTCGTCTTCTATGGTGATGAAGTTGTGCAGTATGCAACACGCCAAAACAATCTTTGTTTGGGTCCTAATTTGATATGGCGTTCCATGTCTTAGGATAGGAAAGCACTAGTTCAAAATGGAAAATGTGCACTCTATTGCATTCCTGAGCGATGAGTGCCGGTGGTTAAACAACTCTTGTGGAGTGTTTATTGGGTTTGCCCTTGAGAACTCTTTTAGGTGGTAACGTGTGCAACGATAACGCGCCAGAAACCTAGGTACATTGGGATATCCAGCATCCACTAAATAATATTTTCCTACATAAAATGAGGTATATTAATATATTTTATTAAAAAATGTCATATGCATTAGTATATAAATATATTTGACATACCAGGGGGGACTACCAATGGATCGGATCTTGACAAGGCCGAAGCTAGAACACGACTATCTGCAGCTGACCCTTCCCATCCAGCAAGGATGTACTAAAACTTATAATCGAATGAAGACACACCCATAACATTTTGTGATAAGTTTCCTTTTCTGTCGTGATATGGAGCTTGAATGTCGACATCAACAGTGACTGGAATATGAGTTCCATCGATTGCTCCCACACAATCCTACATTAGGAAAATTTATAATCAAAAGGACATGCAATAATAGAATTTAGAGTCAAGGAAACAAAAGTGTACCAATAGGGTATGTACCTTGAAGTACGGATCAAAATGGTCTTTCCCACTAATTTCTGGAGGAGTATGTGGACCAGGTGGCAAAAGATAATTCTCATGGAGTGCCAACACTGCCATCAAGACCTTGTGGAAATATCGACTTATTGTCTCTCCTGAGTGACCAAAGTTGTGAACAATCTTACGATTCCTCAAATTATGGCCAAGAGTATGGAGAAACATCACCAGTTGTTCTTCTAGAGTTAAGTGCATGGTATTTGTGATGCTTCCTTTTTGCCTAAGAATATCTGCTAGATGAAAGAAAGCTTGTTTACTCATTCGAATTTGATCATGACAATCAGTCTCATTTGAATAGACAATATGTTTATAAAAGGGAATCTCGCCTCTTTTCCATTTGCATAGTGATCTTCTACTTTCTTGTGCAACTGCTGCTATTGATGCGGCAAAGGTTGCAAGACTAACTACAATAGCGCAAATGACTCGTCTCTTCTTAGCAACGTGCCCTAAAATACGTTTGTCTTTGAGTACATCCATCAACACCCTAAAACCAATGTAGAGAAACTTTTTATTAGATCCGTGGAATTACTAAAATACAACTAATCCCATGTAAAGAAATGATTAATGACGGGAGAAAATATCAATTGCACATTTTAATAGAACTGAGATTAAAATATATTGCACCTAATAACTTTTCAAGAAATAAATCTACTATTCTTCGAGCATATAAAATATATTGCAGCAATATAATACAATACACCAAAATGCCCTATAAGATTGCAGTAATAGCAGTCATGACAATGTGACGAGTGTAGCATTTTGGTTGGCTGTAGGAAACAAAGCCTGCGATACCACATTACAATCAGGCATCCTATCAAACAGTTCACATGACTTAGATGTATCCAACACTTTGAGTTTTTGAAATCTGATTCTGTATTTTCAATCAATTCATTAACCTCTCTCATAAAGAGGTTAAGAAAAGCTCTCCATAAACATATTTTGATTGAAAATATTAGCCTCCTAAAAGATAGGAAGCTTGGAAGGGAAATCTCAAGAAAGTATTTTTGAAAAAAATATTAACAAGGAAGTTAAGAGGAAAAGCTCAAAATCATATTTGCAACCCAAATCTTAACCTCATTTGTGAAGTAGGAGGAAGAAAGTTAATAATAAGTGCACTCACCCACTATTGGTTCACTGTAAGAAACCCAATGCCAAACAAGGCATGCCACAAGTGGAGGACGTGCCCCTAGCAGGGTTTATAGAAACATTATTCATGAATTCAGCATTCATAAAATACAAAAATTTTACACTGTTATAGGTACTTCCTGTCCTCGTATCCTGTTTCTCATTATTAACATCCCCACCACCATTCATCTCCCATATTCTCCCATATCTCCATGACTGTAACACATGCAATCCCAACATCCCATGCACCGAAATAATGCAAACTTTTGAAGTGGTGAGGGAAGGAACATGGTACTGGTGAATATAAAATACCCAACATAATCACTTGACCTCGAAAGAATGGAAATCTATCAAGTGGTGAGAGCAACTACTTGTTAGTGCTGAATATAATACAATATGTAATAAAGGAGCACTGTGTATGACATATATACTCTGTTTAAACAAGAAATCTATCAATCAGTAACTAGCATTTTATCACAAGTATTCTTCTTCTCCATACAGTGTTAGCAATACTGCTAACACTATTGTTAGCAAATATTGTATTGCTAAGTTAGCAATACTATTAACAATACTGCTAACACCGTATTGTTAGCAAATGAGACAATGTTAGCAACACTGTATTCTTCTTCTCCATACAGTGTTAGCAATACTGCTAACAATACTGCTAACACTGTATTGTTAGCAAATATTGTATTGCTAAGTTAGCAATACTATTAAAAATATTGTTAACACTGTATTGTTAGCAAATAAGATAGTGTTAGCAACACTATATTGCTAACACTGTCATATTCATATAGAGTGAAAAAAATATTCATGTTAAATCAAATATATAAATGACAATGTTCATTGTTCATGTTAAAACATAATTGCACGTACACCCATTCACACATCTATATGATCAGGAGCAATACAGTGTTAGCATGGACTGCATTCTTCTTCTCCATACAGTGTTAGCAATATAGTGTTAGCAACATTGTATTGCTAACAATACAGTGTTAGCAGTATTGTTAGAAATATTGTTAACAATACTGCTAACACTGTATTGTTAGCAAATAAGACAGTGTTAGCAATATTGATAACAATACTAGTAACAAGATGTGATGCTTAGATGAATTCCCCAACCAATTTATGCACTAGACAGCTGCAATCTATTTTCAAATTTTAAAAGATTTTGTTCTATTCTCTATATTGTATGACCTGTTCTACAATTTAGTTTTTTGTAATAAAGAAGCATTCAAGAGTTTAATCCTTCAATAATTTAAGAGCATGTCTTTACTCATCGATCTACAATTTGGGATTGGTGGATATTTTTGCATTGGTTAAGGCATCCTACATAATCATCTACATAAAAGCATTGATACATCTTAGCGGACAGTGTATTTGAATCAATCCATGGAGATTTGACAAAAAAAGCTGAATATTTTAATCATTTTAAGGTTGATTCGTTAATCAAGGTTTGAGAGAGGCAAACCCCTCCCCCAACTAAAATATCTTTTTCCTTTCTTTCAAGTAAATATCTATAGTGTTTTAGAGAAACAAACTCAAATCTTGTAACTAGTGAGGGATAACCTAACAATATAGTGTTAGCAATACTGCTAACAATACTGCTAACACTATATTGTTAGCAAAAATTGTATTGCTAAGTTAGTAATACTGTTAACAATACTGCTAACACTGTATTGTTAGCAAATAAGACAGTGTTAGCAACACTGTATTCTTCTTCTCCATACAGTGTTAGCAATACTGCTAACACTGTATTGTTAGCAAATATTGTATTGCTAATTTAGAAATACTGTTAACAATACTGCTAACACTGTATTGTTAGCAAATAAGATAGTGTTAGCAACACTGTGTTCTTCTTCTCCATACAGTGTTAGCAATACTACTAACAATACTGCTAACACTGTATTGTTAGCAAATACTATATTGCTAAGTTAGCAATATTGTTAACAACACTACTAACACTGTATTGTTAGCAAATAAGACAATTCAAACAGTTCATTTTAAACCATTGGAAGATTCCATGGCCAAATGGTGTGAAAAATTACTCTCTGTAATGCTGGAAACAAATTTCAAAGCATGAACCATCTTTAAACATATTGCAACCTATTTTAAACTTATAAACCCTAACCTTAACAGCAAAGCTCAAACAAATGCTCACCTAGATTTCTCACCATTTCCAGAAAAGAAAGCCCTACCTGCTAAGAAAGCCCTACCCGTTGATGAAGATTGCAACTACAATAAATCACCTCCTCTGCTCTGCAACCTGAAGAAAACAAATCGTAAGGAAACAACAAAACAAGCAAGCCTCTCCCAATTAAAATGTGGTAATGGTGTGATTAAAGTCAGCTTAGAAGTTGCATCTTACCAGACACATAACTAGGAACTTGAGCACATGGCCTGGAGAGAGAAAATCCTACCGATCTTTTCAAAAACAAAGCGTACCATTGGAGACCTTCAACAATCTTGCAACGTCCACTAACATGCCACTAGAAACACAACCCTGTAGGTTATTAAATAGCATACACATTTTATTTTCACCACTGTCTTTGAAATGGAGCCCTGGTAGATGTGATGGAAATGTAGACCTCTAAATAACAGCCAACGGCCATGGCAGCCCAGATAAATTGCCCCAAATTCTGCGAGGTCAAAAATGGCAACGGATATTTCCCAGCGGGAAATGAAATAGCTCCTCGCGGATGCAAAAAATTATGCCTTTCAACAAATATCGTATGCCCATTTTAATAAAAATTGGAATTAGAATGGGTTTATGACCAATTCCAGCTATTTCGGTGGAAGACGAAATCCACGAAATGGGCTATAAATGAGGATATGGAATCCCATTTCTATCAAATTCTAATTCGTGTTTTGCACACCCAAACAGAGGATTGAAAAATTATTAGAATACGGAATTCTAATTCCACCTCAAATCCACGAACCAAACGGGCCCTCATGGGGGAGGTGATATCCTCACCCAAGCTCTTATCCGAGGATGGGTTACCTTCCATGGTATCAGAAACATGGGTTGGGCTAGGGTTATCCTTACTCCCGAAGCTAAGGTGAATCAATTTTATTTTCCTCTTCCTCATAGGTTTAATTTCTGTCTCCATGGATTTTGAACTCACTTCCTTTTTTGGGGCAAGGGGTTCTAAATTTCTCCATTTTGAGCTTCCTGCTAGATCTCCTAGTGACTTTGTTACTATGCCCAGTATCAATATCAGAGTCAATAATGCTAATGTCCTTTCCAATTCCAGGGGATTTCTTGGTAGCTCTATTCAAGGCCGACCCAAGGTTTAGGTTAGTGGAAACTTGAAAGTGGTCTTCAAGCGTAATGTAGTGCATTATGGCATAGCACACAACATCCCAAGGCTTAAGCAGATCTTCTCTAGAGAAGCCACTGTGAATGCACACAGGTTCCTCCTTAGGGACAAAAACTTTATGCGGACTCGTTTCATTTGAAACTCTGGGTTTCTTACACTAGCTCTTGCCTTCGAGAGACAAGCCACCCACCTTCACAATGAGCTCCTCTATAATTTCAAAGGCAATCTCGTTGATGGTCACTTTTCTGTTAGCGCCTAGGAGTCCACAAATTGTAAGGACACATGCTCGTCAAACCCTTCAATACCCTCCATGAACGGCAAGAGGCCACCTTCTTGCAAATAGATCCACGATGCCTCACTATCTCTAATGCAGTCTTCACTTTTATTGGGCTCAATACCATTCAAGTTGGCACCCATATCACCTTATCCAAGCTCAATCACCAAATTCTCATTTTCCATGGACACACCCCTGTTGCACAATAGAGATTGAAAACGGAGGATTTGTAAGATTATAACGCTGAGAATGAACTCTTTAAAATAATTGATTCCCATATTATGATCACAAGGAGTCACGTTTTGCAGCTTCCACCATGTCACTACATCAATAAAGGGCACCCTTCTTAGCATGCTTTAAGAATGCCAGATATACCCCCATCCCATAATATGATTCATAAGGGGATTGTAATTATTATCTTTTAATATGCTTGTCCTTGGCAAGTGTAATCCTCTAACAAGATCCTTGTAGATCATTCTCTCGCCTTCATCATAAATATTATTGGTAGGAATGCCACAAAGGGAAATAATTTCAAAACCCTCCCTTTCTTTAAATTCATTACCACACTTAACCCAAATAGTGTCTCACCCTCTTGAGTCAATGAAACTATGCCACCTGTTGTAACTCTTCAAACCATGCCGCAATGACTACTTTCAATATCCACGAGACATTAGGTGGATAGTGGGATCTGGCTGACGTCATCCCAATTTTTCATCCAATCAAAGCTATGTCCCATTTTTGCCAAGTCATTTGCCACGTCGTTGCCTTCCCAATAAATATGCTCCACGTGGACCTCTTGAGGTCCACTCGTCAAGGTACGAATTTCTTGAATGATTGATTTAATCTTCCAATTGCTACTTCCATCCCCTTAATAGCTTTGATAATTAACAAAGAATCTCCCTCAACCATTAACCTTTCATTTCTTCTAGTTTCTGCTATCCTCAATCCCCATAGATGAGCCAAGGCTTCCACTTCTTTATTTGTTCCCCTTCCACAATTTCCAGCATAGGCCACCACCAAATTTCTCATTTCATCCTAGATATGACCACCTGTCGTTGTCCTTCTAACAATGGCAAAGTCATCAAAGTTAAGTTTTGCAAGGGGAGGTTGCCACA
The DNA here is from genome assembly GCA_028749045.1 of Cupressus sempervirens. Classification (NCBI taxonomy): domain Eukaryota; kingdom Viridiplantae; phylum Streptophyta; class Pinopsida; order Cupressales; family Cupressaceae; genus Cupressus; species Cupressus sempervirens. The sequence continues at coordinate 117,652,626 of CM053791.1, read as the reverse complement.
ACACTTTGTGTCTGGCATCAATTTTAGACCTGTTGAATCTTACCACCCTTTGGTTGAGGTCCCAAGAATTAGCCCATTTCGTATCATAGTCACTCAAGAGGTTCTGAGGGAGGAGTGCCAAATATCACTACATTCCTTTAGGAGCTTCATCGGTTGTATCATAACCACCGAAGAGGGGGCTGATTTATGCCAAAAGATACAATTATTTTGTTCCTTCCAAATTCGCCAGCACACAAACATTGGGGTGATTTTCCAAAAGGATCTAAGTAATGGATGGTTGGATGGGTCTTTCCAATCCACAAATTGATGGAGATCCCTGTTAAAGCACCACTGGACCACCCATTTAGATAGAATCTCCCTCCATATTTCCTAGGCATAGGGGCAATGTTTGAGAAGGTTTTGGATGGATTTAGCAGCATTATAACATAGCACACAACAACTAGCCAACTAGAAGCCTTTCTTTTGTAGGTTATCAATGGTGAGGATGGTCCCATGCAAGGTCGTCCACCAAAAGAAATTAATCTTTGGCAAGATCCATACATGCCAAACATGCTTCCAATCCCTCGAAGCATCACCACCCTAAATACAACAAGTGAAGCAGATTTCATTGTGAAGTCTCTTGAGGGGGTCCGACTCCAAACTAACAAATGGGATATGACATTTATTGATCGTTTCATGTAGTGCAATGAACAACCTTCTCACCCTAGAATTATCTTGATCTTGAAGTCTTTTCTATTAGTTATTAGGTTTGATATATTTGCTTATTGGACCACCAAACTGTCTGGAGAAAAATTCTCGAACAGGTTGGATCGTGGAATAGGTGAGGGGACCTTCCTTAAGCCAATGATCCTCCCATAAGCCAATGGTTGCCCCATCCACTAACACCCAATTTATGCCTTTCCTCATAATTTTTCTGGTGTGTAATATATTATTCCACATTCTAGATCTCGAGGGAACATCAGTGTAATATAGATGATGGTGAAACGAGTCCCCCTCATGTACTTAGAACGAATAATATTGCACCAATTATTTGAGTTCGCCAGTCTCCACCCCACTTTTGAAAAGAGGGCCTTATTTAGGTTTCCAATCCTTCTGATGTTTAACCCACTGAGAGACTTGGGTGTGCAAACCTTGTCCCAGCTAACCAAGCTTATCCTAGTCTTTTCCTCAATCTCCTACCAGAGAAAATTTCTATGTAAGTTTTCAATAGCTTCCTTGTATCTACCTAAGAGTTTAAAGAGGGAGAGAAAGTACATTGATATACCCTGTAAGGATGCTGAGAGGAGTTGTAGTTTCCCCATGGTGCTCAAGATCTTTTCTTTCTAGCCCGCAAGCTTTCTCTGTATATGTTGCACCAATCCATTCCAGTATTGGGGAGTCACCCCCTTAACTGTGAGTGGGAGACTAAGATAGGTGTCCGTTAAATCAACTTCCTGGCATTCCAAAATTCTAATCATTTTCCACCTTAGGTCCCTCTCCGTGTTAAAAAAACACACCTTACTTTTTTGATAGTTTATTTGTTGCCCCGAGACTTCCTCATATTGGTTAAGAAGGTCTTTCCATGACCTCGCTCCATGGATTGAGGAGATGCCAAAAAGGAAGGTATCCTCAACAAATTGTTGGAGCACCTGCGAAGGAATAGAGGTGGCAAGTCTTATGTCTTTTATTTTTTCCTGACGAACTAAAGCCTTTAAGTTTATTCCCAGCATCTTGTTGTGAGGTTTTCACACCATCACCCCAAAATTTTGGGGACCCCCATTTTCAACCTCTGCCTTGACAATTTTTGTGAGATGTTGATTTTTTGGTCACCTTGACAATTTTAGCCTTGCCTAGATTCGGTAGAATGGCAATTCGCCACTAGGCCCCTTAGGCATTTTCATCTTGTTTTCACCCAGTGTCAACCTAATTTTGATTTTCATGGACTAGCAAGTATCTTCCATAGGCCAAACGAATTCCAAACGGAAACTTTTTTTTTGATATTTTGGCAGGATGAAATTGTGAATTTTGGGACTTGATAAATTTTGGAAATTTGGTAAAATTGAAAAACTGAAAACATTTTCAAAATCAAATTTGGATATCACTGTTTTGAAAATCTTGAAGATTTTAGTGAAAACAAATTTTTTTGGATGAAATGGATTTCAATTTTAATTTTTTTAATTGCCTAAATGAATTTATTTTTGCAAAATTTGGATTAAAATTGCAAGTAAAAAATTGGATTTGATGGAAAAAATTCATTTGGAATGATTTAAAATTGTCTAACATGACTGGCAAAATTTTTAGAGGTCAATTGAGTTGAAATTGAAATGTGGTTTTAGGCTTCTAAATTTTGTTTTGAAGGGATTTTAATTGCAAAATTCATCAACGGGAGAATTTTGATTCTTAATGGCTATTTATTTCAATTTTCCCTTATGCAATTTACAATTTTAGGCAATTTAATTTCCATTTCTTTCAATAAGTTAATCCACTAATGGAGCTATTAATTACAATTTAGGCTTAAATGGCCCATCTAATGAGTGTTTAAACCCCATTTAATGTCGTACAGGAGATCTACTCTTTGGTTAGAGACAAAAAGTTCCTATAAAGGAGACTCCCCCCTCTCTCTCCTCTCATAATTGTACTCAAAGGTAGGCAGCACTTGCAATTTTTGGCAGCATTTCTACATTGGCAATTTTACATGCAAACTAGGGTTTCAAGGCAACTTTCTTGGCATCCATACTTGCAATTTTTTTCATCAGCCTTCCATGGTAGTGATTCTTCATGCAAATTAGGGTTTGTGGCAGCATTTAAAAGGGCATATCAGATCTATTCATGGGCAGCAAGCTAGGGTTTTGAGGCATGTGTTAGCATCCATTTTTGGCAATATAGAGAGGACGCTTTTGGCACTACTTCTTCAGCACTCCATTTTGGCAATTTTGGGCAAGCATCTAAGGTTTTGGCACCTCCATTGTAGACTGTTCAGGGTAGAGTTTGATTCATTTTCAGATCTGATCCTTTGGCGTCAATTCTAGTCTTCATAGGGCGGCAAAATCCATCATATTTGAGCACCTTCATTTTGGGCAATTGGCATGTGCGTGTTAGAGTTTTATTGGCAGCAACTTCTAGGGCATTTTGGACAGAATTTGGATAGTGTTGTGGAGGTCTGATTTTCTTCTGAGAGGTTTGATCCAAACTTCAAAGAGGACTCGGCTATTGGTAAAGGTAAATTCAATTCATTCTAGAGCTGAAAGGTGGTTCTTAAGCGGATTTCACTTCTTGTTCTCACTCCATTTTGTTTCTTTTATATTCTTCTTGCATTCATCATCCACCACTTCATCATCCCATCTATAGGTTGAAGATTGGAGAGATAAGTGTAGATTCCATGATAGGCCATTTGGCGAGATAGAGATCAGGTAGACCAACCTAGGAATGAAGTTGGAAGATATAAGTGTAGTCCATCCTAAGGTAACAAAGAGGCAGAAATAAGTGATACTCCCACCCCTAGGTTGAAAATTGGAGATTGATAAGTGTAGTGATAGGCCTTGGCAACGCAAAAATAAGTTAGAATCCATCGATAGAAAGAAGGTTGGAGATCGATAAGGGTAGTCCATATCACTTAGAATGAAAGGGTAGAAATAAGTGTTTAGAATGGTAGATGTTAGTGCAAGCAAGAACCTTAAGGGAAAAAATACTAAGAAAGACAAAGAGGAAATGATGCCCAAAACCACCTTCTTCTCAAAAATGAGGCGAATAACCGATACCAATATCGGTACAATGAACATGATACAGCTAAAGGATAGACTAATGGAAGGACAATCTCCAATGGCAAAGAAAATTTACAAAAATGGAATTGTACATGCAGCGGCCTTCCCTCCTACCTTGCCTTGTCCATAATTGATCATGGAATGTGCATCCAAGTTTGATTTGGTTAGTAAATCCATCATTTTTTATGAAGAGAAAAGAGTATTGGCCCACATCGGTGGGAAAATGATCGAAGAAGCATTTAACATCCCTCAATACAAAGGCATGATAGTGGCAATGATGGATCAGGAGGCTAAGTCATTTTAGGATAATCAGGAGGCTTATTTTGTTCATCTCAAGCAAGACTGGCTACACAAAGGCAAGAAAGGAATTACCATATCATCAAGGTTCACTGTGTCATACTTCAAACCAGAGTATGGCAATCTCATTGTGCTTCTCAGCTGGCTCATGGGCCTAGCTCAAGGTATGCAATTTGAGAATTGGATGTATTATTTTATTGATGGAATTGAAAAGGGAAAAGAAGATTTGATTGGGCTAGGATCATAAAAGAAAATTTAGAGTTGCAACTTAGGACCATGCAAAATCAAAAGCAATTCTATATGGGGTCATACCTCTTTTATTTGATTTAGAGGTGGTGAAAATTGAAAAATGAATCTCAAGGAAGAATGAATTTAAAGGAAGAGAAAATTTGGAGGAAGTGATTTGAAAATATTTGAGGCTAGAGACCAAAGGGATAATTCAAGTGGACAAGAGGATAACATCAATGAGACAGAATTTGGATCATGATTGGATGAGTTGAGGAAGGTTGCCATCAAGAAGAAGCATTTGGGCACCCTTGCTTCCCTCAATGCCTTTATCAAATATGCAAAAGAATATGAGAAGGATCATGAGAAAACATTGCAAGTAGTGAGCAACATTATGAATTCAGCTGAGCTCAAGATGAAGCATAAACTTTGTCCTCTCATGAATGAAGTCAACGACAAGCTAGCCAAGTTCACTACTTTGACTAAAAGGATGAAAGAAAAGGGTAGAACTATATTAGAAGATCATTTGATGTAAGCCCAAGTGGCAATTTCTCTTTCTTCTTAGATAGGACAAGTGTCTCATTCTGATTGGCTACCATTTTGGTGCCTTCTCATTGGTTGCCACTTTTCATTTTTTCCATTAGACCATTGATAAGGTGGCATCTTCTCATTGGCCGATGGGGTGGCAACCCTAATTAGGGTTTCTAGGATCCAATCTGGATCATCAGTTTTGCCTCTTCATCTCTACCATCAATTGTAAATTTTGGCCTCTATATAAGGCCATTTTCTCTCATTTGCAAAGGGTCGAAGAAAATTGTTGCTAAGATAATACCAAAATCGCTCTCTTTATCATTGTTGTGGCTTGCATGGTGATTAAGAACATTGGGTGTTATTGCATGGTTTCTACTTCCACTAGTTAGATTTCATTTAAAGTTGTTAAAGTAGATTTTATTTCAAGAAGTTGCTAAGTAAAGAGTAGATGGATAGTTGCATAGTGATATTACTAGATGTTTGATAGGGATCTATAACTAGGCCACTAGCATCATAGCGGCTTGTTGGGAAGCCTCGTGTGGTAAACTAGTTCTTTTTTCCTTGAATCATTGCATCTATGGAGGAGGAGCCACTGGTTAGCTTTCATTAGATTTGATCCCCATCCATTTGCCAATCTTTCCATTCATAAGAGTAGGAGTAGAATAGCAAGTAGTATAGTATTTGGAGTTTCAAAGAAGAAAGTTAGGAAGGCACAAGTCATTCGAACACCCACCCTCCATCACCATCACCATCTCCATCAACATCATCTGGGACTCACACAACACCATCATCACCACCATCCCACCAAAAGTCCAAGTTGCCCTCAAACAAATAGCATAAGGCCACCTATGTGATTACCAACAAATCACATCGATATACTGAGTTAGTATCCATAAGTATAAGGAACATTGGAGTTTTTCTTATGTCTTCATGGGTATTAACTTTTTAAGAGAGGAATTAAGGACTTGATATTCCATATCAAGTGTTCAATTGCTATATGTTATGTGGTGGTACAAAAATCGACATCAACATTATCTGGCGCTAGGAGGAGGGCTTGAAAGTGTTGTTTTTTAGGACTTGTTCACATTTAACTGTAAAGAAGAATGGTGCTTCCTAGATCAAATCAACCTAGAGCAACTTGAAGAACACTTCAAGACCATATTGTAGCCAATTTGTACTCAACTGCTTGAGAGGAAAGTGAAAGCACTAGAGAATATCTGGACACCGTTGACGTATTGAATCAAGAGGAAAGGAAAGCACAAGCTATTAAAAGAAGAATTCAAAGAAGGTTAGAACATCAAAGAGAACTAGAAAGGAAGCTTGAGAGAAAGGAAAGCATGAAGTCAAGCTCAGGCCATTTTTGAGGAAAATTCAAATTAGGTCTGAATTATAATCAAGCTAGATAGAAGAATTGGGTATTTATCCCCCGAAAAGTTTAAGAAATTATAATTAGATAGGAGGCAAAGGATACTAATATCTACACCACACTAGGAAGAGGATCTACTTGTGTTATAATTTCATAAGAAATCAAGGAATCGTTGGGTAGCTAATACTTCAAATTTGACTAGCCCCTCAAGTCAACTAGTTCAAGCTCAAGTCAATCAAGCGGCAATGGCTCAACCACCATGGATTCAAAAAAATGCCTCCCATTTCATTCCAACAATATCATGATTTACCGAAGGATCCGACGAGATTCTGCTCCATGTTTTTTGTTAACAACCCCAATCGTACAATAGAGGAGCATATCAAAGTATTTGAAGATGCATTGTGCAACATAAGGATTTTACATGAGGATGTAGCATGCAGGCTTTTCCCTTACTCATTGGGGGAAGAACCTTATCACTGGTTCGTCAATCTACTAGTATCATCTATAACAGGATGGGTTCAGCTCAGAGAAGCTTTTATTGCAAAATTTGGCATGCCCACTGCACCATTGGAGTTGCATAAGATGTTTGTGGACATTAGGGGACATGATAAAGAGTCAATAAATTCCTTCAATAATCGTTTCCACAAGGCCTACATGAACTTGCAAGCCCCTTACACAATGACGAAGGCAGGCACTTTCGAAGCATATTACAGTGCCTTAGATAGTTAGATGGATATGTTTACAAGGATGGCGAACCCTACTCCCACAACATTGAATGAAGCTTACACTAAAGCAATTGAAATAGGGAAGCAATTGGGCCAACAAGGAATGGAACCCCCAAGTGTTAGGTATTTGAACAATCCAATTCCACAACTTGCATACCAAACGCCTACAAATCAATTGGTGGTACATCCGAGACCTCCATTGTCTCAGGCACCACCATCAATGTCACTTTATCTGCAAAGTGCAAGTTCATCCACAAGAACACAACAAGAAAAGGATGAAATGAAGGAATTGATTAACCAAGTCAAGAAGTTGTCTAAAGAAGTTAATTATTTAAGAAATCAAAAAAATCAACTCCAAAGTTCCCATAGAACAATCAAGGAAATAATTATCAAAATCAAGGTGGGAGTTATCAAGGAGGGTATCAAAGAAATCATCAAGAAGGTGGATACCAAAGGACCTATCAAGATAGAGACCATCAAAGAAACAACCAAGGTGGTGGTTATCAAAGGAACTATCAAAATAATAACCATCAAGGTAACAGCCAATCCAAAGATCAAGGATATAACAATCAGTCTAACCAAAAGAGGACGTGGAATACAGGCCCAAATAATGGAAATGTGGTGTCGCCACTTGATAATCAAGCCGCAACAAATAGTAGGCTGGTGGATAAAATATTTCTAGCTGAGTCCGCCATGTCTAAATATCGTAGATTCCATGAGGCTGATCAACATTCAGAGTTAGGATGTGCTAAGTTGAAGAGGGCATCTAACCTATTTCAGAACATAATAGATAAGTAAAATAACCAAGTGTAAGGTCCCATCCCAGTAAGGACTAGAACAATTGTTAATTTGTCTACAATATAATTTGATTAGTAGCAAATATTAATTTTCTCATTAGAAGAACATTATAAGACTTATGCAATAACATGATTAGGGAGAATCCTTATGTGACTTGCTATGATTAGTATTGTTTAAAAAAGATTGACTTATCATTCGTAACCATCTAAATATTAGGTGCAAATGTGGATGTGATACTTTGTACAGAAGAATTATACTTATTTAATTAATGTGCAAAGTTGGACTCAACTTATGATCAACTGTGGATTTTGTTCAACAATTGACAATAATTATAAATAGAAATGGTCGGACCTCTTTACATATGATACGATAGTTTAGATAGTTTATGAGACTGGTGGCATTAGAACTAATTCACATTATTATGAATTGTGTAATTTATGTTAACATCTTGATTAGCTAATGTGATTTACCTTATGGATAAATAACTTATATTATTCATCTTATCTCATCATGATAATTAGATAGTTTTAGTAATTGAAATTATGGCCAATTGAATTGAATAGATATTGTGTTGTGGTAAATACATTCTACATAAGTTGACTATGAAAATGGAAATCAAGTTTGGATTATGTGATTATTGTTTTGAAGTAAATTATGTATCAGTTAATTCAAAATAAAGAAGTACGAAAATGAATAGAATATAGATAACACAATGAATACTAGTGATACTCTTTAGGTTATTCTAAGAGATGTTATGATTTGAATCCTATAATTAGTGAGAGTAAGTACTTATGCTTGATGAATTTGATTAATGTATGTGTAAGGTGTAAGGTGTTTTGATACATATGCTATGAATTATTAATGTGGTTATTATTCTTGAAAAGTTTGTAATTAAAGAAATTAAAGTAAAAAGAATGATACTTATTTGTAAATGAATTTCATATGCAAATGATTATAAAGAAATGATGTTGGAATATGATATTGATCTAATGGGTTGATCTATGATTAATTCAAGGATATGTATTAATGTTTACAGTCTTATATTTATATGTTTGAGTTACTGATGTTAAATTTGAATTTGTGCAGCAGATGATCATGAAGGCCTAATCAGATGATTATGAAGACCTTCGAGAAAACTATGCCAACTCTTGTACAAAAATCAAAGTCGACATCAATGCAAACCTTTTGTAAAATCGGATATGAACTAAAGTTGGACTTTAGAGGGGTTAAAATGGATCCTAGAGTGCATTCTGGGTTAAAATAACCTAACCCACTTATACTACCTAAGGTTGGGGGTTAGTTGAGGGTCAAATCATGGTTAAAATTTACATTATGACACCTCAAAAGGGTCCCACTTCAAATGTGACGAAAATGAATAGTGGGAAACAATGGGTTATGACACATTGATAAGAGAGCCATGTGCCTTCATTAAAAAGGGAGGAAGACTTTGGAGGAGGGACTTTTTTTACCATTGTTGGAGATGAAAAGGGGAAGATATATGCAGAAGAGGAGGGGAGAATGACAGAAATATGGAGAGGAAGAAGAAGATGGAGGAAGAGGAGGAATGATTCTTGGTTGAAGATGAAGATCCATCTAAAGGGAGAGCTCTTGAAAAGATAAGTAACTTATATACATTTAGAGTAGTTCTTACTTATTGATATGAAATATTGTTAAAAAATTTATTACATAGTGTTTAGAGAGAACTCTCTTAGGATTGCATCCATGATCTTTTGGTTGAAATGAGTTCTCTTTCCCGAGGGTATGGCTAGGGCACAAGCAGCCTCATGATGCCATTATGGTAGGGTGGAAAAAGGGCACTTGTGTGAATGGTTTTGATAATTATTGTTGTAATCTTGCAAATGAATATGAATGAAAATTTAGATCTTAAGTTTTTGATAATATATTTAAACTTGTGTATGAGAGAAGAAGTTGTGATGAAGATTATAGAAATGATGCTATTGTTATTTGAGATATTGTAGATCTGTTATAAAAGCTATTGTTATTTATGGTATTGTTAGTTAAGAGAAATTATTTTGGATGTTAAATTTGTGAGTTATTTCATTTGAAACAAGTGGCTAATGCTCAAGATCATGTTATCAAAATGCCTATTGTGGATCTAAATACTGAATCCAAATCTTGATAGTTACTTGATAAATTTAAATGAGTTTTTGGTAGAACAAAATGGGCATGACACCAAGTAGATATTAAGGTCACTGGGTAAAAAATTGTCCCATCTCTAGGATATGATCAATGCTTGACTTTTGAGGAGGCTTCATTTCCACCAGAATTTGAAGCATATGAAGAACACCAGGGGAGATTTCCTCCTGAGTCAGCCAATAGGCCAGCTAGCGAGGTAATAGATCAAAATGGATATAACAGTGGATCGTATTTTTCTTTCCCACCTTTGGGAGACACTGTTCTAGTTCAAGGGACAAGTGGGAACCAAACATTTCAACAATTGGCTAGCAATGCAAAATTTTATCAGAGGAACAATAAGAGGAATGATGGACCCTTCACGTCCTCAATACCCCCGAACAATTTCAATACACCTCCACACCCCAATGCAAGTAACGTACAAAATTCTTCAAGGGATGCACCCGAGTACAGACATGGTAACCATAACAATGGAGGTGGAACAAAAAATTCCCAACAAAGTACACAACAAAATAATCAAGATGTTTGAGGATCACAGTGTCCAGTCAATGCAAGAAGCAAATAGAGGAAGAACACGGAACAATGTCGTGAATAATGATGAGCTAAAAAGATTAGGGTAGAGTGTAACAAAGGAGATGAAGAAGATCAAAATTAATCTCCCTTTGTTTGAATTGTTGAAGATAACAGAGATTAGAGATACATTCCTTAACAGTTTGAAAGATAACAAATCACAAGGATTTCACACTAAAAGTGCAATAATGCATACTCAAGGGAGGCCTCCTCCTAACTCAATGCATGTGATCCAAGACATTCCAGGAGGAAACATGACGAATTCATCTCAAGAGATTTCGTATGGAGAGATAGAGAACTCTACATAAGAGATTGCATACGATGACATTAACAATTTCAATAGACACCCAGGGTCTCGACCAGTTTATGTGGCTCAAGGATCAATGCCAGAGGAACAACAAACTCAGAGGAGTCAAGACCCAACAAATAATAAGGAAAAGGTGAAGAAAGAAGAGGTACCTCAACCAACAAATTTCAAAGTGAAGTTGAAGCAAGTAAATAAGACACCCGTGGTATATTATCTAGGGAAAGATGAGATGGCCCCATTCCTACTCTCAGTGAGAATATTTGGGAAGCTTCTTCATAATTGTTTGATAGATTCAAAAGCATTGAGTAATGTCATGCCTTTGAATATTTGTATAAGTTTGGGAATCATGCCTTTAGGATCAAAAATAAGGTTTACCCAATTGGATAAGACAGAAGTGCCAGTGCTAGGTGAGCTACATAACATATACATGCAGTTGGCATCTGATCCAAGGATGGAACACATGGTAGATATTTCAGTGGTAGATGTGGCCGATACCTATAGATTGATCCTAAGCCGGGATTGGGCCAGAAGGTTGAATGGATACATGGCAACTAACTTTTCTCATATGTGGCTCCCATGGAAAGGACTTGCCAACCAAATTAGAATTGATAGCACCCCAAGGTTGAGATTGACAATTACTGAGTATGGCGAACCAAATGAAATATTGTTTGTAGAAATAAATATGAACACCTATAGACCAAAGAAGGCAGAAGTGTTGACAATGAATATCATAAGTGAAGGAAGGGATGCCACTGAGATCCTAATTGAGTCGGATCTAGATACTTCATTGGACGATGGTGAAGGCATGTTTGAGAATTTTAAGAACTTTGTGGTTAGAACTGTACAACAAGGAATAGAGTTGGGTAACCGAACACTGGTGAGAGACTTATTATTGCCCAATTGGTGTAGAATCCATAATGCTTTCCATTCAGAATTATCTTGTTCCTTGTGCACAGTTTCCTTAGAACAAGTAGAGAAGAGAATCCCAGGGGCACTAAAACAAGATGATCAACATGGCAAACAAAAGGTTGAAAATTTACAAGCTGATGAAGTAGAAAGTAGCATGACAGGTGAAACAAAGAATAAATTTACACCACCTGACATGGAAATGAAGAAAAATGATGAATTAGAGAAGTCCAAGGGTTCCCAAAAGAAGTATCAAGAAAGTTATAGAGTATGGGCTCTAAGGTTCGATGGTTCCAAAACTAAGCAAGGAGTTGGAGCCGGATTTGAGTTAGTTAGCCCAATAGGGGCAACATATTTGGAGGCACATAGATTACAATTCCCATGCACCAACAATATGGCAGAATATGAAGCTTTGATTTTAGGCTTGTTGTGTGCTATCAAGAAAGGTGCCAAGATACTTCATGTGCTTGGAGATTTGTATTTAGTAATTGAGCAGATAAAGCAAAAGTTCACTTGCCATGACAAGAGATTGAAGAGATATAGAAACAGAGTTTGGGATTTGATAGAGGACTTCGATGCCTTCAATATCAAGTTTAGCTATAGAGAAAATAATCAGGTGGCTAATGCCCTTGCATAAGCTGCAAGCTCACTAGCACCAATTAAGTTGGATGGCTTGAAGAAATTTAGAGTCGAGTTAGCATCGGTCCCATTAGTACTAGACAATGTCAAGAACTTCTAGGTGTTTGAAGATGATAGACATATTCTCAAATTCTTGACCAATTTGGATGTCTTCACAGCACAAATCATTGATGGTGAAATGGATGATGAAGCAAAGATCGATTTAGAAGGAATTATGAGTTTCACGACAAATACTATTCCAAAGGGAATAATTAAGTTAGATAGAATATTCGACATGGACCAATTCAACAAAGTGCCATATCTACCCACAGGGGATGATGAATGTGAAAAGGTAAATTTGGGAACAAAGGATTGTCCCAAAATAACTCACATTGGGAAAGTTTGCACACCTATGGAGAAGGTCGATATATTAAGCTTGATGAGAGAATTCCTAGATGTAATTGCTTGGGATACGAAGATTTAAAAACATATGATCCTTCCATCATCACACATACAATTTCACTAAAGGAAGGGAGTAAACCATTCAGGCAGCGACAAAGGCCAGTTAATCCTTGGTTAGAACCATTGATATTCCAACAGGCAAAGAAGCTGCTAAATGCGTGAATCATCTTCCGAGTAAGGCATTCAACGTGGGTCGCCAATCTTGTCCCAGTTAGGAAGAAAAATGGAGAAATAAGGTTATGTATTGATTTCAGGAATTTGAACAGAGCATCAAAAAGGGATAATTATCCATTGCCATCACTATAGGAGATCTTGCAAATTGTAAATGGAGCACAAATGATGTAATTTATGGATGGATATTTAGGGTACAATCAAGTGATTGTTGAAGAAGCAGATAGATTGAAGATAGCTTTCACCACAAAGTGGGGAATGTTTGCATACAGGAGGATGCCTTTTGGCTTGATCAATGCAAGTGCAACATTTCAAAGAGCCATGGATTATGCTTTCAAGGACTTAAAAGACAAGTGCATTATCATTTACATGGATGACATAACAGTGTTTTCAAAGAATAGAGAAGATCACATTCCAGATTTGAGGAAAGTTTTCATGAGATGTAGAAGGTTCGAAGTTTCTTTAAATTCGAAGAAATGTATGTTTGGAGTCACCAAGGGAAAACTTTTGGGACATGTTATTTCAAAAAAGGGTATCATGATAGATCCAGAGAGAGTGGAGGTAATCTCCAAGCTTGACATGCCAACTAGCAAGAAAGAGCTTAAATCATTCTTTGGAAAGATAAAGTTCGTGAGAAATTTCATATCTGAATTCGCTAAGATATTAAAGCCAATGAATGACATGTTAAAGAAAGATGCAAAGATGGATTGGACTCTAGCAGGAAAGAAGGCATTTGAAGAAATAAAGCATACTATCATTAATGCACCAATTCTAGTAAGCCCAGATTATGAGAGGCCATTCAATATATACTCTTTCGCCTCTGATCATGCATGTGCGGCCATTTTAACACAGATGAATCAAGTAGATGAAGAGCACCCGATAACATTCATGAGTGCACCTTTCAAAGAGGCCAAATTGAATTATTTGAATGTGGACAAACAGGCTTATGCCTTGGTGAAGGCGATGAAGAAGTTTAGGCATTACATCTTGAGAAGCAAAGTACGTGCAATTGTGCTTGATATAGCAGTGAAGATGCTTTTAATGCAAATCAAGCTTGGAGTGTATCACCTTATGGGTGGTAATACCCGCATCCAAAATCTTTTTGCCTGGGACAAACCCATTTTGATAAGGGCTAATAAGTTTGTCTAATAGGGGTTTGATGTGGTATATCATCACCTTAGACATGATCTTGTAAACCGTGTTGCAAAGGCTTATAGGCTTGAAGTCCTCTAGATGCATAAGTCATCAGTTTTAGGTATCAGAACAACAAAGGTCTCGTTAAGTTCCTTCAGCAACTTGTCGGTTCTAACAAAGTCCCAAGCAGCATTAGAAACGTCATACTTAACAATGTCCCAAAACTCCTGGAAAAACATAGGGGGAAACCTATCTAATCTCGGGGCTTTACACGGGCTGATAGAAAAAACAACTTTTCTCACTTCCTCTTTCATGACCTTGTCAACTAGATCTTTATTAATTTGATCATAAATAACCAGGTTCACAATTCGTAAAATAATATATTGAGTGTTGATATTGATGTGGGCTAGGAGAGAATGTAGATATCCTAAAAATATTTAGAAACTCATTCCTCCAATTCATCCGCATTCAAAATCTCATGTCTAGCATTGTCCACAAATTTGCTTATGGTGTTCCTCTTTTTTTTCTTTTTGAAGCGGATCTGTGAAAGAAGATGTATTTTTGTTGCCCTCTACCAGCCACTGAACCCTTGACCATTGTTTCCAAAAAAAATTCTCCCTTTATAGCATCAATTTCCACTAGGCATGACAGGCTATTTTCTCCTGTTGAGCCTTTTCGAATGAATTCTCACTAGCCATATTAGTTTGGATGGTTTCAAGCTTCTTCTCAATCTCCTTTTTCCTTAAAAATGTTACCAAAAGAATATTTGCTCCATCCTCTAACCTTTGTTTGAATCCTTTCTAACTTCCTAGCAATGTGGAACATAGTTGAGCCCTAAACAAGGATGTTCCACCATCGGGAGATACAATCTCTAATTCTGGATGAGTGCCACATTATTTCATACCTAAAAGGTCTTCTTTTACAAATTTGATTATGCTTCCATGTAAACAAAAGCATAGAATGGTCAAAGATGGTCCTCAAATATGTCGTCTCGGAGGTATACGAAAGAATTTCCTAATTAGCAGAGATCATAGCACGATCAAGTCTAACCGGGATCGGGTTGTTTCCCAGTATGTTGCTTGATTAGGTAAAGGGGGTACCCTGAAGATCAATATCGAGGTGGTCATTCCGACTCCAAAATAACAATCCTCTCAGCTTCTCTAATGGGTACAAGGGGGTCATCAAGTCTCCCATATACGACATGCTCTCATTTTTCAATGAGTTAGGAATATTCATTACTTCCTCCCATACCGCAAGTCGACCATTCTGAGTATTAGGAGCATAGAAATTAAACAAGTTCCATTTATGGGTTTTAGAGACAACCAACAACAATGAAATGGGGGTTTAGAAGGACCTCTTTAACCGTGACTCTATCAGGGTTCCAAAGAGTCGTTATGCCCCCGAAGCCCACATCGCTACACTAGAAGAGAATTTTTCCCCCAGCCAAGCGTACTTAGCAACTTTAGAAAATGTTTGCACTGTCATTTTAACCTCCTACAAAAGAATCATATCCACTTTCAATTCAATGATATTTTTTTTGACTTCATACTACATTCCAAGAAATAATCTTCATTTTTTCTTTGTCTATATCTCCTCCAAGGTCTTTTTCTTGTGTTGTGCTATATCTATTACTATCTCCTTCTGCCAAAGGGTCATGGTTGGGTGTCTCCCAATTTTCACACTCATTCCAACATTAGCCTTGCTCACCCCACTCAACTTCCTTTTGGGTAAAGTTCATCCAGCATTACACTCCAGGGTGCAATCACTAGTGCAGGTCTGGACAAGAGAATTGACCTCAACAATGCCCAGGATGGAAACCACAAGGGTTCCATCAGATGGGACGAGTTGTTCCCATTTCTTGAGCAGTTCTTGAGGGGGTCCAAAATCTACGTATCCCTGACTTAACATCTCATTTAACATTTTGGTGTTCTATTCATATTTTGTATTCTTTTCTAACCTTATTTTCAAACTTTCAAGATCTTATCTTCTGGTAACTATTTCTCCTGCATGTTTTTCACTTCAATTATTCTGACTTCCAAATCATAGTGTTTCAAACTTCCAAAGTTATCAAGGTCTTGGATCATAATCTTCACCTTCCTATTATTATTAAAAAAACTCCAAATCACAAAAGATCTATTTAATGCACATGGGGTCTCCACCTCTGAAAATAAGATACAATTAATTTACATGATTCAAAGTTGCTCAAACAATTGAATTAAACACAATCAACTAAAAATCAATAATTACAACTCACTTTACAATAATTACAACTCAATTAACATCACTTTTAACATGATGATGTTCTATTCACATTTTTTTATTCTTTTCTAACCTAACTTTCCAACTTTTAAGATCATATCTTCCGCTGACTATTTCTCCTTCATCTTTTTCACTTCAATTATTATATAGACTTCCAAATCATAGTGTTTCATATTTGCAATCCTTCAAAACTCTCATCCATCTATGTTTTATCTCATTTAACATGTTGGTTCCCTATTCAAAATTTGTTTTCTTTTTTGAAAAAATATTGACACTTTCAAGAGTTTTTCTTGTGGTCACTATTTCAACTTCAATTTTTCGCATTCAACCATTTGACTTCCAAGTTCCAACTAAAATTGTGCTAGATTTGTGTTCTCAAAAGCATGAACAAATTATGTGAACCTTCACATTTATAATCTAATTTTCAAACTTTTAAGATCATATCTTTCACTAACTATTTCTACTTCACGTTTTTCACTTCAATTATTCTAACTTCCAAATCATAGTGTTTCATATTTGCAATCCTTCAAAACTCTCATCCATCTATGTTTTATCTCATTTAACATGTTGGTTCCCTATTCAAAATTTGTTTTATTTTTTGAAAAAATCTTGACACTTTCAAGAGTCTTTCTTGCGGTCACTATTTCTACTTCAATTTTTCACATTCAACCATTTTGACTTCCAACTAAAATTGTGCTAGATTTGTGTTCTCAAAAACATGAGCAAATTATATGAATCTTCACATTTATCATTTTACAAAGAATTCTCTAGGCTTTGCCTTGACTTGTATCCTAAATCTGTAAGAATTTTATAACCTCTTCACATGGAATTATGATTCAACATGTTGGGATCTGTTCGCATTTATGATAATTTCTTAAACAAATTGTAACATCCCATTTTCCTAGGTCTCGATTAACATCTAACATACTCAATGAATATAGTTATTACTTCAATTTCATAGGAAGACGATTATACCAATCATGTTCATGTTAAAAGGTTTGACAGTTAAAAATAGTTAAACAAAATTTCTTAACTGAGAACTTAAAACACCATCAAGGTATTTACTATGGAAATTAAATCTACATACCATGGAATTTGAATCGATAAATCTTTGTAAGAATACTTCTGCATTCACCCAGATTAGTCCACAAATGCTACTATAACAATATCATAAAATGACTTCCATCCAATACCGCTATATCATTAAATACCACTATATATAAATTAGGGCATCACATACCACTATATCAATTAGGGCATTGATTACCATTGGATCATTTATGGCTTTAGATACCACTGTATCGTTTAGGGCTTTAATTACCACTGGATCATTTAGGGCATCAAATACCACTGAATCAATTAGGGCTTCAGATACCACTAAAACAATTAAAGCTTCTAGATACCATTATATCAATTCCTTTCTTTCTGAATGCTTAACTGTGGCAATAACTCAAGTTTAGAAGATATGCTCAAATTTAACAATTCATCAGATAAATCTATCTCTCGTAATTAAATGTAAAATAATTGTAATGAAGATATATCTCAATTAATCTTACCTTCTTGTATATACATCATAAAAGTGATAATACCTGTTTTCTAACAAACAATTGAACGTGTAGCTTATCTTTGTCTATTGCATGTCTGACAACTTATGGAGAGGTGAAACATTGTCAGGGGCTTAACCACCCAACCTCGGACCACAACTTTATCCCCACATGATCTCTAATGAGAAAAGCCCTCCCTACCCGAAATTGGCAGGGATCATCTTGCCATCCGCTATGCAACCTAGTATGTAACACACCATATGACTTAGCAGCAGGAGATTACATTGAACGGAACCATTCATGAGCTATTAAATAATTCATACTAAAATGATAAACATTGATATGTCACAACTAACTACTGCTTTATGTTATTGCAGATTCCTCTCTCTCACCTCATCACCCATTTCCTTAGTTACACAATCGGGTGAGTCCCAGGTGTTCGAAATCCTCAGAACAACCGATTCTGTTAATTATACAAGAGGATTACATGCATCTAGCATTTCACGATGTGTGATTTAAAGATTCCAGAATTGATTGTTTAATTCTAATATCCTTCAGCATAATGATTATGAATCCCTACTATGTTTTTCTTGGCTTCTCTTGCCATGCATAGGGCTGAATTAAAGAAATTTAAGTTGTAAATTCAACAAGATATCAACCTAGATATCGTCATGTTATATGCTAAACTTGTTGCAAACCACTCTATGCATAGAGTTCACTCTATATATATTCACGAACCCACCCACGAATCCAAATGGGAAAAAAACAATTGCCCAAACCCACGAACCCGAACCCAAATCTGTCTGCAAACCCGAACCGCAACTTAGGTAAATAACACACATTTGTATTGTCTCACCACTTTTGATATTGATCTTCCGATGACTATTTCTCCTTCATGTTTTTCAGTTTGATTATTCTTACTTCCAAATCATAGTGTTTCATATTTGTAATCCTTCAAACCTCTCATCAATCTATGTTTTATCTCAACTAACATGTTGGTACCCTACTCAAAAATTGTATTCTCTTCTAAAAGAATCTTGCCACTTTAAGGAGCTTTTCTTACAGACACTATTTCAACTTCATTTTTTCACATTCAACCATTTTAACTTCCAACTAAAATTGTGCTAAACCAAACATACTTTTCTTCTCCTCAAATTTTGTTCTAAGACCAATGGTCAAATTATGTGAATCTTCAAATATATCATTTTACAAATAAATCTAATATCCTAAACCAGTAAGAATTTTGGAATCTCTTCACATAGAAATCTCATTTAACCTATTTGGGATCTATTCACATTTCTGATAATTTTTTGAACATATATTAATAATTTCGAGTTTTTTTTATTACGATGACTATTGCTCCATGTTTCTAACATGCAATTATTTTGATGTCCAAATGAGATTGTGTCAATTGTATTATCTTTTTTTCTCCTCAACCTTTGTGTTACCCCACTTAATAAGTTGTACTTTGTAGTGTCTTTAAAATTATTACCTTTTGATAAACATTAGAATATTTGATATTTGATAATACCATACATTGTTGTTGTCTCACCACATTTCATATTAACAAGCCTTCGATTTAATACGAACTTTATTTTTAGTTGTTTTTTATTGTTGCACATACAAGGTACAAATATTAATTGCATTATCATCAAAAATAATTTTATTGACTTCTTTTTCTCCCTGCTACAATGTATTCTTTTGAAAATCTAGTTGTTTATATAAAAACTATCATGTGTTCTCTAAGAGCATTTTTTATCCTTAAAACTTGTTGCTTTGATTGCATATGTTTTTATGAAATTCAATTTTTTTGTCACAATATCAATTAACCTTAAAGCCCTTCACAAAATTTGTCAATTATCATTTTATCATTTTTTTCATACAATCTTCTATCTATTTACATTAGACTAAATAATTTTCTGCTACTTAGGTTTATTTGTCTCAATTTAAGGATGAATGATAAATGTTCTATATTCTTCCTCATTGAATGCAACTTTGTAAGATATAATTGGTGCCTCTTGTGCACTATACATATGCTTATGTTCTTTCTTCACTTCCACTTTTTGTCATCTCAAAACCTTCATTAATCTTTTCTTCTACTTGGATATAATATCAACCTTCTTGTTATGATTTCTCATTGATTCTCCAAAACCACTAATGTTATATTATGCTCTATGTTCAAGGTTATTACAATTACAACACCTTAAATTATTGTTCCTCAAAGACATACTCTTTGCACAATTTCTAAGAAGTTCTCTACAATATTTTTCCTTATACCCAGAATTGTGACAATTGTAACAAATTTGATTCACATTTTATTTTAGACGAAACATGTTTCTTCTTGCAAATTTATGTGAACAAATCTACAGGTTGAAGTCATGTGACCATAACCATCAAACATATAACAATATCTCAAAAGAGAGAAATATTGTCTTCCTATTCAGTCTTTTTCTAAGTAGGTGGATATTGGGTGCATCTAATGGCATTTCTTTCCCCCCGTTAATATATTTGGTTTGTCTACTAACAACAACCTTATCCATTGATTTCCTCATATTTTTAATCTTAGTATTAGAAGCATGATAATCTAAATATATTTTTGTTCTTGAATTTTAACAAAAGTGCTTTCATGTCTTAACACATCTCCATTCATCGAGCTTTTCCCTAACTCATATCATCGCTAAACATATACAAATTGTTATAGGGACTCTATTTGTTGACACTTTCAAGATCTTTTCTTACATTGACTATTTCTCCATATTTTTGAAATTCAATTCTTCTCACTTCCAAATCATATCGTGCCCTAATAATAGTAAAGTCAAACAATTAAAAATAATTGAGGATCAAACTCATTTTTTAAAAAGTCTATGAGAAAACAAAATTCAAAGAACTTTATTAAAAATCAAAGTTACAAACTCAAATAAATAATAATAGAAACATAAATTTTATCATGCTCAATAAAATATCAAGGATACCCAAAATTAACAGCTAAAAAATTCATCTAGAACTAAAAATTAAAATTCAACTAAAAATCAAATTTCACCAACGAGCATAATGAAAAGGCAAATAAATGAGAAACTTGATGTTTAAAAAAAAAAATGCTTGTTAAAAGCAATAAAAATGTAAGGCAATTTCAAAGTATGCCCAAATTCAATTAAAATTAATTGAAAGACATCAATATAGAATTCGATTAAATCGAAAATAAAAGGTTAATGAATAAAAATCAAAATTCTTCATAATTAAAGTCTACCAAATTGGAAAAAACATTAAGCCTCAATAAAAATAAAAATTCAAAAAAAATTATCAAATGTAAAGAAACATGTGTACATTATTCTTTTAAATATGATAAAAGATATTATCAAAAGAATATGAAATTTAAAACAAAAGCCCCATGGAGTGTTAGATGGTAATATGTACACAATTTATTACATAATATAATCTATCATTTTGAAAAGTAATAATGTCTACAATACTCCCCATATGAAATTGACAAGACTCAAAATAAAAGCTCGCCAAATTCTATTAAGAGTTAATGCTCACCAGTTCAATTGAAAACAAAAGTTCACAAAACTCAAATGAATATAAAACTTTGAAAACTCAATTGAAAATAAAATTGCGGAGTTGAATTGAAAAGAATTTGAAATCAATGTCCCTAAAGCTCAATTAAATAAATGGAAAATCAAAACTCAAACTAAAATAAACTCACAAATAACCAAAATAAATTAACTCTCGCTATTTAGAAAACTCATTAAACATCAAAACAAAATAAAAAATCAAAGTTCATCAAACTCATCTCAAAACTAAAAAAATTTAAATTCAATTATAAACTATGGAAATCAAACTCAAATAGAAAATAAAATTTGTAAACCTCAAACTTAATAGAAAACAAAAAAAAATTGTACACTCAATTTGAAAATTTAATACAAACCTAAAATTCAAGATATTTAATTAAATATCAATGTTAAAACCTTCAATGAAATCTAGCTACAAAAACAAAACATCACAAGATCAATTCAAATCCAATGCTCATCAAAGAAATAAAAGAGAAATCATAAGGTCAATGAGATGAATTTTAAAATAAAAACTTGCCACATTTCATAAAAATCAATGAAAAAACAAATTTACCGCCCTCAACCCTCCCCATGTGGATTTGAAGTCACATAGGTATACTTTACCCAAGCACCGCTTATGTTCCAACTTCCAAGGTCTCTCAAGGAACTTACACTCAACTTCCCATAACCATGCTCCTCTTGATGTTATTCCTTATAAATAACACTATGTTTATAACTTATGAGCTCATTTGATAACACAAACCTTCAAACTTATCAAGGTCTTGGATCATAACCCCCACCTCATTATTATTCATAAGAAAACTCCAAATGATGGGAAGTTTATTTTATACACATAGAAGCTACACTTTGACTTCTCAAAATCACACAGTTTTCATTTACATGATTCAAAGTTTCTCAAACAATCGAATTTAACACAATAAACTAAAAATCAATAAATTTCAACTCACTTTCCAATATTTACAACTCACTTAACATCTCTTTAACATGTTGATGTTCTGTTCACTTTTTTAATTCTTGTCAACTTTCAACATCGCATCTTCCAATAACTATTTCTCCTTGATGTTTTTCACTTCAATTATTCTGACTTCCAAATCATAGTGTTTCATTTTTGTAATTCTTGAAACTCTCCTCAATCTATGTTTTATCACATTTAACATGTTTTTTCCCTATTCAAATTTCTATTCTTTTCAGAAAGAATCTTGACACTTTCAAGAGCTTTTCTTATAGTCATTATTTCTACTTCATTTTTTTACATTCAACCATTATGTTCAACCTAACATACTTTTCTTCTTGATCTTTGTTCTCAGACCAAATGATCAAATTGTGTGAATCATCAATTTTATCATTTTACAAAGGATTCTCTAGAATTTCTTTTACTCGTTTCAGAGTTTCTCAAACAATTGAATTTAACACAATAAACTAAAAATCAATAAATTTCAACTCACTTCCCAGTATTTACAACTCACTTAACATCTATTTTAACATGTTGGTGTTCTATTCACATTTTTAGCTCTTTTCAACTTTCAACATCTCATCTTCCAATAACTATTTCTCCTTGATGTTTTTCATTTCAATTATTCTGACTTCCAAATCATAGTGTTTCATTTTTGTAATTCTTGAAACTCTCCTCAATCTATGTTTTATCGAGCACTTAACATGTCGTTGCCCTATTCAAAATTCGTATTCTTTTCAGAAAGAATCTTGACACTTTCAAGAGCTTTTCCTATAGTCACTATTTCTACTTCATTTTTTTACATTGAACCATTATGTTGAACCTACCATACTTTTCTTCTTGATCTTTTTTCTCAGACCAAATGATCAAATTTGTGTGAATCATCAATTTTATCATTTAACATGTTGGGGATCTCTTCACATCTCTGATAATTTCCTCAACAAATATTGTTACTTTCAAGATGTTTTCTTACGATGATTATTTCTCCATACTTGTAAAATTTGATTGTTTTGACGTTTGAATGAGATTATGTTAGGTCTTTTATCCTTTGATTCTCCTCAATCTTTATTTTATCCCATTTAATATGTTGATTTTCTATTCATATTTCTACTTATTTTCTAATGGAATTTTGACACTTGCAAGTTTGTTTTCTTATAGTGATTATATGTAGTTCAAGTTATTTACATTCAATTGTTTTGACTTCCAAATCAGATAAGGTCATACTTCTTGTAATAAGTGTAGCTTCTTACATGTTTCTTCATTGTTTGTTAATGGTCTCATAATAGCATAGGACCAATTTACATGTATTAACATGTGTTTAATGGTATTGGAAAATCTTCTCTACAATGACAATATTTAATGTTGTATTATATGTTGTACTTGGTAGTCTCTTGTTGTGATCTAGTATCTTAAAATGATTACTTTTTTCTAGGCATTGCAATATATAACACTCATCAATACCATGCATTTTTATTGTCTCGTCACTTTTGATATTAATTTTCTGATAATTATTTCTCCTTCATGTTTTTTACTTCAATTATTTAGACTTCCATATCACAGTGTTTCATATCTGTAATCCTTCAAAACTCTCCCATATCTATGTTTATCTCATCTAACATGTTAGTGCCCTACTTAAAAATTGTACTCTTTTCTAAAAGAATCTTTGCGCTTTCAAGAGCTTTTCTTACAATCATTATTTCTACTTCATTTTTTCACATTCATTTATTTTTGACTTCAAACTAAATTTTTCTAAACCTAACATATTTCTCTTCTCCTCAATTTGTGTTCTTGGACTAGTTATTGAATTATGTGAATCTTCAAATTTACCATTTTACAAAGAATTCTCTAGGCTTTTTCATAACTCATACCCTAAACCAATAAAAAAATCGAACCTCTTCACATAGAAATATCATTTAACAAACTGGGGATCTCTTCACATTTATGATATTTGTCTAAACATATATTTATACTTTCAAGATGTTTTCTTATGATGACAATTTCTCAATGTTTGTATCATTCAATTATTTTGATGTCCAAATGAGATTGTGTCAAATGTATTATCCTTTTTTCTCCCCAATCTTTGTATTATTCCACTTAATATGTTGGTTCTCTATTCATATTTTTGTTTATTTTCTAATTGTATCTTTGACACTTCCCAATATTTTTTTCTTACAGTGACTACATGTTCTTCAAGTTTTTTTTACATTCAATTGTTTTGACTTCCAAATTAGATAAAGTCGTGCTTACTTGTAATAAGTGTAGCTTCTTCCATGTTTCTTCATTATTTGTTAATTTTCTCACAATAGCCTATGATCATTTTACACTTATTTTGTTTCATTAGCATGTCTTTCATGGTATTGGCAATGCTTCTCCATAGTGACAAAATTTAATGTTGCACCATATGTTGTACTTGACAGTGTCTTGTTGCGATCTAGTCTTTTAACATCATTATTTGTTTATACACATTACAATATTTAATATTCGTCAATACCATACATTGTTTTTTCTTAAGAAAACAAGTTTTGGAGGGGCCCTAAAACCCTGTACAAAGAACTTGAAGATTAATCCATTAAGCCCTCTTAACAAAACAAGACTCAAAAAAGACAAGACCGGTGAACGAACAAAAGTCAGCCTAGAAAAGATAACACTCAAACCAACAACAAAAAGACACAAAAATGGCACAACCAACACCAGGAAGCCAAAAAGGGAAATTATCCCATGTTCTTGAGGAGCTTCGCAGCCTTCAACTCTAACTGGTCAATCTTTCCCTCGACTTCTTTGATTTGGTCAACTTCAATAGAGGCAACTGCAGCCTTCTTTCTAGTACTAGCCTTGGTCCCTTTACCAGGTCCATCCTTACTTTCATTAGCAATCCCTTGATAATCAAGAACCTTCATGATAGACTTGTTGCCTGCGAAGTCATCCATCTTGTTGATAATATTTTTCATGTGCTCATTGGACGACTTAAGGATTTTATAACTCCAGTTAGCTATGCTTCTTAGATCATTCTCTATACCAATCACCTTATTATCCAACTCCAACACCCTAGCCTCCAATTAGTATAAAGTCGCAATGTCGATTAAGGACCCCTTCTTCAGGCTCTTCTTCTTAGCAATATCAAGATTCCTTTAATTGTTCATAATGCCCTCTAGGGTAATTTTCTTATCATTCAAGTCTCTGATGTAATGGTACAACCATTTGATGGATCTAAAACCATCCCACATACTATTTCTAGTGTCGTTTAGCACATCCATCTTCTCCTCTTTACTGGAGTCTTGAACATCAACATAGAGGGATCAATAAGCTCCCTAAGCTCAACTTTACTTGGCTCCACTTCACCAAACATAAGATCATTTTTTCTCTAGCAATGTTGAGCCTCACAGAACTCCTGCAAATGTTCTTCCAAACAATCTTTCTACCCTTAGTAAGAGTAGAAATCATAGAAGGGAAAATAGGGGAATCATCAACAAGATCCTCAGTCTATACTGAACGGATAACATTGATGCTCTGATTATACTTTTATCCAAGGGAGTCTGATGCCATCTTGACACCTTGCCTTCCCTGCTCCATTTTTTGTTTTTTCCTTCAATGTTGGTGTTTCTTGCTACTTCCCACCACTTGAGTATCAATATCCATTTTGTCATCTTCCTCATCATAGTCATCAAAGGAGATGACCACATTGACTTATTTTTTATTCACAGGGGTTTTCCTAGCAGAGCTTCCTCTTTTTTGCTTCTAGTGTATCCTCTTCCCATGCTATTTCTACTATAACCCACCTCCTCAACATTACTCTCTATATCTTCATCCTCTTCATAATAGACTTCATCAAAGCAAATGGCCTTCTTAGTGTGCTTCTTAACCAAGGGAGCTTTCTTCTCTTTCTTGATAGAAATCACACGAACCTTAGAACTGGACCCCCTTGTTAATTTTGGAGGAAATCTCATCCTCGAAATGCATCCCCTCGCTATCTTTAGTTTCAAAAAATCCTTGAGAATCCTTCAACTCATCCTCTTTATCATCTTCCACACCCTTCTCCTCAATAAATTTCCCCACAGAATATGCCCTAGTGTGCTCATAAATGAGCAACATTACATCATCATGGAGTCAAGGGTTGGAAAGAACCTTTTCCTCATAACATTGATACTAGAATTTAACGAACAGTATAGATAAAAACAAATTGAAATCTTTATACCATGCCTAAAGTGATTCAAATTGGCAAAGTAGAGGGAACACACCCTAGTGAACCTACCATCCAAGGTAGTATAGTAGACAATGGTATGAAGAACAAAATGCCATAATTTCTTGATACATTTAGGCTCACAATAGGTTTTAACTTTAGGTTTGATCAGGGCATCACTCTCACCTAGCTCCTTGGGAGAATCTTTGATAGCGGCACCTAAAAATTTGCTATCCCTGTAGAACTATCTACCGACAATTGGAATTCCAAACACTTTGGAGATAGGTTCCTCAGTGACGGTAACACTCTGATCACCCATGTTCAACATTTGTTTGTTCTACTTCCTCAAGAACAATTGTGTAGCCTCGAGCTTCCCACCATGGAGTCCCTCCATGAATGGGATCAGACCTCTCCTCTGAAAAATATACCAAACCTTAGTTCACCTTTTTCATTTCTCACAATTTGATGGCTCCCTCCTTCTAAATTGTCCACCCATATTTTTGTTCTGCAACTTTATAACCAAAATTCTAAGACAGAAGAAGAAAGGATTTGCACCAAAAGCAAGGGTCTGAAAAATAAATATAAATGCTTAGGATCTCAAAAACACCCAGAATATGTTTGGAGTAAATATGACATAATTATAATGCCCATCCTTCCTTCCCATTAATGAGATCATAACCACTACTCGACGTAACATGTCTAAGAAAATTCATCACCAACACATTGGCAATTGAATCAGCAACCCTATTTGATTCTCTATATACATGTAATATATGATACTTTTTGAAAGATCTAAGGATATCAATAGTCTCCTTTATGATATTATCAAGAGTCCATGAGGGACTTGATGACCCATTTAGACACTTAAATATATCAATACCAAACATTGTTATTGTTTCACCACTTTCGATATTAACTAGCCTCAGATTTCACACAAACTTCATTTTTAGTTGTTTTGCACAAAAAGGGTACAAATATCAATTGCATTATTGTAAAAAATGATTTTACCGATTTCATTTTTCACCCTGCTATAATGTATTCATTTGAAAATCTAGTTGTTGTTATTAAAATTGTCATTTCCATTCAATTTATTTCATGTTCTCTTAGAACATTTTTTCTCCTTCAAACTCATTACTTTGACTGCATTTATTTTTATGAAATTCAATTTTTTAGTCATGATATAATCTTAAAGACCTTCACAAAGTTTGTTATTAATCATTTTGTCATCTTTTCCATAGAATCTTCTATCTATTCAAAAGAGACTAAACAAATTTGTGATACTTACATTTATTTAACTCAATTTAAGGACGAATGCTAAATGTCTATATTCTTTGTCATTGCATGCGAATTTGTAAGATGTAATTTGTGCATGTTGTGAATTATACATGTGCTTAGGTTATTTCTTCACTTTCACTTTTTGTCTTCTCAAAACTTTCATAAATCTTTTCGTCTACTTGAATATAATATCAATCTTTTTGAGGTTAGAAGGGTATACTTCGCCCAAGAACAACCTACGTTCCTACTTCAAAACAGGTAAAAACTACAGGTAGTTCTCCTTCTAAGGTCTCTCAAAGATCCTAGACTCAACTTCCCATAACAATGCTTATGTTGGTTTTATTCTTTGATAAATAACACCAAGTTTATAACTTATGATCCCATTCTACAAAAAAAACATTCAAACTTATGAAGTTCTTGGATCATAACACCTACCTTATTATTGTTCATGAGAAAATTCCAAATGACAGAAGGTCTATTTTATGCACATAGGAGCTACACTTCTCAAAATCGCATACCCTTCATTTACATGATTCAAAGTTGCTCAAACAATTGAATTTAACACAATTAAATAAAAATCAATAAATTCTAACTCACTTTCAATATTTACAACTCACTTAACATCTTATTTAATATGTTGATTTTCTATTCACATTTTTTATTCTTTTTTAACCTAACTTTCAAGATCTTATCTTCTAATCACTATTTCTCCTTATTTTTTCGCATCAATTCTTTTGACTTCCAAATCATAGTGTTTCATGTTTCCAAATGTGCAAAACTCTCCTCAAACTTGTATTCTTTTATGAAAGAATTTTGACACTTTCAAGAGTTTTTCGTACAGTCGCTATTCGCACTTTAATTTTTCACATTCAACCATTTTGACTTCCCACTAAAATTGTGCTAAACCTATCATACTTTTCTTCTTGATTTGTGTTCTCGCACCAAAAATCAAATTATGTGAATCTTCAACTTTATCATTTGACGAGGAATTCTCTAAGCTTTGCTTTTACTTGTGTGTTAAACTTGTAACAATTTTATAACCTCTTCACATATAAACACCATTTTACATGGTAGGGATCTCTTCATATTTTTGATAATTTCCTAAACAAATATTGATATTTCTGACATGTTTTCTTACAATGACTATTTCTCCATGCTTATGACATCTAATTATTTTAACGTCCAAAAGAGATTGTTTCAAATCTATTATCCATTTATTATCCTCAATCTTTTTTTTATCCCATTTAATATGTTGGTTCGAGCTATTCATATTTCTCATTATTTTATAATCGAATTTGACACTTCCAATGTTTTTTTTACACTAACTATATGTTCAAGTTTTTTACATTCAATAGTTTAGACTTCCAAATCAGATAAGGTCATGCCTACTTGTAATAATTATAGTTTCTTTTGTGTTTCTTCATTATTTGTTAATGGTCTCACAATAGCCAAGCACCATTTTACATGTATCTTATTGTATTATCATGTGTTTTATTGTATTGATAGTACTTCTCTACAATGACAAGATTTAATGTTGCACCGTATGTTGTACTTGGCAATGTGTTGTGATGTAATCTCTCAAAATTATTACTTTTTTAGAGTCATTCGTATATATAATCTTTGTCAATACCATACATTGTTATATGTAATTAGGTTCTTTCTTCACTTCAACTTCTTTTTTTTCTCAAAATTTCAGAAATTTTTTCTTATACTTGGATCTAATATCAACATTCTTGTTATGATTTCTCATTGGTTCTCCAAAACCACTATACATATATCATACTTTATGTTCAAGATTATTAATTTTACAATAGCTTAAATTCTTGTCCCCCAAAGACATTCTGAAATAGAGTTTGGAGACCTTCTAACTATTCTCTGATATATGTTACTTTATGACCAAATTTGTGATATTGTAACACATTTGGTTCACATTATGTTTTATACCAAATGTATTTCTTCTTGCAAATTTATGTGATCTCCAATCAACAAATCTTACAAGTTGAAGTTGTGTGACCATAACCAGCACATAGATAACAATAACTGAAAAAAGTGAAATATTACCTCCCTATTCAGCCTTTCCAAGTAGGTGGATATTGGGTGAACCTAATGGCATTTAATTTTCCCACACATTGATATGTTTGGTTTGTCTACTAATCGCAACTTCATTTGTCCATCTCCTCTTATTTTTAATATTTAATCAACAAGCTTTTCCATAACTCATGTCATCATTGAACATGTTCATATTGTTATAGAGACCATATTTGTTGACACTTTCAAGATCTTCTCTTACATTGACTATTGCTCCATAGATGCCCAAAATTAACATTAATAAACATAATTTATTTTAAATATGATAAAAGATATTATCTAAATCTATTTTACTCTTCAAGTTCAACAAAAGTAGTTTCAGATTTTAAAACATCAACAAATCATCAAGCTTTTCGCTAACTCATCTCATCACTAAACATCTACAGATTGTTATAGGGACTCTATTTGTTGACACTTTCAAGATATTTTCTTACATTGACTATTTTTGACATTTAATTCTTCCAGCTTCCAAATCAGACTGCCCCCAATAACAAAAAAGTTTTCACCATATTTTTGAGTTCCATTGAAAATAAATGAGAACAAAACTCATTAAAATAAATCTATAAAAAATCTAAATTCAAAAACCTTTATTACAAATCAAAGTTACAAACTCAAATAAGAAATAATTGAAACATAAAATTTATCAAGCTCAATGAAAAAAACCAAGGATGTCCAAAATTAAGAACAAAAAACATCTTTCAATAGAAAATTGAAATTCAACCAAAATATAAAATGCACTAAAGAGCTCAATAAAAAAGAAAACAATAGAAAAACACAATGTTTATTACAAAACTGCATGTTAAAATCAATTAAAAAGAAAAGCAAACTGATAGTATGCCCAAATTCAATAAAAATTAATTGAAATACATCAATGCAGCATTAAGTTGAGTAGAAGATCAAAGGTTGGTGAATAAAAATCAAAATTCAACATAATTAAAGTCTACCAAATCGAAATAAACTTTAAACCTCAATAAAAATAAAATTCATAAACAAATATCAATTTCAAAGAAACATGTGTACATTATTCTTTTTAAATATAAGAGATATTGTCAAAAGAACATCAAATTAAAACTTCATTCAATGTTAGATGGTAATATGTACACAATTTATTACATAATATCATCTACCATATTGAAAAGTAGTAATGTACACAATACTTCCCATATGAAATTCACAAGACTCAAAATCAAAGCTCGCCAAATTTTAGTAAAAATTAATGCTCGTCAATTCAATTGAAAATAAAAGTTCACAAAACTCAAATGAATATTAAACTTTGAAAGCTCAATTGAAGATAAGATTGCCAAGCTCAATTGAAAATAATTTAAAATCAAAGCCCATAAAGCTCAATTAAATAAATGAAATATCAAAACTCAAACTTAACTAAAACTCACAATAACCAAAATAAATTAACTCTCAATATTTATCAAACTGATTGGACCTCAAAACAAAATAGAAAGTCAAAGTTCACCAAACTCGTCTTTAACAGAAATTTGTCAAATTCGATTATAAACAATGAACATCAAACACAAATAGAAAATAAAAGTTTTTAAAACTCAAACCTGATTGAAATCAACGCAAACCTGAAATTCCTGATGTTTAATTTAATATCAATGTTAAAACCTTCAATGAAAACAAGTGATAAAAACATAACATCATAAGGTTAATTTAAGTCCAATTCTCGTCAAATAAATAAGAGAGAAATCATTAGGTCAGTGAGACGAATTTGAAAATAAAAAACGTGCCACATTTCATCAAATTTACCGCTTCACCCAAGCACTGTCTACGTTCCTACTTCCAAACAGGTCAAAGCTACACATAGCTACACATAGTTCTCCGTTCAAAGTCTCTCAAAGAGCCTACACTTAACTTCCCATAACCATGCTTCTGTTCGTGTTATTCTTTAATCAATAACACCAAGTTTATAACTTATGACCCCATTCTATAATACAAACTTTCAAACTTATGAAGCTCTTGGATCATAACCCCCGCCTTATTATTATTCATGAGAAAATTCTAAATGACGGAAGATCTATTTTATGCCCATAGGTGCTACACTTCTCAAAATCATGTACCCTTCATTTACATGATTCAAAGTTGATCAAACAATTGAATTTAACAAAATTAAATAAAAATCAATAACTTTTAACTCACTTTCAATATTTACAACTCACTTAACATCTTATTTAGTATGTTAATGTTCTATTTGTATTTTTTATTCTTTTCTAACCTGATTTTCAAACTTTCAAAATCTTATCTTTGCTCACTATTTCTCCTCCATGTATTTCACGTCAATTATTTTGACTTCCAAATCATAGTGTTTCATGTTTGTAGACATGCAAGACTCTTCTCAAATTTGTATTCTTTTATGAAGAATTTTGACACTTTCAAGAGTTTTTCTTACAGTGACTATTTGTACTTCAATTTTTCAAATTCAAACATTTTGGCTTCCCACTAAAATTGTGCTAAACCTAACATACTTGTCTTCTTGATTTGTGTTCTCGCATCAAAGATCAAATTATATGAATCTTCAACTTTATCATTTTACAAAGAATTCTCTAGGCTTTTCCTTTACTCATGTAACAATTTTATAACCTCGTCACATATAAACACCATTTTACATGGCGTGGATCTCTTCATATTTTTTATAATTTTCTAAACAAATATTGATATTTTTGACATGTTTTCATATGACGACTATTTCTCCATGCTCACGACATTCGATTATTTTGACGTCCAGAAGAGATTATGTCATATCTATTATCCGATTATTATCGTCAATCTTTGTTTTATCCCATTTAATATGTTTGTTCTCTATTCGTATTTCTCGTTATTTTCAAATCAAATTTGACACTTACAAGATTTTTTTTTAATAGTGACTATGTTATTCAAGTTTTTTGCATTGCACTGTTTAGACTTCCAAATCAAATAACTTCATGCCTACTTGTAATAAGTGTAGCTTCTTCTATGTTTCTTCATTATTTGTTATGTGTAGCTTCTCTACATTACAAGATTTAATGTTGCGCCATATGTTGTACTTGGCAATGTGTTGTGTTCTAGTCTCTCAAAATCATTAGTTTTTTAGAATCATTAGCATACATAATCTTTGTCAATACCATACATTATTATATGTGCATAGGTTCTTTCTTCACTACTACTTTGTTTTCTCAAAATTTCATTTATCATTCAAACTTTCATCATGCTCTATGTTCAAGATTATTACCCTTACAACAGCTTAATTCTTGCTCCTCAAAGACATATCTAAAATAGAGTTTGGAGACCTTCCAACTATTCTCTTATATATGTTACCTTATGACCAAAATTGCGACAGTTGTAACACATTTGGCTCATTTTTTGTTTTAGACCAAACGTATTTTTTATTGCAAATTAATGTGATCTCCAATCAACAAATCTTACAAGTTGAAGTTTTGTGACCATAACCAACACATAGATAACAATGACTAGAAAAAGTGATATATCGCCTTGCTATTTAGTCTTTCTAAGTAGGTGGATATTGGGTGAATCTAATGGCATTTAACTATCCTACATTGATATGTTTGGTTTGTCGACTAATAGAAACCGCATTTGTCCATTTCCTCTTATTTTTAGTCTCCAATCATTGCTCTTTTTCCTAACTCATATCATCACTAAACATGTACATATTGTTATAGGGACTTTATTTGTTGACACTTTCAAGATCCTTTACATTGATTATTCCTCCATATTGTTGACACTCAATTCTTTTGGCTTCCAAATCAAATTTACCCCTAATAACACCAAAGTGATAATCAATTAAAAATAATTGAGCACAAAACTTTTAAACAAATCTATGGAAAAATAAAATCAAATTTTTTTATTAAAAACCAAACATTCAAACTCAAATAAAAAATAATAGAAATATTAAAATTTATCTTGGCCAATAAAAAATCAAGGATGCCTAAAATTAACAGCAATAAATGTCGTCCAACAAAAAATTATAATTCAATTTAAAATCAAATTTCAATAAAGAGTGCAATGAAAAAGCAAACAACTAAGAAACTTGATTTTTTTTTTTAAATGCTTGTTAAAATCAATTAAAAAGTAAACAAAAATGAAAGTATGCCCAAATTCAATGAAAATTAATTAATTACATCAATGTAACAAAAAAATAAGTTGAAGATCAAAGGTTCGCGAATAAAAACTCAAAAGTCAACATAATTAAAGCCTACCAAATTGACATAAACATTAAACCTAAGTTAAAAAAATCAAAAAAATATCAAATTTAGAGAAGTGTGTGTACATTATTCTTTTTAAATATGATAAAAGATATTATCAAAAGAACATCAAATTAATACAACAGCCTCATACAATGTTAGATGGTAATACGTACACAATTTATTACATAATAGCATCTATCATATAGAAAAGTAATAATGTCCACAATACTTCCCATATGAAATTAAAAAGACTCAAAATTAAAATTCACCAAATTCTATTAAAAATTAATGCTCCGCAAATCAATTGAAGTCAAAAGTTGACAAAACTCAGACGAATATAAAACTTGGAAAACTCAATTGAGAATAATTTGAAATCAATGTCCATAAAGCTCAATTAAATAAATGAAAGATCAAAACTCAAATTTAACAAAAACTCAAAATAACCAAAATAAATTAACTCTTGGTGTTTATCAAACTCATTGGATCTCAAAAAAAAATAGAAAATTGAAGTTAACCAAAATTAGCTCGACACAAAAACTTGTCAAATCTGATTATAAACAATGGACAAAAAGCTCAAATAGAAAATAAAAGTTTGTAAAACTAAACCTCAACTGAAAACAAAAATTCCTTACACTCAATTTGAAAAATCAATACAAACATGAAATTCACGATATTTAATTTAATTTCAATGAAAACTAGTGACAAAAACAAAACATCACAAGGTCAATTGAAATCCAATAGTCGTCAAACAATTTTTTTTTGAAAATCATTAGGTCAATGAGATCAATTTATTAAAAAAAAAACATGCCACATTTCATAATAATCAATGGAAAATCAAATTTACCGCCCTCGGCCCTCCAGCTACAGACTTGAGGTCACAAGAGTATACTTCACTCAAGCACCACCTACGTTCTTGCTTCCAAACAAGTCAAAGCTACACGTAGTTCTCTCTCAAACAGCCTACACTCAACTTCCCATAACCATACCTTTGTTGGTGCTATTCCTTAAAAAATAAGACCAAGTTTATAACTTATGAGCCTATTCAATAATACAAACTTTCAAAGTTATCATGGTCTTGCATAATAACTTCGACCTTATTATTATTCATAAGAAAACTCTAAATGACAAAAGATCTAGTTTATGCACATAGGAACTACACTTCTCAAAATCATGTACCCTTCATTTACTCGATTCAAAGTTGCTCAAACATTTGAATTTCACACAATCAACAAAAAATAAATACTAACAACCCACTTTGCAATATTTACAACTGAGTTAACATCTCAATTAACATGTTGATGTTCTAATCATATTCTTTATTATATTCTAACATGATTTTCAAACATTCAATATCTTATCTTCCTGTGACTATTTCTCCTTCACATTTTTCAGTTCAATTATTTTGACTTCCAAATCATAGTTACTCATATTTGTAATGATTAAAAACTCTCCTCGATATATGTTTTATCTCATTAAAAATGTTGGTGCCCTCTTCAAAGTTTGTATTCTTTTTTGAAAAAATCTTGACACTTTCAAGAGCTTTTCTTACAATCACTATTTCTACTTCAATTTTTCACATTCAACCATTTTGACCTCCAACTAAAATTGTGCTAAACCTTACATTTGTTTCTTCTTGAATTATCTAGGCTCTTCCTTTACTCATGTCCTAAACATGTAAGAATTCAAAAATCTCTCCACATATAAATATCATTTAACATGTTGGGGATCTCTTGGCATTTTTGCTAATTTCGTAAACAATTATTGATATTTTTGAGATATTTTCTTACGATGACTATTCCTCCATGCTTCTAAAATTTAATTGTTTTGACGTCCAAATGAGTTTGTGTCGGATCTATTATTTGTTTGTTCTCTTCAATCTTTGGTGTATCCCATTTAATATGTTTATAATCTATTCATATTTCGGGTTATTTTCTAATTAAATCTTGACACTTCCAATATTTTTTTCTTCCAATGACTATATGTTCTTCATGCTTTTTACATTCAATTATTTAGACTTCCAAATTAGATAAGGTCTTGCATACTTGTAATAAGTATAGCTTCTTCCATGTTTCTTCATTATTTGTTAATGGTCTCACAATAGCCCAAGACCATTTTACATGTATTTTATTGTATTAGCATGTGTTTTATGGTATTAGCAATTCCAAGATTTTTTCTTACAGTCACTATTTCTACTTCAATTCTTCACATTCAAACATTTAGATTTCCAACTAAATTGTACTAAACCTAACATACTTTTCTTCTCCTCAATTTTTGTTCTCATATCAATTGATCAAATTATGTGAACCTTCAAATTTACCATTTTACAAAGAATTCTCTAGGCTTTTCCTTAGCTCATAACCTAAACCAGTGAGAATTTTGGAACCTCTTCTTATAGCAATCTCATATGACATATTGGGGATCTCTTTAATAAAAAACTCTTATTTAACATTATATTGGGGATCTCTTCACATTTCTGATAATTTTCTTAACATATATTGATACTTTTGGGATGTTTTTCTGACGATGACTATTTCTCCATATTTCTAACATTCAATTATCTTGATGTCCAAATGAGATTGTGTCAAAAGTATTCTCATTTTTTCTCGTCAATCTTTGAGTTATACCACTTAATATGTTGCTTCTCTATTCATTTTTTTATTATTTTTAAACTAAATATTGATAGTTACAAGATTTATTTCTTACAATGACTATATGATCTTCAAGTTTTTTACATTCAATTGTGTTGACTTCCAAATCAGATAAGGTCATGCCTACTTGTAATAAGTGTAGGTTCTTCCATGTTTTTTCATTATTTTTTAATTGTCTCACAATAGCCTAGGGCCATTTTAAATGTATTTTGTTTTATTAGCATGTCTTTCATAGTATTGGCAGTGTTTCTTTGAAATGACCAAATTTAATGTTGTTGTGATCTAGTACTTTAAAATCATTATATTTTGATAGCCATTAGAATATTTAATATTCATAAATATCAGATTTTTTTTTTTGATAGGTAACATGGTTTTTGTATTGATTATAAAAGATGATGCTTACAATAGTATGCCATAGTGTTAAGTGCCCACTAAAAAAGTTCTCTTGAATACCCTCCCCCCTTGACATAAAAGCTAATGCATACTAACAAAAGGCATTAACACCTGCAAACATAACCCATCCTGTTACAAAAGGTAATCACATGTCTTGGAGAAGCTACCAGTCATCCAAAAAAGACTCGACCTGCTCAGTTCTTGAACCAATTTGCAGCATCCTCTTTTGTAAAATTTGGGATGGAACGGTCATCCTCCACTGATCACCTCTTCCTACCAGTTCCACTCGTGCCCGCCTCCCCTGCCAAAGACATATCAACTCACATTCATGCTCTCGTGGACTCCCTAGTAGCATCACATCCTTCCCTTACCAGTAGGTATCTCAGCAATTCTCCAAGAGATCGCACACTTTATCTTGGTGTCGTCTTCATAAAACCCTTCTTCAAATCATCCAACACCCAAATCTTCTCCTGCAGAAAATTAACCACCTTTCGCCGCTTTTGGTGAGTGTACCCCTTGGGGAGTTGCAGAAGACCAAACAACCAAAGCATGTAGCGAGGAATCTCCACCCCCAATCAGCCTCCATAGTTCCTGTCTCATTTCCAACCCTGCACCCGACACGACTCTATCAATAACCTTGCCTACTCCCAAAAGCCATTGGAGGTCCAGACACACAGCAATGACCCTGCGTACTTCCTCTTCTGTCTCTCCAACTAACAGTGCCAAGGCTACAAAGAGGGACACTATATCTAGGTTGGACCTCCTCCTCCAGTAGATGTCCAAATATTCTAGGCCAAACATCTCCATGATGTCACTCATGAATCCCTACTCGTTAAGAGAAATAAATTCTTCAAGCACCTCGTTGTGATCGTTCCTTCTTACGCTTGAGTCTGATTGTCTAATTCCAAAGCGATGTTGGCCTCCTTCTCTGAAAACTCTACAAATCTTCCTACAAAAAAAGAGACCCTGCCTTTCTTAAAAACTCACCCTTGCAAGATCTGGAAGCCCACACTTCGAGAGTTTAATGAGTGTGGATCCTTCGTCACACCCAAGGGATTACTTCCTCATGAGTGTCCTTGATACCGAGAGTTAAAATATATAATTGAGACTTACTCCATCAAAAGGGAGGCTGACGATCATAATCCCACTTAAAAACAAAACATCATTATTCTAAATTAAGAAGCATAAAGTCTTCGAAAATGTCATTATTGTTCCTAAGACAGACATTCACTCCCAAGTTGGCCAACTTATCTACCACCTTATTTTCCTTCTTGTAAACATGGGATATCCTGAAGTCCTCAAACTCCTTCAACAAGCACTTTATCTAGCTAATGTACTTGTCAAGATGCCAAGACTCCAATTTTCCTTTCTTGATCCCATTTATAATAATCTTTGAATCTCCTTCCAAATGCACTCAATTAATACCCAGTTTCACTCCTAACACTAGAGCCTCTTTAGTTACTTCACATTCTACCACATTGTTGGTTCCATCCCATAATCTTTTGGCCACAAAAGCTACGAAGTTACCTTCATGGTCTCGTGCTATACATCCACACCCAAATATACCTGGGTTTCCTCGAGTAGCCCCATCAAAATTTATTTTTATCCATCCTTCCTCTGGTGATTGCCAACAACATATTTCCTTTCTTTGTTGAGGATTAACCCTTGAAGGCCCATTCACAGGCCAAAATTTAATAGTTGGGAACTTAGTTTGCAATCGAGCATCTAGTCTCATAAATGATGGATTTTGCGAGCATGAAGATGAGGATGCAGATTAAATAACTTATGCCAAGGCTCTCTCTAACCTCTGTCCAAAGAGGTTTTCATGCTCTTCCTTATCTTGAAATATTCTCCCATTCCTTTCCTTCCACATCTCCTAGAGTGTTGTTCACAGTATTACGCTCCATGATCCTCCAAAGACATGTCCTTTCTTCTTTTCCAGCCAAGCTTCCATCCATCCTTTTAAAGTTTCTGTCAATGGGCTTGCCCATCCTAGTTTTGATCTGACCATTGCCCATGGCTCTTGGGAAAAACTGCAGTGGAGCAGCAGGTGATCAATTGTTTCTTTTGCATCCTTGCAAAGACGGCATCTCAAAGGTCCCTGAAAACCCATTCTCTTAAGTCTTTCTCCTGTTAGGATTTTGCTATTGCCTGCTAGAATGTCTTTGGTAGACATTCTCTATCCCAGCATAGGTTTTGCTCCCAATCCACTTTATTATGATTCCCTTCTAGTACCTGATATCCAATCTTAACTAAATATTTTCCACTTTTGCACTTGCATCAAATAAGTTGGTCTTCTGTATTAGAAGCGACCAACTCCCGTTCCAAAAGGATTTGTTTCATATGGTCCTTTTTCTCATTGTTTAGAGAAAGGGAAGATGGGTCATTCCATTTCCTTGGACAACCCTTATTAGCAGGCTACTCATCAATATAATCTTTTACTTGGGTGCCCCATTAGTGTTGCATCATTTCAATCAGACTCTGAGAAACCCCCGAGCTTTCTAGCTTCTAACCTCCATCCCATTAATCACGCCAAAAGTCTACCTTTTCTCCGCTCCCAATCTTCTAGGTCAAATGATTTGTGATTAACTCCCTATAGCTCAATAGAAAATTCTAAATAGTTGAACCACGAGGAGGGTTTGCAATAGTCAAAATGCATTCATCCTCCATATTATCAAAGATATTTTTCTCTTACCCAATGTTGATTACCAACACTAAACATCTAACAGACTAGTTCGGCCC
Source organism: Cupressus sempervirens (assembly GCA_028749045.1). Lineage (NCBI taxonomy): Eukaryota > Viridiplantae > Streptophyta > Pinopsida > Cupressales > Cupressaceae > Cupressus > Cupressus sempervirens. The sequence continues at coordinate 117,612,782 of CM053791.1, read as the reverse complement.
CTAAAGCCATATTAAAGAGCATCCAGTCCCTCACCCCCGCCTCTCCTCCACCCTTCAGTCGGTACACCTATGACCATGTCATCAGAGGTATTTTATCTCCCTCCTGCAATCCATTCCACAAGAACTTCCGCATACAACATTGTATCAACAAAACCTCTTTCATAAGAATTTTGAAACAAGCCATTGAATAGATTGGCATTGTTGATATGACAGACCGAAGCATAGTTATCCTACCCGCCAGTGTAAGCCACAGTCCTTTCCAGCTATCCATTCTTTTTCTGCAATCATCCACTAACTCTTTCCAAATTGGACCCTTGTCTATTCCTCCAAACAGAAGAGTTCCAAGGAATCTACTTGGGAGCCTCCCAATTCTCACCCCAAAGAATCCAGCTATACTCCTTTGCGACCCCAATTCTGTGTTAAAAAAGTATATTTCTTATTTATCCCAGTTAATTGACTGTCCCGAGGCCAAGCTATAATCATTCAGAACTTGTTTCATCACATTTGCCTCCGCCATCAAGGCCACACCAAGAAACAGGTGTCATCTGCAAATTAAGAGTGGGTGGTAGTTGCAATCACATTCACAATCAGAATGCCCTTCCAAGACCCAACAATTCTCTTTTTTGAAATTAATCTGCCCAGAATTGCCACAAGGATAATGAAAAAAAAGGCGAAATTGGGTCACCCTGTCTAATTACCCGACTAGTGCTGAAGAAACCTTGTGGACTGCCATTGACTATAACGTGCACTCTGAAGTCTGAGATCATGCTTTTGATCCATTTCAATCATCTTTCCCCAAAACCAAATCTCCTCAACACCTCTAACAAATAAACCCTGTCAACTCTATCATATGCTTTATAGATATCTAAGTTGAGCATCATTTTCCATTCCTTGCTCTTACTAGCAGAATGTATCACCTCATAAGCCACTATGATGCCATCAACTATACTTTGGTTGGGTGTGAAGCCACTTTGTTCCGGGAAGATAATGGAAGCTAATAAAAATTTCAATGTATTTGCAGCTATCTTTGTAATGATTTGGTACATTGTATTGCAAAGAGAAATAGGTTTGAAATCATCATACCTTGATGGATGTCCTTCCTTCGAGATAAGTGTTATCAGTGTGTTGTTGAAGTCTTTTAGGATGAATTACTCCCTTCTTAACTCCTCCACCATAGTCAGTAGCTCATTTCCCAAAATTTATGATAAGAAAAGGCCTAGAAACAATCTAGCCCCGGTGCCTTATCTCCACCCAAACCAAACACAGCTGCCTTAAGTTCACTCATCTTGATAGTCTCCATCAGCATCATATTGTCCTCTTCTGAGACAATGCATGGGATAACCCCCAAGACCTTATTCTGAGCATCCTTCCTCTCAACTTGTTCCTCCTTCCAAATATTTGAGAAAAAGTCCATCGCTTCCCTATTTATGTTGTCCATGTCTGCTATCTAGACCCCATTCTTATCCTCAATTGAAAGACTGTGATTTACACTATGCCTAATCTTCATCGAGCTCTGAAAAAAAAATGTATTCTTGTCCCCAGCCCTCCGCCAATTCGCTCTACATTTCTGTTTGAAATAAACCTCCTCCCTCTCAAGATTTTTGAGTACTTGCCCATCAAGTCTTGTTCTGTTTGAAAATCTACTACATCCATCCCCTACTCCAACACCTTGTTATTCAAAGCCGTCAAATCTGCCTCAAGCTCTGCTCTTGCCTTGAAAATAGTACCAAAGTGGAATTTGTTCCACTCCTTCAATTTTTTCTTCATGTTTCAGTTTTGAAAAAAACTGAACCTTCCATATGAGGCGCATTGTTTCACCAGTCAACCACCTTCACCTGAAAACCCTCCTCTCTAAACCACATCTTTTCAAATTTAAAAGGACACTTGGTAGGGATCCCATCTTGCTAAACCACTAGAGACATAGGAAAGTGATTGGAACCCGACAAACCCAATATTCTTCCTTTGAAAATGACTGGTAATGATTGCCACTCACCTACCAAAAAATCATGTCCAATTTCTCAGCTATATGACAAAAACCTTTTCTCCTATTTGTCCACATAAAGTGGCCCCCCTTGGCAACAACTTCCTAGAGTTGATTATTTTGTACAAAGTTTTGAAAGTCAGCCCGAACGGGCCCAAGGGTATAGGAACCTCCACGTTTATCTCCCATACTAAGAGTAGCATTGAAATCTCCTGCTACCATTCGAAATTCATTCCCCAAAGTAGCTTTAAGAAAAGCCAATCTCCTCCCAAACAACATTTCTCTTATCTATTTTGGGGGGTCCATACACATTAATCAAGACCCCCAAAAGTTTAACAGTAAATGAGGAGAATCGAAGAGCTTGCTAGTTCCTCTTCTTAATTAGGGGCTCACCTTTAAGAAGTCTTGGGTTCCACAAAATTCCCAATCCTCTCGACACCCCTACTGCCTCCACAAAGAATCCTGACCACTTTTGTCTAACTCATTAAACCTTTGTTGCTTCCTCTACTTTCATCTTAGTTTCTTAAGTACATACTACTTCTTTGACCTAATCAAGAGCTCTCTTGATCAGACATTTTTTGTCAGGGGCATTGCAACCCCTCACATTCCATGTAAGGAACTTCATGGTTACCTAGGAGAGACAATTTCCCTCACAAATCTCAAACAGGTTTGGCCCTTCTTGTTACCAGCCTCCTCTAACAGTCTATAAGTTAATTTCTTGCCTCTTTTCTACGACCCCCCTGTGTCTTGTTCTTCTTCATCTATGATTGACAGATTGTGTGTTGTTCTGAGAGCCCACTCTCATCCATGTCTGCAAATTCTCCTTCTTCCAGCAGCTCCTCAATTTCTAGTAAATCTCCCAAAAAAGGTACCAAAATCCTTGAGGGAGAAGTAAAAGGGTTTGATCCCCTATTGTCTAGTCCACGATGCTTATGACACGTTGATTCTCTTGACTCCACCAAGTTTACATTCTCCAAAACCTTCGTCTGAGAGTCATTCTTTGTTTCCTTGTTAACACCTACCCTACCCTACAACACCCTTTGAAGATCGTCCTCCACTGCCAAAACTATTGTCCCCAAGTTCAAGTCTTGTTGCTTTTCCCGAGAAAGGTTGCTTTTCCCGAGAAAGGTTCCCGTTACGTAATATAGTCATTTGTGCCAAGCCTTCTGTCATCTTCCTTCCCCTAACAAATCTCAGTTGCATTTTCCAGCTCAAAATCCATGCTCCTCTCTTCATTTACTACATTGGTCATGGTTGCCTCCCTTTCCCATGTTTTAGATGGACCTGGGTCCCTAGAAACTGTAAATTTTCTCAACTCTTCCATTGTCTTTTCCTTTCCTTTGTTCTTTACCATGCAAACCTCCATCGCATGTCCCCATTCTTTATAGCTTCTACATCAACTAATAGCTTCCTCAATCTCTATCTCTTGCCACCAATATCCTTCAGCCGTTCGAATCTCTATTGAATGTGGAAGCAGCAGATGTGCCTTCCACATAATACAAATTCTTGTGTATTGACTAAAATCTTTCTATTCTATTTCTTCATCAGCTTTGATAAACTTTCCCAGCTTGTCTCCTATCATCTTAAAAATCCCCATGTTTTAGTATTCATGGGCGAGATTGTACAATCTGATCCAAATGGGGACCTCTTCCACCTTTGCCTATTTATGGTTAAAGTTAGGGACCCAGTCTTTGATGAAGAAGACTACTCCTTCCATTAGAAAAGGCCCATTATACATAACCCTTGTTTTGTCATGTTTTGAATCCATTATGATCAGAAAGAAACCATTACTCGAGGTTTTGATAGTATGTTTGGCCCCCAACTATCATTAACCCACTTTCTTATTTTAGGTAGAGATAGCCATCATCCTCCCCACTTCATAAAGAAAGCCCTCCCCCTTAGCATATTAACTATGGCCTTCCATTCATCTATGTCTATTCGAATATTGATCACCTTATTATCCATTGGAACTGGGGTATCTTTTGTGAGGAAAACATTAGTCGAAGGACGTTCATCATCCCTCCTTACCCACTTCCAGTTATTCCTATCGCGTTCCTTTGGATTTTGTTTGAATCCTCATTTTGATTTCGGTGCTCCACAAACTTTCTAAGATTCTCTCCACACCGGTTCCGATCCAAAAAACCTCCCCACGATCCATACTGGTTACGCGACGGTTTCCAAGGTTACCACAGCCCATTTTGAGCTCCCCTCCCCACCGACCATCACTGCCATTTACCATTGTTACGAAACCCTAGTCTCCTCCCGTGCTCTGCCATCATTTCGTCTATAAATGAGGTTTTTTTTATCAATACCATCCATTGTTATTACCGAACCACTTTCGATATTAACTAGCCTTTGATTTTACACGAACTTCATTTTAAGTTGTTACTAATTTTTGCACACGAAGGGTACAAAGATCAAATTTTGTATTATCAGAAATGATTTTACTAACTTCTTTTTTTTGCATGCTACAATGTACTCTTCTGAAAATCTAGTTGTTTTTTAATTAAAATCGTCACTTCCTTTCAATTCATCTCATGTTCTCCTAGAGCATTTTTTATCCTTCAAACTCATTACTTTGACTCGATTCATTTTTATCAAATTAAATTTTGTTGACACGATATAAATTAACCTTAAAAACCTTCACAAAATTTATTTATTTTTCATTTTGTCGTCTTTTTCATAATATATTCTATTTATTTACAAGAGACTAAATTTTTTTCTAATACCTAGGTTTATTTGTCTCAATTTAAGGATGAATGATAAATGTTCTATATTCTTCCTCATTGTATGCAATTTTGTAAGATATAATTTGTGCATGTTGTGCATTATACATGTGCTTAGGTTCTTTCTTCTCTTCTAGTTTTTGTATACTCAAAGCTTTCAAAAACATTTTCTTCTACTTCGATATATATCAACCTTCTTGTTATGATTTCTTGTGCTTCTCCAAAACCAATTTTGCTATATTATGCTATATGTTCATGATTATTACACTTACACCAACTTAAATTCTCATCCCTCAAAAACCTATTCTAAAATAGAGTTTGCGGACCTTATAACAACTTCTCTACAATATGTTACCTTTTGACCAAAATTGTAACATTTGGTTCACATTTCTTTTACACCAAATGTGTATCTTTCTGCAAATTTATTTCATCTCCAATAAACAAATCTATAAGTTGAATTCATCCGGCCATAACTAGCACATAAATCACAATAACTCAAAAAAGTGAAATATTGCCTTCCTATTCAGTCCTTCCAAGTAGGTGGATGTTGGGTGGACCCAATGGAATTTTGTTTCCATCATTGATATGTTTAATTTGTCTACTAACAACACCTACTTCCATTGATTTCCTCTTATTTTTAATCTTAGTGCTAGAAGGATGATAATCTAAATATATTTTTGTTCTTCAAGTTTAATAAAAGTAGTTTCACATTTTAACACATCTCCAATCATCGAGCTTTAAACATAGCAAACAATTGTTATAAGGACTATTTGTTCACACTTTCAAGATATTTTCTTATATTTAGTATTTCTCCATATTTTTGGCATTTAATTGTTCTGGCTTTCAAATCAGATTGCCCCCAACAACAACAAACTTTTCGCCATATTTCCATGCTCAATTAAGAATAAATGAGCATAAAAGTCATTTTTAAAAACGTCCATGAAAAATCTAAATTCAAAAACCCTTATTACAAATCAAAGTTACAAACTCAAATAAGAAATAATTGAAACATAACATTTATCAAGCTCAATAAAAAAATCAAAGATGTCAAAAATTAAGAGCAAAAAACATCATCCAATAGAAAATTGAAATTCAACTAAAAATAAAATTGCACTAAAGAGGGCAATAAAAAAGCAAACAATCGATAAACACAATGTTTATTTCAAAAATGCTTGTTAAAATCAATTAAAAAGCAAAGGAAACTGATAGTACTTATGCCCAAATTCAATAAAAATTAATTGAAGTACATCAATGCAGCATTAATTGAGCACAAGATCAAAGGTTGGTAAATAAAAATAAAAATTCAACATAATTGAAGTCTCCAAATTGAAATAAACTTTAAGCCTCAATTAAAATTAAAATCATAAACAAATATCAATTTCAAAGAAGCATGTGTACATGATTCTTTTTAAATATGATAAATGATATTGTCAAAAGAAGTTCAAATTAAATCAACCCCATTCAATGTTAAATGGTAATATGTACACAATTGATTACATAATATCATCTATCATATTGTAAACTAATAATGTCCACAATACTTCCTATATGAAATTCACAGGACTCAATATCAAAGCTCGCCAAATTTTATTAAAAATTAATGCTCTTTAATTCAATTGAAAATAGAAGTTCACAAAACTCAAACGAATATTACACTTTGAAAGCTTAATTAAATAAATGAAATATCAAAACTCAAACTTAACTAAAACTCACAATAACCAAAATAAATTAACTCTCAATATTTATCAAACTGATTGGACCTCAAAACAAAATAGAAAGTCAAAGTTCATCAAACTCATCTATAAACAAAAATTTGTCAAATTCTATTATAAACAATGAACATCAAACTCAAATAGAAAATAAAAGTTTGTAAAACTCAAACCTGATTGAAAACATAAATTCCTTACACTCAATTTTAAAAATCAATGCAAATGGGAAATTCAGGATGTCTAATTTAATATCAATGTTAAAACCTTCAATGAAAACTAGTGAAAAAAATATAACATCACAAGGTCAATTTAGATCCAATTCTCGTCAAACAAATAAAGGAGAAACCATTAGGTCAATGAGATGAATTTTAAAATAAAAAACATGCCACATTTCATCCAATCAACCACCCTCAACCCTCCTACGGACTTGAGGTCACAAGGGTATACTTCACCCAAGCACTGCTTACGTTCCTACTTCCAAACAGGTCAAAGCTACACATAGTTCTCCTTTCAAAGTCTCTCAAAGAGCCTACACTCAACTTCCCATAACCATGCTTTTGTTTGTGTTATTCTTGAATCAATAACACCAAGTTTATAACTTATGAGCCCATTCTATAATACAAAATTTAAAACTTATCAAACCCTTGGATCCTAACCCCCACCTTACTATTATTCACAAGAAAACTTCTAATGAGAGAAGATATATTTTATACACATATGAGCTACACTCCTAAAAATCACATACCCTTCATTTATACAATTCAAAGTTGCTCAAGCTTTCAAATCTTATCATCCGGTGACTATTTGTCCTTCATGTTATTCACTTCAATTATCCTGACTTCCAATTCGTAGTGTTTCATATTTGTAATGATGCAAAACTCTCCTCAATCTATGTTTTATCTCATTTAACATGTCTGTGCCCTATTCAAAATTTGTATTCTTTTCTATAAGAATCTTGACACTTTCAAGATCTTTCGTATAGTCACTATTTGTACTTCAATTTTTCAGATTCAACGACTTTGACTTCCAACTAAAATTTTGCTAAAACAATAGACAATTACACAAATCTTCAAATTTAACATTTTACAAAGAATTATCTAGCCTTTGCCTTTATTCATCTCCTAAACCTGCAAGAATCTTAGAACCTCTTCACCTAGAAATTCCATGTAACATGTTGGGAATCTCTTCACATTTCTGATAATTTCCTAAACAAATATTAATATTTTTTAGATATTTTCTTACGATGACAATTTCTACATTCTTTAAGCATTCAATTGTTTTGCTCTCCAAATGAGATTGTGTCAAATCTATAGTTTGTTTATTCTCCTCAATCTTTGTTTTATTTCATTTAATATATTGGTTCTCTATTCATATTTGTTGTTATTTTCTAATCAAATATTGACACTTCTAAGATATTTTTCTTACAATGACTATGTGTTCTTCACATTTTTTACATTCATTTCTTTAGACTTCCAAATCAGATAAGGTCATGTCTACTTGTAATAAGTGTATCTTCTTTCATGTTTCTTCAATGTTTGTTAATGGTCTCACCATAGCCTAGGACCATTTTAGGTGTATTGTGTTGTATTAGCATGTGTTTCATGGTATTGGTGCCCAGTGCTTCTCTACACTGACAATATTTAATGTTGCACCATATGGTGTACTTGGTAGTGTCTTATTGTGATCCAGTCTCTTAAATTCATTACTTCTTTATAATCGTTAGAATATATAATGTTCATCAAATTTACCACCCTCGACCCTTCCCCTGCGAACTTGAGGTCACAAGGGTATACTTCACCCAAGAGCAGCCTATGTTCCTACTTTCAAACGTGTAAAACCTACACATAGTTCTCCTTCCAAGGTCTCTCAAAGAGCCTAAACTCAACTTTCCTATAACCATTCTTATGTCGGTTGTATTCTATGACAAATAACACCAAGTTTATAACTTTTGATTCCATTCTTCAATACAAACATTCAAACTTATCAAGGTCTTGGATCATAAACCCCACCTTATTATTATTCATTAAAAAATTCCAAACGACAGAAGGTCTATTTTATGCACTATTCTCTTATACATGTTACTTTATGACCAAAATTGTTACAATTGTAACACATTTGGTTCACATTTTGTTTTAGATCAAACATGTTTCTTCTTGCAAATTTATGTGATCTCTAATCAACAAATCTTACAAGTTGAAGTTGTGTCCATAACCAACACATTGATAACAATAACTGGAAAAAGTGAAACATTTCCTCCCTATTTAGTCTTTACAAGTAGAAGGATATTGGGTGAACCTAATGGAATTTAATTATCCCGCATTGATATGTTTGGTTTGTCTACTAATAGCAACCTCATTTGTCAATTTCCTCTTATTTTAATCTCCAATCATCGCTCTTTTCCCTAACTCATATCATCACTAAATATGTACATATTGTTATAGGAACTCTATTTGTTGACACTTTCAAGATCTTCTCTTACATTGACTATTTCTCCATATTTTTGACACTCAATTCTTCTGGCTTCCAAATCATATTTACCCCCAATAACACCAAAGTGAAACTCAATTAAAAATAATTGAGCACAAAACTTGTTTTTGATTAAGAAAAGTAGCAATTAACGAGTGTTTACCCGAAGTACAAACAGAACATTACACACCAAGAGTAGAACATTACCAGTGCCTAGTAAAGAGAGATCCAGACAAGCCAGAGCTCCCTCTATCAAAGACAAAGGTCCACAAGCAATTGACCTGCAAACCATGGTCAATGTTAACAATGAAAGACTTGGGACAAGCCCCCATAATAGCTGCAAACTTAAACCAAAAATAACAATAAAGGACCAGAGTGTGCCCTTTAAAACTTCCAGCAATCACTCGATCACAAGAGAAACTAAGACAAGAAATCACCATAAGAAACAAGTGAACAAACTCAAGCCATCTACCAATGTTAGGACAATAAGCAAAGAAATAGGACCAAAAAAGACTATACCTCTAGCCTTGGCAAAAATAATGCATATCATCGAACCATAGGTCCAGCTAAGGCTCCAACCTTGGCAAACATAGTCAAAAATCTTCCAGCCCCTCACAAACTCCCAAAACACCATATTGAGAGGAGCAAAGATGAGGAAGACCAAGCCTCAGAGGTAAGAGCAACTCCCCCTTCCTCCATTAACAACACTAATAAGAGTAGCCCAACTATTTAGTATCTCAATAGGAGTCCCCTCTTCTTCCCAATGTCCAAATATGATCTCCACCTTAATAAGAGATTCCTCGATCTCCATAGGAGCAGCAAACTTAGAAGCTAATAGTAAGACCCAAGCCATCACTGTAGGACGTAACACACATCTCCACACCAAAGTGTTTAGCTACGGAGTCATCCTTTCTTCACCGCTTGAAGTACATTGTCCGTACATGCTCTCACCAACCAGATCTCTTACAATAGGAAAGAGATACTCACAAACAATGGGAGAGTACCTGTTGAACACATTCACAACCACTTTCCTCCAGCAACCAGCTATCTCCATAAGCTTTGCCCCCACCTCAATAGGAAAAAGAAAAGTGAAAGAACAGGATAGAGGAAACCTCCACCACACATGCATCCAAGGCTCTGAAATGATTGCCTTAACTAGATTTGAGTACCAAATAGAGGAAGCATTCACCTCAAAGCATGAGCATCCAAAGGAATCCCCAAAGAAACAAACACCAAGGGGCAAGAGAATCCCCAAATGATGAACAAAAATGCCCAACCAAGGGGTGCTATCAACAGTAAAACCATTGAAAAGGAAAACCAATCTAGGGAAACCCCCATCAATATAACTAGCACCAAGGACATGGACCACATTTCCCCTACAAACTAGACCATCAACATCAAAGCCCCTACAAGCCCTAGGGTTCACATGGGCCCCACAAGTCATAACAGGAGGCCCCAAGGGAAAGAATTGTCGATGAAACCACTGCACATAACCCTCCAAACCAAACCCATTTGTATCATCATCTATGGGAAACTTCAAATACAAGAGAGCCCATCAGAGGCAGAGACCAGCAACACGCCTGGGAAAAAAGACCCCATACATCTAGAACCCAAAGTGGGGAAAAGGGGTTCCAACAAAAAACATCTCCACCCACAAACCCCAACCCCTTATAGATGTCCAACCAGTGCACAACCCAACAGCAACCCGAACACCAACATGGAACCTTCCATTTCCAATCACCACCCATAAGAGACAAATCCTTCTAGAGTGTAGAGAAGAGCCACTAGAAGAAAACCATCCTTCAACAATAAACACCCACTAAACAATAGAAAAACCACTCCACTATGCACCAATGAGATCCACCCTCAAAACATGACAGCACCCAACAAAGGTAGAGGGAACCAGCGCAAAGAAGGCCCCCCATCCATCATCCTTGTCCGCTTTAGACTCCTCACCCTCACCATCGCAAGTATCTGAGCTAGAAATCCTAGCCCCTTTGTCACCCGCTAATCGTGTTCTAATGAGCACAAAACTTGTTTAAACAAATCTATGGAAAAATTAAATAAAAAAACTTTATTAAAAATCAAACATTCAAACTCAAAGAAAAAATAATAGAAACATAAAATTTATCTTGGTCAATAAAAAATCAAGGATGCCCAAAATTAACAACAATAAACATCATCCAATAGAAAATTGAAGTTCAATTAAAAATCCAATTTCACTAAAGAGCACAATGAAAGAGCCAAAACAATCGAGAAACTTGATGTTTTTAAAAAAACGCTTGTTAAAATCAATTAAAAAGCAAAGAAAATTGAAAGTATGCCCAAATTCAATGAAAATTAATTAAGTACATCAACGTCACATCAAATTAAGTTGAAGATCAAAGGTTGGTGAATAAAAACTCAAAATTCTACATAATTAAAGTCTACCAAATTGAAATAAACATTAAACTTCGGTATAAAATTAAAATTCTCAAAACATATCAAATTTAAAGAAGCATGTGTACATTATTCTATTTAAATATGATAAAAGACATTACCAAAAGAACATCAAATTAATACATCATCCTCATACAATGTTAGATGGTAATATGTAAACAATTTATTACATAATATCATCTATTGTATTGAAAAGTAAAAATGTCCACAATACTTCCCATCTGAAATTCACAAGACTCAAAATCAAAGCTTGCCAAATTTTATTAAAAATTAATGCTCATCAATTCAATTGAAAACAAAAGTTCACAGAACTCAAACGAATATTAAACTCTGAAAGCTCAATTGAAAATAATTTGAAATCAATGTTCATAACTTGCTCAATTAAATAAATGAAATATTAAAACTCAAACTTAACTAAAACTCACAATAACCAAAATAAATTAACTCTCAGTGTTTATCAAACTCATTGGACCTCATAACAAAATAGAAAATCAAAGTTCACCAAACTCATATCTAAACAAAAACTTGTCAAATCCAATTATAAACAATGGACATCAAACTCAAATAGAAAATAAAAGTTTGTAAAACTAAAACTCGAATGAAAACAAAAATTCCTTACACTCAAATTGAAAAATCAATACAAACATGAAATTCACAATATTTAATTTAATTTCAATGTTAAAACCTTCGATGAAAACTAGTGACAAAAACAAAACATCACAAGGCCAATTGAAATCCAATGGTCGTCAAACAAATAAAAGAGAAATCATTAGGCCAATGAGATGATTTTTTTCTTTTAAAGCATGCCACATTTCATAACATTCGATGGAAATCAAATTTACCACCCTCAACCCTCCACCTACAGACTTGAGATCACAAGAGTATACTTCACCCAAGCACTGCCTACATTCTGCTTCTAAGCAAGTCAAAGCTACATGTAGTTCTTTCTCAAAGAGCCTACACTCAACTTCCCATAACCATGCTCTTGTTGGTTTTATTCCTTAATAAATAACACCAAATTTATAACTTATGAGCCCGTTCAATAATACAAACTTCCAAAGTTATCATGGTCTTGAATAATAACTCCAACCTTGTTATTATTCATAAGAAAACTCTAAATGACGAAAGGTCTATTTTATGCACATAGGAGCTATCTATTTTATGCACATAGGAGCTACACTTCTAAAAATTGTGTACCCTTCATTTACTCGATTCAAAGTTGCTCAAACATTTGAATTTAACACAATCAATAAAAAATCAATACTAACAACCCACTTTGCAATATTTACAACTAGGTTAACATCTCAATTAACATGTTGATGTTTTAATCATATGCTTTATTATATTCCAACATGATTTTCAAACATTCAAGATCTTATAGTCCAGTGACTATTTCTCCTTCACCTTTTTCACTTCAATTATTCAAACTTCCAAATCATAGTTACTCATATTTGTAATGATTCAAAACTCACCTCAGAATACGTTTTATCTCATTTCAAATGTTGGTGCCCTATTCAAAATTTGTATTCTTTTTTGAAATAATATTGACACTTTCAAGAGCTTTTCTTACAATCACTATTTCTATTTCAATTTTTCACATTCAACCATTTTGACTTCCAACTAAAATTGTGCTAAACCTTACATACTTTTCTTCTTGAATTATCTAGGTTCTTTCTTTGTAATCATGCCCTAAACATGTAAAAATTCAAAAATCTCTTCACATATAAATATCATTTTTAACATGTTGGGGGTCTCTTGAAATTTCTACTAATTTTGTAAACAAATATTGATATTTTTTAGATATTTGCTTACGATGACTATTTCTCCATGCTTCTAAAATTTGGTTGTTTTGACGTCAAAATGAGATTGTGTTGGAACTATTATATGTTTGTTCTCCTCAATCTTTGTTTTATCCCATTTAATATGTTTATAATCTATTCATATTTCGGGTTATTTTCTAATTGAATATTGACACTTCCAAATTTTTTTCTTACAATGACTATATGTTCTTCATTTTTTTTACATTCAATTATTTAGAATTCCAAATCATATAAGGTCTTGCGTACTTGTAATAAGTGTAGCTTCTTCCATGTTTCTTCATTATTTGTTAATGGTCTCACAATATCCTAGGACCATTTTACATGTATTTTAATGTATTAGCATGTGTTTCATGGCATTGCCAGTTTGAAGATTTTTTCTTATAGACACTATTTTTCTTTCTATTTTTTCACATTCAAGCATTTAGACTTCCAACTAAATCATACTAAACCTAACGTACTTTTCTTCTCCTCAATTTTTGTTATGATATGAAAGATCAAATTATGTGAATCTTCAAATTTACCATTTTAAAAAGAATTCTCTAGGCTTTTCCTTAGCTCATATCCTAAACCGGTAAAAATTTTGGAACCTCTTCTTATCAAAATCTCGTTTGACATATTTGGGATATCTTCAATATAAAAAATCTTATTTAACATATTGGGGATCTCTTCACATTTCTGATAATTTTCTAAACATATATTGATACTTTTGAGATGTTTTTCTTATGATGACTATTTCTCCATATTTCTAACATTCAATTGTATTATTGGCATTTTCAAGAGTTTTTCTTAGTCATTATTTCTACTTCAATTTTTCACATTCAACCATTTTGACTTCCAACTAAAATTGTGCTAAACCTAACAAAAATTTCTTCTTGATTTGTGTTCTCACACCAAATATCAAATTATCCGAATCTTCAACTTTCTCATGTTACAAAGAAATTTCTAGGCTTTGCCTTTACTCATATCTTAAACCTATAACAAATTTAGAATCTCTTTACATATAAATACCATATAATATGTTGGGGATCTCTTTATATTTTTTATAATTTCTTAAACAGATATAAATACCATTTAATATGTTGGGGATCACATTATGTTTTATACCAGATGTATTTCTTCTTGCAAATTGATGAGATCTCCAATCAACAAATCTACAAGTTGAAGTTGTGTGACCATAACCAGCACATAGATAACAATAAATCAAAAATATGAAATATTGCCTTCCTATTCAGTCTTTCAAAGGAGGTGGATATTGGGTGGACCTAAGGGCTTTTGGTTTTCCCGCATTGATATGTTTGGTTTTTCTATTAATAGCAACCTCATCCATTGATTTCCTCTTAGTTTTAATCTTAAGAGTAGAAGCATGATAATCTAAACATATTTTTGTTCTTCAAGTTTAACAAAAGTAGTTCCATGTTTTAAAACATCTCCAATCATTGAGCTTTTTCCTAACTCATATCATCGCTAAACATGTACAAATTGTTATAAAGGACTCTATTTATTGCAACTTTCAAGATCTTCTCTTACATTGGCATTCAATACTTCTGGCTTCAAAATCATATTGCCTCCAAATAACACCAAAGTGAGACTCAATTAAAAATAACAGAAACATAAATTTATCATGGTTAATAAAAAATCAAAGATGCTAAAAATTAACAGCAAAAACCATCGTCCAAAAACATTGAAATTCAATTAAAAATCAAATTTCACTAAAGAGAGCAATGGAAAACAAAACAATCAAGAAACCCAATGTTTGTTTTAAAAAGGTTTAAAAAATCACTTTAAAAGCAAATCAAATTGAAAGTATGCCCAAATTCAATTAAAATTATTTTCATGGTGCTGATCCTTGCTCTGTTTCTGCACTTCCTCTTGAAGGTCGTGTCTCAATGGTTTGGCATACTTTGAAGACAGGTGCGATGTTGGTGAAGAGGGGTCTGTTCTAGATATGTAAAGGAGGTTCTCAGGCTTTGTTTTGGTCTGATGCTTGGGATGGATTCCCTTCCATTTTATCCATATACCATCATCTTCAGCCTCTTTGTGACTCTTTTCTTGCCGCTGGATGGGATAAAGTGGCTCATTACAAGACTCCTTATCAATTGGGACCTGTTGTTGGTTACAGATGGAAGCATTCTTCTGATTGGCCTCCTGGAGGTACAGACATGGATCGTCAGGAGCTTTCTCAAATTCTAGCCTCTAGAGAGTGTTCTTCTTTGCTTGGTCCAAATGTTTTGGCTTGGGGCGGTACCTTGTCTGGTAAATATCATGTCTCTGTTGAGTATCAGGAGATAACTAGACAATTATTTGGGGATGTTGAGGTCCCTTGGTGGAAGCAAGTTTGGAATAAAGTTTCTTGGTCCAAGTGCAATTTTTTCATGTGGCTAGTGGCTCACAACTGTTGTCTTACCTAGGATAATCTTTGTAAACGTGGATTTCAAGGCCCCTCTTATTGTGTTTTGTGTGGTAATGGAGAGGAGTTTGTCTCCCATCTGTTCTTCCATTGCTCCTATTCTACTCAGATATGGCACCTTTGGTGGAGCGCTTGGGGTTGCTCTTGTCGGCATGCTTCCTCTTTGCCTAAGTTCTGGGCCCGCTTGGGTAGTGCTCCCTCCAAGTCTTCTTCTCTCCATGCTGCTTGGATTGCTGGCCCATCTTTCATGCTTTGGCATATCTGGTTGGAGCGGAATCGTCGCATATTCCAAGATATTCGGCTTGGTGTTTTGCATCTTTGGTGGAAAATATCACATTCTCTTCAAGAAACTATTCTTGTGAAGTGTGAGCTTGATGGGGGTATGGATCCGGTTGATCTTGCTATCTGTAATCGCCTCAATTTTCATCTGCAGGATGGGGCTGCAGCTCATAGGTTTCCTTCTATGTCCAGGCAGCTTCACCATCAGAGGAAGGGTCGGGTTAACCGGGATGGGCACTGGACTCCTCCTCCCTGTGGAGTTCTGAAAATTAACACTGATGGTTCTTCCCGTGGGAATCCTGGTCCGGTTGGTATTGGCGGAGTGGCTCGTTGTAGTTCTGGGGATGTTAAATTTTTCTTCTCAGTTCATAAGGGTGATTATACTAACAATCTCATGGAAGCTCAGGCTATTTTATATGTTGTGGAACAGTGTTGCTTGCGGGGATGGAGTAAGATTATCTGTGAGTCTGATTCCCAGGTGGTGGTGAACATGCTTTCTTCGCAAGAGCTTGAGGATGTTAGTTGCCAGCTGGCCACTATTGTTAAGCAGATTCTTTTCTTCTCTTCCTCTTTTCAGTTCATTAGGTTCACGTATATTCCTCGTGAATGGAATAGAACTGCTGATTGTTTAGCCAAATGGGCTTCTAGTCATGATCCGGGTTGGAATATTAGGGATAGGAGGCAACTGTCCTTTGAGATGGTGCAAGAATTTGATGATCTTGTTGCTCAGGATCGAGCTCCTTGTTGAGCTCTCCTTGTTGTATTCCTTTCTATCTTAATAAATTTTTACCCCTCTTTTTGTCAATTTAGCATTAAATCAAATAGACGATCAAAGGTTGGTGAATAAAAATCAAAATTCAACATAATTAAAGTCTACCAAATTGAAATAAACATAAAATCTCAGTAATAATAATAATTCAATAAGAAAATCAAATTTAAAGAATCGTGTACATTATTCTTTTTAAATATTATAAAAGATATTATCAAAAAACATCAAATTAAAACATGTTAGATGGTAATATGTACAAAATTTATTACATAATATCATCTATCATATTGAAAAGCAATAATGTCCACAATACTTCCCATATGAAATTCACAAGACTCAAAATCAAAGCTCGCCAAATTCTATTAAAAGTTAATGCTTGCCAATTCAATTGAAAACAAAAGTTCACAAAACTCAAACAAATTTAAAACTTTGAAAACTCCATTGAAGATAAGACTGTCAAGCTCAATTGAAAATAATTTGAAATCAATGTCCATAAAGCTCAATTAAATAAATGAAAAATCATTACTCAAACTTAACTAAAGCTCACAATAACCAAAATAAATTAATTCTAGGTGTTTTTCAAACCCATTGGGCCTCAAAACAAAATAGAAAATCAAAGTTTACCAAACTATTCTCTAAACAAAAACTTTCAAATTCGATTATAAACAATGGACCTCAAAGTCAAATAGAAAATAAAAGTTTGTAAAACTCAAACTTCAATGAAAACAAAAATTCCTTACACTTGATTCAAAAAATCAATACAAACATGAAATTCACAAATATTTAAATTTAATATCAATGTCAAAACCTTCAATGGAAACTAGTGACAGAAATAAAACATCACAAGGTCAATTGAAATCTAATGCTCGTCAAGCAAATAAAGGAGAAATTATTAAGTCAATTAGATGAATTTAAAAATAAAGACGTGCCACAATTCGTAAATATCAGTGTAAAATCAAAATTTCTGCCCTGGACCCTTCCTCTATGGACTTGAGGTCACTAGGGTATACTTCGCCCAAGCACTGCCTACATTCCTACTTCCAAACAAATCAAAGTTGCACATAGTTCTCCTTGCAAGGTCTCTCAAAGAGCCTACACACAACTTCCCATACCATACTTTTGTTGGTGTTATTCCTTGATAAATAACACCAAGTTTATAATTTATGAGCCCATTCTATAATACAAACTTTCAAAGTTATCAAAGTCTTGGATCAACATAAGTCAGCATTCTCAAAAATCTTCCCACCTCAATAGATAAGGGATCCACCTCAATAGAAGAAAGAGGAGATTAAAGACAATATTCGAGGCTCTACAACTTGGTGGCACGCCACCCACAGATTGTGCAAGCCTGGAAACATTTAATGCAAAACGTGGTGGAAACATTCCACAAAACATTGAAAGTCGCCAGGTCTACATCATGCATCCTTCACCATTAAGAAACCTCTTTCTGCATCTGTGGAGAAATCAGCAACCAACACTGGAGTGGGGAAAACATTCCTCTGGTACAAGATGGAGCCAAGTTTGAGTAAAGAAAAGGAGAATGCAATGGAGGAAACCACTCACAAGATTAAGGTAAGAATCCATCATCCTCTTCTTGTATCCTCGTTGCAATTTCACAAATACAATCCACTATTAAAGAGATCTTTAAACTATATAATACTATTATTTTCTTGGTTGCCCAAGACCGTGACAAACTACCCTCCAGAGCTTTTTTGAATGAATGGCTTCACAATGTTTGGAGTAGGAAACTTGGCTTCCACTTCTCCTTCCTTTAAATGATCCAGAAATGTCTTTTCATTGTCTTTTTTAACAACCCAGGATCCTAGAGACAAGTGGTTGAAAAATAATTCTATAGAATTGGATAATCCACCTTTAGAATCATTCCCACCAGAAGCGGTTATAGCTAAAGTATTAGCACTCTCTACCCCTAGATGGATCTCTGTAGGAAATTCCCCTCCTTTCCTTCGAAACTTGATTCCTCGGACACTAGAACCCCTTGGCAAGGTCATCATGTAATGTCCCCACTAGCTAGGAAAATAATACCTGCAAAACTAATGTTAGAATTTATACAATAATAAAATATATTTTACTATTCTACCCTCTATCCTAACCTAACCTTAAAGACGTCTCTAGATTGACTTTCCTAACCCTTAGTTATTCAAGCGTCTTTTCTAGAGTGCACCTTTTAAGGTTCACATATGCATATGTTGACACCATTAGAATATTCTACCATTAGATTTCCTTAAGTATGTTGATGTGAGGGAACACCCATACACATCAACATATATTGGTGTTTGGCCAAATAGATATATTATCTATCTCTAATACCAACACCTATAATTATCCTTAATAAGTTGGCCAAATAGGTATAACACCCATCTCTGATACCAATACTTATATCCATCTCTTTTGTGTCAGCCAAACAAGTAGCTATACTTATCTCTGATATTGACATCAATAGATTGCCATTCACTTCATCATATTTGCCAAGTGGGAGTTCACCCATCTTCTAATACAAATATACGAGGTTATAATCCTTCCTTTATGTAATACTTCTTAATTTCTATTAACAAGCTATTTTTACTTATAATCCTTTAATCAAAAAAATATCATTACATATTGAATTATTTCCAAAATAATAGATTCATATTATTAAAGAAGTAAGAATCATTTATATCTATATTAACAAGAAATAAAAATCATTTATACTCATATTTAATTAATAATAAAATGATCTTGAATGGGATAAATATCACATATATAAATATACATAATAATATAAAAGATAAATCTTACAATAAATTTCTTAAATGAAAAAAGGAAACATGTCTAAGTAACAAATATGCTTACCTCTTCATGACATACTTTCCATGTCATACTCCCTATAATTTCGGGATTCAAGGCTCTATATTTGGTGGTCTTTACCCTTCATAATTTATGGCCCTCATAGTTACATTTCTTTATTAGGTTTTCTCCTTAAAACGTAAGATCCTATGGCTGAAACTATTTACTCTCTCCTTTGACAAGTATTGGCTTCCTTCTAATTATATTATTTTTTCTTCCATATATGCGATGTTGCTGATATCTTTGCAAGGGTCCCTCCTTTATTCCATTATACAAACCCCCTTCAATATGGATTCCGAAGGTCGTGCCTTTTAAACTATGTATGTCGCTTCATAGTTTATCGATTTATCACCATGCCACCATTATAAATGAATTTATATATTATTATTAACTTGTTTAGATTTAATAGTTTATAGATCAAGATTAATGTTGTTTTATTATTTAGTGATTAATTTAACCAATAATATTTACTAGTTCAATTATATTTAATACTATAGTATATTGAATTTGTTTATTAACCATAATATGAGTTAGCTATATTTTAGGTCTAATTATTTATATCAAAGTCTAACTTGTCTAGATAATTATATCATCCCATTGATCAATTACTATGGTTTAATACAATGTAGTGCCTCTCCCATTTGACTTTTGTAAGTCGTCCTGATGGATGCACCCTTACTGATCTTTTGTTGTGATGGATCATGATTGTGACCCTGAGTGGTCTACACCGTTGAGGTGTTTGGATTTATGTTTCTTTATCAGTTGCTTTGTTTATGCTTTTGACTGATCTTTGAGATTACGATGTGATTTTTGGTTCACTGAGGTTTGTGCCAGTGGTTACCAGGATCGATGTGGTATCATGAGGTTGTTCCGTGATTACCTTGAGATGTGTGCAGAGATTGCACTGTGTACTTTTTACCATGCTACACTGGACTAGGTTCCTGTAGCAGTGGTTAGTCATGTTTATGACTGTTTTTGCTATTGTGTTTTAAATGCCTTTTTAATGCAGAGTAATCAATCATTATTAAATGTGTAAGTAATTAAATGGATTGTTCATGTGGGATTATTTGGTTATGTGCTGCGGACATTTACCTTGTTATATTTCTGATTAGAGAGATAATTGTTACTCTTGTGATGTTTTACATTTGAGATGACCTGAGGGTCAAATGTTACTCTTTGATTCCAGTATCATCGATTTTAGACTACGATGCTGTTCAATTAATCATATTGCATGATGATGCCATTTTGAGATGACAGTGTGTTTTATGGTGTTATGTGGTTATCTAGTTATCTGATATTTGGACATACCTCTGATTTCGCTATATGATGGATTTAATGCTATGGTTATTTACTTCATTCCTGCGTTGCTATGCCTTTTTGCGAACGTGAGTGATGTAAATAGATTATTTTAATATAATTAAATAAATGGTTAAATTAGGTGATTTAATGCATTTATGGCTTCGGCTATGTTATTATATGCAATTGCACTTGATCGTGTTGTTTAGTGTGCAGGATTATATCCCTGGTAGTGGCACATGGAGTTAGTGATTCAGCCGTTCATATTTTACCAATGTCGCCCTTGTATGGTCGACGTATCCTCAATTAAATGTTTAATTTATACCTTTCGGTGATTATTAAATCCGAACCCATTTGCATTATGTGATTAGACCAATAAGCGTGTCTGTGCATTTAGAGGTTCGCATTGTCACGAAAAGTTATTAAGGAGGTTTATGTGTTTTTGGATTTCGGGCTTTTTAAATTGATTTATTTTAATTTCTGGCAGCTTTGCCACAGATGAATTCCTATTTATAGCAATAGCCTATTTTCGTTTGCGTCGATTTGGGGTTTAACTGGATTGGCTGGTTAAATGCCCTAATCGATTATTCACCCAAAAAGTGAATAAATATCCAAAGAGGAATTTAATTCCTTACTTCTCACTTTCAAATTGGAAAGTTGGAGAGTAAAACCCAAAATCCTCTTCATGAGGATTTACTGTTTTGTTCGTTGTGGGAGCTACGGGCGTGGGATCGTCGCAAGGTTGGGCTCGTTGGATCCAGCTCGGGGAAACCTTGGATTGCCGCGATTTTCAGCTACTTCTGCGGGATATTTATTTTATGGTTCAAATTCCCGTTTTGCCCTTTTGGCTGTGAGGTAGGGCTTTCCCGTTTTATTGTTTCTGCTTCGTTTCTGCTTCTGTTTTTGGTAGCCGTTTGTTTGGAGGCTGAGAACTAGTGTTCCCCTCCGTTTCTGTATGTTAGTTCTACCCGGTTGGGCGGGTATGAACATTTCCTTGTTTTTTGGGATGAGGGTTTGGGATTTTTCGCCGTTATGTTGGCCGTTTTTGCATACGGTGTCCAATTCCATTTATTTTTGGATTTTTGGGGTTTTTGAACCCAAAGGCCAAATGGGTTTTAATTTTGTAGTTTTCCAAATTTTTGGGGTTTTCACCTCGTTTTGTGTGCCACCCTGTTTTCTCGAGTTTTCTTGGCACATTGTGGTTCGTGGACCTAGATGATCCATTTGGATATCAGTCAGACCACTATTGCACTTTTATGTTGCATTGGGATGTGTGTCGCACCCGTACTCCCGACTTTGTGTTCGGTTGAGTTATTTGTTACCTGTTATGGTTTCTTTTGGACCTTTGCTTTTGTTTCGTGAATGCTAGGATTCATGTAGAATCCATACTCTCAGATTGAGGCCGATTGAGTGAGTTCACGATGTTTGGTCTTGTTACATCATTGGGATTCGTGTAGAATCCATACTCTCGGATTGACGCCGGTCGAGTGATTTCATGATGTATGGTTTTATTGGCTTTGGGATTCATGTAGAATCCATCCTTCCCGTGTTGCTTTCAGTTGGGTGTTCTCTTTGCATTGTGTTCTCATTCCTGTCCTTGTGTTATGATCTTCGTGATGGTGGTGCGCCACACACGAGTACGTACGCGTACATTTGTTGGGTGACTTGCGAGGCCCGATCTTCCGTGGATTTGCCGGAAGTTATGATCATTGGGGTTGGGATGGGAGTATGCATGCCCACGGGCACTTGTCGTAGGATGAGCATGGGTAGGGTAGGGTAGCATATGGAGGGGGCTTCTATCTCGCAACCTGGTGATCATTGTGCCCAGAGGGTTAGCGGAGGATATGAAGTTTTAAATAAGTGATAATTAAAGAAAATGTGTGACTGGTAATAAAATTTAAGATAATAAAATGCTGTTCTGAGCCATTCCGTTGAGGGATGCTGAATCTGCACGATCCAAGCTTGGGCCTTTTGATGCCAAGCGACTCTCCATGATGTTAGTCCCTACTTAGTAGCCTTTTGAGCGTCTGACCAGGACCTGTACTCCTTGCATTGTTTTAGGTTCTTGGTTCAGCCATCATACTGTCTGGCGTGAGTGTTAGCCATGGATGTTGTATTTTATGTGTGTTTGTGGTTGGATCATTATCTCCATCAGCACGGCGGGTGTGGACCTATGGGTGCCACGTGGTTGGGAGGCGTAGCTACCTTCACCACTGCTAGGGATCGGTGTACAGAGACGATCTTTTGTCCTAGTGCGACCGTTGCTGGATGTCTTCACTTGGTACTTCAGGTTCCGGAGTATGCTTTCTTGTGATTTATGCTTTCATTGGGATGCTTGTATATCATGTTTAGATGATGTTATTTTATTTGGCGCATTCCCTTATTATGATGTTTAGCATATGATTAGATGTTGTGAATTATTGTATTAGCATATTTGTTGCTTATTGTTGTTTAGCATGTGATAGGTGATGTTATCTACTGTGGGATTATCTTATGCTTTACTACTAGCATGTTAGATTTCCTTATGCTTATATTGTTGCATGTTTTTAGTAGTGACGTCCCTATTACGACAGTACCGGCGATTTGGTCGGTGGCTTGGGATGTTACGCGCGGGGGATGGCTAGGACCCACGATGGTCTTATGATGCTATTGACGGTTGGGAGGAACCGTGTACTTAGTTTGGTTGTTTTGTTCCTGAGATGTATTTATGTGCATTGCGATGTTGCTTTTGTTCTTTGCAATGCTTACTTTCAGTGTGTTCTTTGCTGCTGTAGTTTAGATGGTTGATGTTCTTCATTCTGTGTTGTTCTTGCACTCGAGTGTTCATTCCTCGAGCCTTTGTGGATCCGGTACTACTTGGTGTGGAGGTTCTTTGCTCTATTTTGGTCCTTTTTGCTTCTGGGAGTGTTTTCGTGTTTCTATGGGCAACATTTGTTCAGCATGGTGCGACACTTTAAAAAGTATCGCACGCCCATGCAAACTATGTCGTACGACACTGTAAAGTATCGCACGGCTTCTTGAGAAATGTCGTACGACACTGGAAGAGTGTCGCACGCCTTCTTGAGAAATGTCATACGATGCTGAAAAGTGTCGCATGCCTTCTTGAGAAATGTCGTACGACACTGGAAGAGTGTCGCACGCCTTAAGGAGAAGTATCGCCCTCCCTTAGTAAAAAGTGTCGCACGGTTTTTGTGAAAAACCTACGCGTGCCATCAACGGGCACTTTTCTTCGTGATCCGATCTTTTTGAGAGTGGTTTTGGATACCCTTTTGGGCATTTTTCGAGCCTATGTTGTTGCATTTTGAATTCAGGAGGTTTCTTTTGAAATTCAGTTTTTGGGTTTCTGTTGTAGTCCTTTGGGGTTTAAAATATATCGTTGACTTATAAGTTGACGTCTATTTAATTCCTTATACCTAAGATATATTCTAATATATGCGACAAATCGTTTGAGATAGGTTTCAGACCTCTCAGAGATAAGTTATGGATTCTAGGAAATTTCAGGGCTTCAGAAATCCAAACTTAGCCAATTTTCAGGGCTTCAGGATTTTAGGCTTAGCCAGATTTCAGAATTCTGCATTTTACCCCAGCTTGGTGTTTTGTTGATGAGTGGTTGTTTCTTGTGCCCTCATCATGTGTGTTGTCGTTGTTGGCTTTGGTTGTGTGTATCAGTTTGGTAGTGGCATTTGGAGATTCATTGGTTGCCGAGATTGTGTTGAAGTCTTCCGTTGCGATCTTTGTGATTCCTGTATGATGTTGTCTTGTGCATTCATACTTGTAAATATATATATATATATATATCTTGGCTTGATTTGAATCCTTGTTTCCAAGGATCTCCGGGCGGGGCATTACATACAAGATTTCAATATTGGAAGGAATGTTACACATCAAATTTGACAAATTGTCCTCTCTAATACCACACTTTGAAGCCAAAATATTGATTGCTATCCACCTCGGTAAGGAATTCCCCAATGAAGTGGTCTTCGATATCCAAAAGAACAAATACAGCTGCCCTATTACCTTCTTGGGGGGTATTAATGTCTGCTTCCTTTGTAGGAAAGAAGGACATCAGAGCAAAAATTGCCCTATTCTAAAGAGTTGTGGTCATAATTCTAAATCTTCTAAAAATTCTGGATTGCGTAATAAAACTAGGGGTCATTCATTTCCATCACTCGCTATTAAACCCACTCCCCTTTCTGAGAAACTTTCTGCAAAACTTGACTCCTTGTGTAAAGCCTTCAAATCTCGTGATGAAGGTACGCTCTGATACCACTGATGAAGGGCCACACCACCCTACCAACTCATAACCAAGAATGCAACAATATGAAGACAAAGAGAGATAAAATGTTTCCTAAGAAATTTTATTAAACTTGAAAATCCTTAGCAATTACAATAACCTTTCTCCAAGATCTCTCAAGATCCAATCCAAGCCCAAGCTAGTCTAGATCCACACTCTGGTAGAAACCTCCAAGATCTCAACTTGTGCTCGCAAGCCACTAAGCAACCTCCTTGTTTCTAAACCGCAACCACTAGCTCTTCTCCAACCTTATCCAAGATCCAAGTGTAAACTGCCTCACATTCGGCGCTCTATCTACACTCACAACTCCACCATAATCCTGCTGTAAACTGCCTCACATTCGGCGCTATGTCTACACACTCACAATTCCATCACAATCTTGCTGTAAACTGCCTCACATTTGGCGCTCTGTCTACACACTCACAATTCCATCACAATCCTGTTGTAAACTGCCTCACATTCGGCGCTCTGTCCACAGACTCAAGAAAATGCACTCTTCACTTCCTCCTCCTCTTTCACACCTTGAAGCCTTCCAAGCTTTCCAAGCTTCAACTTCCACAACTTTTACCTTTCCAAGCTTTCCTTCCAAAGCTTCTACTTCCCGAGCTTCTCCTTCTCGAGCTTCTCCTTCTCGAGCTTCTACTCCTTGAGCTTCCACTTCTCAAGCTTTATTAGAAATGCTCATATGCCTTTCTTAAATAGGCACTTACCACCCCATGCATGACTTATCCACAACCTTCTACAACTTCCATAACCTTCTAGAATTACAACTAAGCACCACCATGTGGCCCAATTAGAAAATTGCATTTCCTTTATGGATCACAACAAATATTAAATGCAAGATTTAAGAAACTTTCCACAAGCTTCTAAGATGCCACCTACACAACTCGATTAATGCAATGACAACTATTTTTCTTATTTTTCTATTTATGCCACCTATGCACCTTGAAAATAGAAATTCCTCCTTTTCTCCTTTTCATTTTTTTTTTATTTTTTTATTATTTCTCATCTAATTTTCGTCACTTTCTCTCTCCTCCACTTTTTTTTTTTTTTTAATAAAATAAATTTTCTCTTGCAAGATGCTCCTGCATCATCTTGGCCGAATACTCCACTAACAGACTCCAAAGACAAACAATTTGAAGTTGTGGTCCATGTTCCAAATACCTATGCACTAGGTCTTACAAAATGTGGCCTGAAACATCAAACCATGAAAGCACAACAAATTGTGCTTGAAAAGATCAAGAAGAGATCAGGATGCAAATTCACAAATAGTGTTACCTGTCCCCCTATTCTTCCCCTTCCAGATAAAGTTGAAGAAATTCTTTCTAGTAACATTCACTGCCTCCCTACTTCGATTGAAACCATTAACAGTAGTATGGAAGTTGATAAAGAGTCTTAGCCCCCCATGGTAATGTATGAAGGAACCTTTGGGAGTCTTGAGGCTTTCAATAACTTTGATAATGTAGAAGATAAGATTAATAACTTTGAGGTGGTTGTTATCCAGCATCAAATCGTAATCTCTCCCTCAGGCATGATTTTAGTCAGACTTCAAGAAAACTAGCCTCCACTATTCATATTCCAAATAGAGAAGAAGACCAGACAATTGATAAGGCCGATGGGAATATGTGTGAAGCCCATAACCAAGAAGAAAAAGAAAATGGTGATACTCCATATGTTTTCTAAGCAAAAAAGGAATCCAAGAAACCTAGGAGAGGTTCTATAGAAGGTGGCGAAGTTGTTGCAGGGGGGTGGGGGGCGCTTCCCCTAAAGGTGAAGCAAAACATTGTGTAACTAAGAAGAGAGGAAAACCTTCTAATTCTATTGTTCTATCCAAACTAGGCAAGATCCAAAAATGCAAAATTCCCAGCTTCTTTAAGCATGTAGATCCCATAGTTGAATCTGACCCAAAACCATCTCCCATTGTGTGCTAAATATATTACTTGGAATGTCATAGGATTAGAAATTCCTGACAAAAAATATGTTATCAAAAGACTCCTTATGGCACACTCTCATATTGGTTTTCTCCTTTAAAACCTCTATATTTTAATTGGATGTTGCTTTGTAATGTATATGGAAGGATGCGAAACCATTCTTCACTAAGCATCCAAAAGGGAGATGGGGCTCTGCCATTCTAGTTAGCCCTAAATGGTCCAAACATGTATTAGACTGGGGGACTTCTCCTTGCAACAGGATGGTATGGAACAAACATTTGGAACTGGTGTTGCCAACTAAATGATATATCATTGATCATGGCTACAGACTTCAACGTGATGGAAAATCAACAAGACAAGGTTGGACGGCAAAAAGTAGAATGGAAGTATGGAGAGGTCTCATGGAATAGATTCATCAATAAATACAAATTGTTTGACCCCCTAGCAGGGAATAAGAATGACCATAAAGGTATATGGTTCACATGGACCAACTTTCAAAAGGGAGTGAAAAGAATATATTCAAGATTAGATAGGTTCTATGTCAGCAATGATACTTTTTCCTTCCACTGAAACGCTAATGGTGATTTCACCCAGGTGTATCCCTTCACCCTTTCAAACCATCACCATGTCATTACATCCATTGTTCTAATCAAGAATCCTCTAGAGCCTATCAAGAGGAAGTCTAATTTTTCCTTTAATACCTCTCTTCTCAACATTTGTGAGGTTAACAATGTTGCATTCCTTATTAGATGGTACAACACACATATAGTCAGACATAGAGATGATATTCAAAGATGGACCACTATGGTTACAAGTTGGAGAAACCTCTTTCAAACAGTGGGTAAGAAAAGGGCTAAAGATTATAGGAAAACTAAAAATGCACTGCATGAGGAGCTAGTAGAGATGGAGAGCAGGTTGCAACAAGACCCCTACGAATCAACTACCCTAAACAAGCTTGTTATAGCTAGAGACTCTATGGGCAGCTTCGAGAATTACAAAATTCAAGGAGCCAAAGTGAGAGCTAGGATGGAGAGTGTAGAACATGGAGACAAGGGATCCAAATACTTTTTCCAATTGTTAAAATATAAGGAAGCAAGAGAGAGAATTGAAATGGTTGTGGAAAGGGCATCTACCATCTCAACCCAGGACTAGATCCTCCAAGCTCTTGCTAACTTTTATTCAGTATTATTTACTATGGAAGAGGAAGGAAACAACATGGAGGAGGTGAGGGATAAAATCAGCAATCTCATTCCAAAGAAAGTGAATGAAGAAGATAAAGAAAGATTAAAACAACCTTTATCTAAGGATAAGATTGTTGAAACAATCATGCATATGAGTAATGGTAAAACACATGAGCCAAATTGCATTCCAATTGAGTTCTACAAGAAGCGTATTGATTTGATCTGGCAAGATCTACTGGGAATATATAACCATACCATCCAAGAAGGGGCTTTGGGTCCAAGCATAAACAAAGGTATAATCAAGCTCATAACTAAAGAAGGAGATAGAACACTTATTAAAACCTGGAGACCCATAACCTTATTGAACATATCATACAAGATACTAGCCAAGGTACTAGCTAATAGGATAAAAGAGGTATTACCTAAGACTGTTTGTCAGACTCATACAGGATTCATTAAAGGAAGATGCATTCTGGAAAACCTTATCACATATTCGGAGGCTATGGAGTGGGCTAAACAATCAGAGAAAAACTCAGCCATGTACCTTATAGACTATGAAAAACTATATGATAGAGGAATGAAGGTTTATTATAATGATGAAGTGTTTGGGTTTCTCAAAAATGTTCATCAATATGGTATTTGTTCTCATCTTAGTTACCCGAGTTCGTTGTTTTGGCCTAGGAACCCTACCTAGGTTCAAACTAGTTGGAAATTCGGGTCCAGTTCCAACCTGGGTTCGAATTTTCCTATAGGTTAGTTCGAACCTGCAGCCCAAAACTCAAACCCGAGCAAATTTGGGTCGAATTTGATTTTTTTGAGTTCTGGTTGCCCTAAAAGGTGAATGTAAGTGGGTTATTTTGGCTTCTTACATCATTTGTGGTGTACAAATAGGTGATTTTGTGAGCAAATAGATGATTGAGCAAAAGAAGTTTGTGCAAGGTGGAGTTTATATCATATGATTTTATGATACTCTACGCTTATAGGCTTCATAAATATGTAAATATATAATTTTTTATAACTTTTACACATTTTTGTATGAACGAACCCAAACAAACTCAAAACCCTTTCCAATTTTTTGTCATACCAGTGAACCAGTTCTACAAACCTGTATTTCGAACCAAACCTAAACTGGTAACTAAGGTTCTCATGAAAGATGCTTCAGTAGTAGTAGAAGTCAATGGTTCAAGGTCTCATGAATTCCAACTGTCCACATCTATCCGACAAGGATGCCCGCTAGCCCCCTCCCTGTTTGTCATAGCTCCGAACTATCTCCATTATATTCTAAGGGATGCCTCTCTCTCCCCACCAGTGAAAGGTATTTTTCTCCCCAATGATGAAGAAGTCTCTAATGTATAATTTTTTGATAATATTGCCTAACTTATTGAGCTTTCAAACTCTAATATTCACAACCTTGTCAATAAGCTAGATATTTTTTGTAAAGTATCTAGTAGCAAGATATCCATCAACAATTCCATAATGCTAGGATGGCAAGATTCCCCACCAAATTGGTACAACACATGGATTCTCTTGTGGAGGACATAATTTAATTGTTAGGTATTTGGATATATCCTTCCCTGTATC
This sequence comes from Cupressus sempervirens, assembly GCA_028749045.1. NCBI lineage: Eukaryota > Viridiplantae > Streptophyta > Pinopsida > Cupressales > Cupressaceae > Cupressus > Cupressus sempervirens. Next base: position 117,583,059 of record CM053791.1, on the reverse strand, counting down.
TCCTAACCTTAACAATATGTAGAGCTGGGTCAAAAGTAATATTGAGAAAAAGCTTGTAAAATGGAACAGAAACTACTTATCACTAGCCAAAAGGGTACAAGTTTGTCAGAAAATCCTAGCTACTTATACCATTTACTACTCGTCTGCATTGTTATTCAATTTAGCACACATGAATTTTGTTCAAAAAGTCATTAGAAACTTCCTTTAGTCAGATGACAAAGGCAGTAAAAAAAGACATGCAATGAAGTGGGAATGGTGTGTTAGAAGGAAGGAAATAGGTACGCAATAACCCCTTCAACATCATCAAAGAAAGTAACATGCACTTCAAATGGGCTTAGGAAGTCTCTACTTGGACCACCTGGATAGAGGAATGACAAACTCTAGAATCTAGTTATTTTCATATAGGTCTCCTTTTTGGTGTTGACCAGATGTTATGACCGGATAGATCTGAACTGGTCCAAAACTTTAACTTTATGCTTGTACTTGGTTTATGATGTTAGTCTTGGTAAACTTCTTCATAAGATGATACTCTGTCTTTTTGCCTTGCTTATACTTAATATAAAATATTAAAAAAAGAGGAAAGATCACAAAACCAATGTTGGTGAAGAGAGGCTTCCAAACATCTGTGCTATCACTAATGGTAACCCAACTACCTTCCCCTTCAATATAGGTTACCTCCACCACCAAAATCACAAGATTGAATTATGCCTCTATAGGAGACAATCTCACCATCAAAAAAATCATGGAAGAAGCAACCAACATACTCCAATTCCATCACCTGGGTGAGTTGAAGAACTCACTTGGCCACTCCTCCACACCACACCAACTGAAATAGACAATCATCGGGACACCCAAGCACATCAGGACACCCAAGCACATTGGGGCCTTACCCAACAACAAAATGGGGCAACAACTTTGCTTCTAGTCCCATCAAACATAGCCCTAGATAAATACCTTACCTTAATAGGGGTACGCTTCACCTCCAATGAAGCCAAATAAGAGGGGTCACAACCTTGAACCAAATAGGTCTAGAAGAGCAAGGGGCGGAGAGGAGCCCAGGAAAAAAAATACAAACAAACAAACACTAGCAACGGAGCACCAAAAAATGAAGGTATTAGAAAATAGGACGAGAGCAAAGAGACTCCCCTCTAAAACCCTCTAAAGAAGAAGTGTGTACATCAATAGAGGGTAAGATCCCCTCCTCTCAACAATCCATAAGTAAAGAGGCACATATGTGCTACACTTAGTTTTGAAAATCACGTAACCTTTATTTACACGATTTGAAGTTGCGCAAACAATTGAATTTAGCACAATCAACTAAAAATCAATAATCACAACTCACTTTCCAATAATTACAATTCTCTTAACATCTCATTAAATATTTTGATGTTCTATTCACATTATTCATTCTTTTCTAACTTGGTTTTTGAACTTTCAAGACATTATATTTTGGTGACTATTACTCCTCCATGTTTTTCAGTTTAATTATTCTGACTTCCAAATCATAGTGTTTCATATTTGTAATCCTTCAAAATTCTCCACAATTTATTTTTATCTCATTTAACATGTTGGTGTCCTATTCAAAATTTGTATTCTTCTTTGAAAGAATCCTGACAGTTTCAAGAGATTTTCTTAAAGTCACTATTTCTACTCCAATTTTTGACATTCAACCATTTTGACTTCCAACTAAAATTGTTCTAAATCTAACATACTTTTTTTTCCTCAAGTTTTGTTCTTGGACCAATGCTCAAATTATGTGAATCTTCAAATTTATAATTTTACAAAGAATTCTCTAGGCTTTTCCTTTACTCATATCCTATACCTATAAGAATTTTAGAACCTCTTCACATAGAAATATCATTTAACATGTTGAGAATCTCTTCACATTTCTCTCATAATTTCCTAAACAAATATTAATACTTTCAAGATGTTTTCTTACAATGACTATTTCTTCATGCTTTTGACACACAATTGTTTTGACGTCCAAATGAGATCTTGTCAGATCTATTATCCATTTATTCTCCTCAAATCTTTGTTTTATCCCATTTAATATATATATTTCTTGATAGAGGATGGACCCTATTAGGAATCTATAAACACATTAAGTACCTAAGAGTACCTGTTAGGAGACTTTGAATCTCTATAAGTAGATTCCAACCGTGTTAGGAGTTGTAGAAGGCAGAAGGACCCACTATCCAAACAGCTTCTGGGGCAAGACCATTGAACTTCACTGTCCAACTGATCTCTCAACTATTCCTTACAGAATAATTGTTTGTACTATGTTTTATCCTCTTTCTTTTGTCTTGTCAACCGAACCAATCACTATCAGACCTTGTAGACCAAGTCACGAACCTATGATCCAAATATTGAACCTCGGATCTCAAAATAAAACCTCGGCAACGAAGTCCTCTCCAACTTCGCTATGCTCTGCTTATCCTCACATATCAACTTTTTTCTCTTCTATTCTGCTCTTCGTGCTTCATGCAATCATTCATACATAACAAAGGAAAATGTCCTTCCTTTATACCAAATCCATAAAACAATTCCCTTAGTTGACTATTACACCTTCTCAATTAATTATTATAGGACCTCATTAAGAGCATGTTGTACTTAGCGATAACATCAATTAGTCACCTTTTAACTTGAATAACTTTCTATACGTGTAATATTATGACGAGCGAGCTTAGCCACGTCATCTCCAACATGTCTTCTACACGCCTTTAACCTTGCTTCTCAAAATAACAACTCTGCCAAGAGATATAACAAGTTTACCAGAACATGCTTCTGTAAACTCTATTTCAGAGAAATCTTTACCAAAACTTGCATAACTTCTTCCAGCCTTAATATCTTTTTCTCTCAAGGTTAGTTGTCTAATGTCCCACCTAGCTTCAAACCAGACAAGTTACCGAAACCCCAAAATAGTTGTACGGAAATGAAACAAGGAACAAGCTAGGAGGATGTACGGAATTGAATGGGGAGAAACAAAACAGTGTCATATGAAGGTGTCAATAGCAGACAATGGAAGGGCCATACAAACACTTCAAAAGGTAGGTCGTACGCAGGAAAACGGTGGCCGTACGGTGGCAATTTGAGGGTCATACGATGGCAAATGGGGTAGCCGTATGGTGCAGATGGGTTGGCCGTACGATGGTGATGCAAATGTCGTATGGATGGTGCTGAAACCATACGTGAGGGTGTAGAGAGAGATGGTGTATGGAGAATGGAGCTAGAGTTGGTCGTACCGTATGAAAGGGTAATCGTACGGATGTTGGATGAAGTCGTATAGTGGCCTAAATGACAGATTTGAAGGCCCAAACCGAACAAGGGGATGATGAACAGCACAAATGGATGTTTGCGTGAGGAATGAGTAGTGCTAAAACACATAGACGAAAATAAAAACACATAATGTTGGTGGAATCCACAAAATAATAGAGATACGAAAAATGGAAGTGCACGGAGCAAAGAAGAGATCGATCCAATAGCTATTCGCAATTCCAGATCCAAGTGAACAAGTACAATGCAACAACGGAATAGGGTGAGAGTGAATCCCACCGAAACCGCACGAGCCAAATAGGGAAGATCTTTCACTTCCAAAATGGTGAACAATTCCATAACTCCAACAGGAATCTGCAGTACAGAGAAATATAATCCAAAGCATACCTACAAAATTCCTACAAGCCGCGCTTAAATACCCGTTGGGGAAACCTTTCTAAGGGTGTACAAAGATAGCCGACGGTGACAACTTCGAAAACAAAAATAAAAATGGGTCTGAGATAAAAATAAATCAATCGGCCCGTTACAAAGATTAAATTATTATTTATTTTATAACGGGAACATTATAGTCCTCTCGTCCCAAAATTTGATTGTCCTCAAGCATGTGCAATGCCGAGTATTGCAGGATGTGCTCGCTTTCCCACGTTGCGTCGTCCAACAGTAGGTGTCGCCAACGTACCAAGTATTCCTTCACAGTGCGGTTCCACAAGGCTTTTTCATGCACTTCGAGAATCTCAGCAGGTTCGAGAGTGAGCTTCCCTTCCTCATTGAGTGGCGGAAGGTTGGTAGTGACTGTGACGTTTTGCCCTATAGCCTTCTTCAGACAGGAAATATGGAAGAAATTGTGAATGCGCCTACCCTCTGAAAGTTCTAGTTCCTATGTTACCTCACCGATGCGACGGATCACATGATAGGGACCATTAAATCGTGGCTTCAATTTCTCCTTACATGTTCCTTTTAATGAAGACTATCAATAGGGTTGAAGTCGGAGATAGACCAGATCCCCCACTTCAAAAGTCCTCTCTATCCAGTGTTTGTCAGCTTAAACCTTCTGTCGATTTTGGGCTTGTTGCAGGTTCTCTTTCAAACTCCTCAGTATGTCCTATCCCTCCTAAAGCCAATCCTTCTCCCTGGGAGCATGACTATCACCCAAAACTGTGTCAATGAAGGAGAGGGGTTCGTACCCGTACAGAGCTTTGAATGGCGCCATCCAAATAGACATGTGATACGTGGTATTGTAGCAATACTCCCCCAAATGGATGCATTTTACCCACGCTCGTTGTGCCGAGACATAGTTCCAAAAGGTACCCTTCGAGCCACTTGTTCACAATCTCAGTTTGACAGTCCGTCTGCGAGTGGTAACTCGTGCTTGGTGATAATTTTGTTCCTGCCATCCAAAACAATTCTGTCCAAAAAATACTGATGAATCATCCATCCCAATCACTAACAATGTTTTGGGGTAACCCATGCAAACAAAAGACCTCTCTGAAAAATAGATCGGCAACTTGTGCAGGCTAAAGGTCCGAGGGGATGGCGAAGAAATGCACATACTTTGTCAACCTGTCAACCACCACGAAGATACAGTCCTTTTCGTTCACCTTGGGAAGACTTGTTATGAAGTCCATGGATCTACTTTTCCACTTATGTTCGGGAATTAGCAAAGGTTGTAGCCGCCCGACAGGAAGAGTGTGTTTGGACTTGTTCTGTTGGCAAACCGTACATTGTCTTACATGTTGCAACATGTCCCCTTTCAGTCCCTTCCATGAAAATCTCTGCCGAATACTTCTAAGTTTTAAGAAAATCGGGGTGTCCAACCAAAGGTGAGTCGTGTACTTCCTTCAAGATCTTCTACTTCAGTTTGGACTCTGGCACCAAGTATATTTGATCTTTATAGTATATGATATCATCCACCACTTAGTATCGATCATCGTGGGTGTGGTCATCCATTATTTCACATGCAGTTGTATTCTTGGAATATTCCACTAACAGTTGTGCCTTCCAATCAGCTCAAATCTAGTCTAGTGAGTAGATGGTGGGTTTTCTGGACAAGGCATCTGCAACAACATTGTTCTTTCCTTTTACATATTCAATGTCGAAATCAAAAGATTGAACTTTACTTACCCACTTTTGTTATCGTTCGTTCAAGTCCCGCTACTCCAGGAAATATCTCAAACTGTTGTGATCCGTATGAACGACAAACTTGGCACCTACTAGATATTGTCAGAACTTGGTTAGTGCATGCACGATGGCCAACATTTCTTTGTCATAGATGGAGTATAGGTGTTCTACTGGTGTAAGCTTTCTGCTCTCATAAGCGATGGGGTGTTCGTCTTGCATTAGCACTGCTCCAATGCCTTCCCCAGATGCGTCACACTCCAGAATGAACGATCGAGTGAAATCAAGTAGTGCAAGTATGGGGCAAGTGCTTATGGCCCTTTTCAGCTTTTCAAAGTTGAGTTGTGCCTCTTTGTTCCACTGGAATGACCCCTTCTTCGTCTGATCTGTTAAAGGTGCACTGAGATGAGAGAATCCTTTAACAAACATCTTGTAGTTACTGCACGATCTAAAAAATTCTCGCAGGTCTGTGAGTGATTTTGGGGGAGGCCAGTCAAGGATAGCCTAAATCTTCTCCTGATGCACCTGAACCCCGAATTTACTGACAACATGCCCCAAGTACAATATCTCTGTCATCCCAAACTCACATTTGGACTGCTTGGCGAACAGGGATTGTTCATCCACGATACTCAGAACTTCATTCAAATGCTTCAGGTGCTCCTCCCATGTCCTACTATAAATAAGAAGATCATCAAAGAATACCAATAGATACTTAAGCAACTGTTTGTTGAAGATGCGGTTCATGCATGATTTAAATGTAGCAGGTGCGTTGGTCAATCCGAATGGCATGACCAAGAACTCATAATGTCCGTAATGGCAACGGAAAGCTATTTTCTCCACATCTTCTTCCCTCATTTGGAGCTGGTGGTATCCAGAACAGAGATCTATTTTTGAAAAATAGACTGTGCCATGTAGTTCATCAAGCAACTCATCTATCCTTGGGATGGGATACCTGTTCTTTATTGTTCTTTTGTTCAATGTGCGATAGTCCACATAGATGCGCATCATTCCGTCCTTCTTTTTGACCAACACCATGGATGATGCGAACGGGCTAGAACTGGGATGAATCCATCCTTTCTCAAGCAATTTCTGAATCGTTCTTTTGATCTCATCCTTGAATTTCTTGGGGTGGCGATATGGTCTGGTTATGACTGGTTTTGCTCCTGATTCCAGCTCGATTGCGTGTTCAAATCCCCAATGAGGTGGTATGCCAGGAGGAATATCCATGAAAACTTTTTCATGCCTACTTAAGATATCCTGAAGTTCATCATCCTGTGGAGGTGTTCGGTGCCCCTTTATTGGTTCTATTGAGATAAAACAATGCGCAGCCCACGCAATGTCATCGTGTCACAAGATTGCCTCCATCTGATGCACAGAAACTTCCTTCGAACCTTCATTGCCATTCCTCGGAGGACAACATTCTTCCCGTCAACCACAAAAGTGAACTCCATCCGCTTGAAACTCTAAGTGTATTCATCAAGGGTCTCCATCCACTGTATGCCAAGAATGACTTCCATGTCAGTAAGGTCCACTATGAAAAAGTCCTCCGTCACCGTGTGATTTGCCATTGTGATGCTCAATTGTGGAAGAAGGTGCGTGCAGTGTAGGAAGGTCCCTCCGACTAACTTGACCTGAAAGCCTACGTGTGCTTCCATAGGGAGATTTCTTCGCTTTACCAAGGATGAGTTTATGAAATTCAAAGTAGCTCCGCTATCCAACATCACCATAACCCTTTGTCCTTGAAGGGTAGCCCGTACACGAAAAACTATGCACCTCAGACTACCAGCCAATGCAATGCATCCTTCGTGTTGTACCAAGGTGGCAATTCTCTCCGTACGGTTTAAACTGGCCATGTTGGTGTCACTGTTAGGTTGGTTATCTTCGACCGACATCTCTTCCTGTTCGTGTTTGTCCTCATCATCTGACACGACCTAAATGTAATGGATCTTCCCCTTCCCGAGGCATCGATGGCTAGGCTCCCAAGGCCCCTTACAACTAAAACGCAATTTCTTCCTTCAGAGTTCCTATCGGGTGGCTTCATCCAATGACGACATCTTGAGCGGAGGTTTGTCCCTCGAAAGCGTTGACGATTTCAGATGTGAGTGACTTTGATAAGATGAGGATGATGCCGATGACGATGCCATATTTCGTGCCTTACTAATTGCCTCTGACAGGGTAGATAGATTGAATCCCTTCACCCAACCTTTCAACAGTTCCGCCAGTCCATCCATGAAGAGCACGACCCGCCTTCTTTTGGAAATGTCTGTGACCAACGCCGAAAGTTTCTGAAATTCCACAATGAACTGATCTACCAATCTAGTTTGCCTCAGTTGCACCAAATCTTTGAAATTGAGCTCAGGATCTTTCCCATCAAATCATTCTATTAATCTCTCTATGAATTTCACATAAGTCTTTATTTGATCATGCCCTAATGTAATGGTGTTATGGTGCCACCATTCGTGCGCAACCCCCTCAAAGTGCAATGCGGCAAATTTGATTGCTTCTTCTTCCGGCATAAGATTCAGCTGGAAGTAGGTATCAGCTTTCATTACCCACGCTTGCGCTAATATGGAACCTGATCCATCAAATGGAGACAGATTCACCTTATTCAACTTTCCCCTGAGATCATCGTTGAAGTACCCTCTGTTTCCGCTTCCTGAGTATCTCATTCTCAAATGTGCATAATCTTTGTAGGAAATGTCTTCTTCAAGATTTGCATTCTTCCAGTCTTCTCTCATCTCTTCGAAGGTTGGTTGTCTCTCTCTGTGATGTGCTTCCATCTGTGGTGGAAAAGTAGGCATGGAAGGTCGAGAGCGTGTTCATTGAGGGTGTGATTTATCCAACACCGAGTCTGCACTGTGACCATTTTTTTCTCCAAATAGTTTGTTCTCCGCCAACTTCTTGAGAGTTTCTTTAATGAGTCGCTACGTATCAATGATCTGTTCCTGATTACGGGCAAGTTCCCTTAGTAGTGCCACAAGTTCAGCACCAGTCGATTCCCATTTGTCAGCCATTCTATCAACGGAATGTGTCCTCCTTCTCTTCCAGCTATAAACTCTCATTCATTGTCCACAGGCTGGCAAGATCGCAGAGCTTTGCTACCACTGTAATGTTCCGCCTAGCTTCAAACCAGACAAGTTACTAAAACCCCAAAATAGTCGTACAAAAATGAAACAAGGCACAAGTTAGGAGGATGTATGGAATTGAATGGGGAGGGACAAAACAGTGTCGTATGGAGGTGTCAATAACAAACAATGGAAGGGTCGTACAAACACTTCAGAAGGCAGGCTGTCAGAAGGCAGGCTGTACGTAGGAAAACAATGGTCATACAGTGGTAATTTGAGGGTCGTACGATGGCAAATGGGGTAGCTGTACGGTGCAGATGGGTTGGTCGTATGATGATGCAAATGTCTACAAATGGTGCAAAAACCGTATGTGAGGGTGCAGAGAGAGATGGTGTACGAAGAATGAAGTTGGAGCTGGCCGTACAAAAGCTAGTTGGTCGTACGGTATGAAAGGGGAACCGTACTGATGTTGGGTGAAGTCGTGTGGTGGCTTAAATGACAGATTTGAAGCCCCAAACTGAACAAGGGGATGATGAACAACGCGAATGGATGGTTGCATGAGGAATGAGCAGTGCAAAAACACATAGACAGAAATACAAACACAGAATGTTGGTGGAATCCACAAAATAATAGAGATACGAAAAATGGAAGTGCACGAAGCAAAGAAGAGATCGATCCAATAGTTATTCACAATTCCAGATCCAAGCGAAGAAGTACAATGCATCAACGAAATAAGGTGACGGTGAATCCCACCAAAATTGCACGAGCCAAATATGGAAGATCCTTCACTTCCGAAATGGCGAACAATTCCAAACTCCAACAAGAATCCGCAGTACAGAGAAATATAATCCAAAGCATACCTACAGACTTCCTACAAGTCGTGCTTAAATACCCATCGAGGAAACCTTTCCGAGGGTGTACAAAGATAGCCGACGGCGACACAACTTCAAAAACAAAAACAAAAATAAAAATGGGTCCGAGATAAAAATAAATTAATTGACTCATTACAAAGATTAAATAATTATTAATTTTATAACGAGAAAATTACAAGTTGCATATATTAGAGACTTAGTAGTATCTCCCTTTAACCTCACTAGTGAAAATATTCGACAATCTGTTCGTACCAACTTGATCTTTACCGTTGTTCTTCTGTCAGATACCACATAAAACTGTTATGTTGACATCAATGACAAACACAGTCATGAATGTAACATATCATCATGATAATGATCTAATCATGTTTCTACAATACTCCCCCATAGAAGTATCATCAGCACTCATGCTTCCAACAATCTCCCCCTTTGGCATTGATGGCAACATAGATGAAAAACATCTAGTTCCAAGAATACCAACTATTAAAGATTGTTATCCTTCCTTTTCAAATCTTCTTCATCAATCATTCTCCCCCATTGATATACTTCAATGTACTCTATATCAAAATATTTTTCATGTTGTAATCTCTCCCCCATTGACATCAATGTCAAAGGTTTCAACGACCATCTATCTCTCCAACAACTGTCTTTGACCTGCTCAAGTGTCCAAAGAGATTGTTCAAAACAACATCTATCAAGAGTCCTAGATGACTTTGTCCATCACATATACTCCCCCATATAGGAAACATCGGCATTCAGTCCACACAAACAATAGTGCTCTGTATCATTGGACTGATGCACTTGCATCATCTACTTTGATGTAGGTAGGGGCATAACCCCTAGCATACCTCGCAAATACTCAAAAGTCTCTTTGGGAAGACGCTTGGTGAAAATATCTGCAATCTGCTCTTTGGTGCTTACATACTCCAATCTAATTTCCTTTTCTGTAACTTTCTCTCTCAAAATGTGATATTTGATAGAAACGTGCTTAGTCTTGGAATGCAACACTGGATTCTAAGACATATTCACTGTGCTTGTGTTATGACAATGTATGACAATAGGTTCACTGAGTTCTATCCTTATATCCTTTAGCATCTGCTTCATCCAAACAATTTGATTACAATTGTTTGTTGCTACAACATACTCTGTCTCTGTTGTACTCTGTGAGATATAGTCCAACTTCTTGCTTAACCAAGAAACCAATCTTCCTCCAAGAAACAATGCTCCAACACTGGTGCTCTTTCTGTCATCCATGTTGCCTGCCCAATCAGCATAAATATAAGCATATAAAGTGAAATCATTAGATCTGTCATACCACAGTTTGAACTCTGGTATTCCCTTCAGATATCTAAATATCCTTTTAACTACTACATAATGTGCTTCTCTGGGATCAGCTTGAAATCTTGCAACAATTCCAACTGCATTTGCTATATCTGGCCTTGTGTGAGTCGGATATTGTAATCCTCCAATCTCATAGATATGTACTTCTTCTACTCAACAATAGGTGTCTCATCCTTTGTAGATAACTTGTGTCCAGGAGATAGGTGTTCCAACTGGTTTACATGTTTCCAAACCAACTTTTTCAGTAGATCTTTCAAATACTTAGTTTGAGAAATAAAGATTCCTTCTTTATCCTGCACAATCTGTAATCCTAGCAAGTATTTCATTTCCCCTATCAGACTTATTTCAAATTCCTTCTTCATTTCTTCTGCAAACTTGTCACTTTCATTATCATCTCCTCCAAATATTATATCATCAACAAATTTTACCAAAATCATCAATCCATCATCCATTTCTTTCCAGTATAGATTACTATATTTCATACCTTTGCTAAATCCAAGTTTTGTCAAAAGCTTGTCCAACCTTGCATACCAGGTTCTGGATGCTTGTTTTAAGCCATACAATGCTTTCTTCAATCTGCATACCATGTCCTTGTCATCTGTTAAAAGAAAACCTTTGGGCTGATCTATGTATACCTCTTCTTTAAGTTCTCCATTCAAAAATGCTAACTTGACATCCATTTGATACACTTTGAATTTCTTATGTGCTGCATAGGCTAAGAATACCCTTACTGCTTCAATTCTTGCCACAGGAGCATAGGTTTCGTCATTGTCTATTCCTTCTTATTGTGAGTAACCTTTACATACCAATCTTTCTTTGTTCCTTACAACTTCACCTTGTTCATTCATCTTGTTTCTAAATACCAATTGTGTTCATATCACATTTTTGTCTGTTGGTCTAGGGACCATTCCCCATGTCTCATTCTTCACTATCTAGTCCAATTCTTCTTTCATAGCTTGCTTCCAATAGTCATCTTTGCATGCCTCATCTGCATTCTTTGGTTCTACTTGAGATATCAAACATAATTCTTCATTGATTATGCTTCTTGTCATCACACCTTTATCTCTATTGCCAATGATCTGCTCTGGTGGATGATTCTTTGTCATATTCTTTCCAAAAGTAGGAGTTGTTATCTCAACTCTTAGCTTTGTTCTAGGTTCTGAACTTTGTTCCTACCTTAGCTCTCCTTCATTCTGTAAATCATTGTTAGTCGCAAAGAATATTTCATCATTCCTTGGTTTAGTAACAACATTCTCGTCATCAGAATTGTAGTCAACTATTCTTTCTTGAATCCTGAATTTCTAATCAAAAACTCTTACATTTGCACTTTCAAGAATAGTGATCAAAGTTCTCTCTTCTACTACTTCCTCTTCATTAACCAATTTAGGCTTATTATCACAGTCATTCAAGAGTCTTTCCATACTTATCTTTATCTTTATGTCTTCTTCAGATCTGGATTTATCTTTGCTTGTGCTTCTATTCTCTTGTATACAACAGAGGGATTTTGGGTTTGGAAAATCAATGCTCTGTTCTTTACACAAAATCTAATAACTCACCAAGAATTTCCATCATCTGGGTGTCAAAATTTCCTCTCTCTAACTTAAGACTATCTTTTCTAAATATGTTAAGCCATGGATCTCCCAAAGTTGTTAAACTTTATCTTGAAGGACCTCCTGCTCTGATACCAATTGTTAGAAATAATAGTCCACCAAGATAACTAAGAGGGGGGTGAATCAGTTATCCGATTAAAACATTTATCAACCTTAATTAATCTTAACCATGCAACCAAAGTAAACAACAACCATAACAAGATGCACATACACAATTACACCAAATTTGTTAACTAGGGAAACCCTTGATCAAAGGGAAAACCCCAGTGGGAATATATATATATATATATATATATATTCCTTGTTAGAGGATGGACCCTATTAGGAGTTTATAAACACATTCAATACACAAGAGTCCTTGTTAGGAGACTCTGCATCCCTGTTAGGAGTTGTAGAAGGTAGAAGGACCCACTGTCCAAACAACTTCTGCAGCAAGACCACTGAACTTCACTGTCCAACTGATCTCTCAACTATTCCTTGCAGAATAATTGTTTGTATTGTGCTTTATCCTCTTTCCTATGTCCTGTCAATTGGAGCAATCATTGTTAGACCTTGTAGACCAAGTCACGAACCTCAGATCCAATTTTGAAACCTTGAATTTTAGAATAAAACCTCGGCAACGAAGTTCTCTCCAGCTTCCCTTTGCTCTACTTATCCTCGCATATCAACTTGTTTCTCTTCTATTCCGATCTTCGTGCTTCACGCAATCATTCATACATAACAAAGGAAAATGCCCTTCCTTTATACCAAATCCATAAAACAATTCCCTGAGTTGACTATTACACCTTCTCAATTAATTATTATAGGACCTCATTAAGAACATGTTATACTTAGCGATAACAACAATCAGTCGCCTTGTAACTTGAATAATTGTCTGTACGTGTAATATTATGACGAGTGAGCTTAGCCACGTCATCTCCAACATGTCTTCTCCATGCCTTTAACTTTGCTTCTCAGAATAAAACCTCTGCTAAGAGATAACAAGTTTACCAGAACATGCTTTTGTAAACTCTATCTCAGAACAGTCTTCACCAAAACTTGCATTACTTTTTCTAGACTTAATATCTTTTGCTCCTGAGGTTAGCTACATATACTAAACACTTAATAGTATCTCCCTTTAACCTCGCTAGTGAAAATCCTCAACAATCTGTCCACACCAACTTGATCTTTACCATTGTTCTTTTGTTAGAGACCACAAAAAACTGTTATGGTTACATCAATGACAAAGTCATTGAATGTAACATATCATCATGATAATGATCTAATCATGTTTCTACAATACTCCCCCATAGAAGTATCATGAGGATTCATGCTTCCAACAGGTTCTCTATTCATATTTCTGGTTATTTTCTAATCAAATCTTGACTGTTCCAGGATTTTTTTCTTACAATGACTACACATTTTTCAAGTTTTTTAATTTCAATTTTTTAGACTTCCAAATCAGATAAGCTCATACCTAGTTGTAATAAGTGTAGCTCCAATGTTTCGTAATTGTTTGCTAATGTTCCCACAATGGCCTATAACCATTTGAAATGTATCGTGTTGTATTAGTGTGTGTTTAATGGCACTGGCAGTACTCCTCTACAATGAGAACATTTAACGTTGTATCATATGTTGTACTTGGTTGTGTCTTGTATCTAGTCTCTTAAAATCATTAATTTTTTATGGTCATTAGAATATATAATCTTTTTTCAATACCATACATTGTTATTACCCCGCCACTTTTGATATTAATCTTTCGATGACTATTTTTCCTTCATATTTTCCAATTTAGTTATTTTGACTTCCAAATCATATTGTTTCATATTTGTAATCCTTCAAAACTCTCTCCAAACTATATTTTATCTCATCTAGCATGTTGATACCTTACTAAAAAGTGGTAATCTTTTCTAAAAGAATATTAACAATTTCAAGAGCTTTCCTTACAGTTACTATTTCTACTTCAATTTTTCACATTCATAAATTTTGACTTCCAACTAAAATTATGTGAATGTTCAAATTTATCATTTTACAAAGAACTCGCTAGGCTTTTCCTTAACTCATATACTAAACCGATAAGAACTTTGGAACCTCTTCACATAGCAATCTCATTTAACATATTGGAGATGTCTTTACATTTTTGATAATTTTCTAAACATCTATTGATACTTTGGAGATTTTTTCTTACGACATTTTTTCTTACGACAACTATTTCTCCATGTTTCTAACATTTGATTATTTTGATGTAAAAATGAAATTGTGTCAAATGTATTATCCTTTATTCTCCTCAATCTTTATGTTTGTAATAAGTGTAGCTTCTTCCATGTTTCTTCATTATTTCTTAATTGTCTCACAATAGCCTAGGACCATTTTACACATTTTTGTTTCATTAGCATGTCTTTCATGGTATTGCCAACGCCTCTCCACAATGACAAAATTTAATGTTACACTATATGTTGTACTTGGCAATGTCTTGTTGTAATCTAGTCTTTTAAAATCATTACTTTTTGATGGACATTAGAATATTTAATATTCGTCAATACCATACATTGTTATTGCCTCACCACTTTCGATATTAACTAGCCTTTGATTTTATATGAACTTCATTTTTAGTTGTTTCTGGTTTTTGCACGCAGAGGGTACGAATATCTATTGCATTATTATCAAAAATGATTTTACTGACTTCTATTTTCTACCTGCTACAATGTACTCTTTTGAAAATCTAGTTGTTTTTATTAAAACCGTCATTTCTATTCAATTTATCTTGTGTTCTCTTAGAGCATTTTTAATCCTTTAGAATCATTGCTTTGACTATATTCATTTTTATGAAATTCAATTTTGTAGTCGCGATATCAATTAACCTTAAAGACCTTCACAAAATTTTTGATCTATCATTTTCTTATTCTTTTCATAGACTCTTCTAGATTTATGTACAATAGACTATACATTTTGTGCTACTTGAGTTTATTTGTCTCTATTTAAGGATGAACGATAAATGTTTTATATTCTTTTTCATTGCATGCAACTTTTTAATATGTAATTGTTGTCTCTTTTGCATTATACATGTGCAATTGTACCTTACCCGCCTGGCTAAGGATAACCCCTTTCCACCCTCTCGACTTCTTATTAAATTTATCAACTAGACAACTCAAAGAGGAGTCAAGTTGTTTCAATCCAAGAGGGAGGCCTAGGTAGATAGTAGGGGGCTCAGCAACATTGTGCCCTAAGATGTTCACAATATGTCTTTGTCTAGTATGGGGAGTATTGATAAAAAATAGAGAACTATTTTTCCAGTTGACAAATTGCCCAATGGCATTCTTATAACAGTTTAGAGCTCCTTTTATATTTATGGATTCTTTGATAGTGGAAGCTTCTCCCAATATAGTATCATCAACAAATTGTAGATGCAATAAAGTAATGCTAGCAAAAGAACGCCTAGTGCCTTGCAAGTCTCTTGAAGACATGTCAGCATTAATCATTCTCCCAAGGCATTCCGCCACAATCACAAATAACATTGGGGAAAGAGGATCTCCTTGTCTAATACCTCTAGAAGGTCTAAAGGAGGGAGTACCATTGACCATAACTACCAAAGAAGTGGAAGAGACAAGTTGAGAGACCAACTTGCACACTCTCTAATCATAATTAAAGGCCCTAAGGACTTTTGAAGAAAACTCCACTCAACCTAATCATAGGCCTTGGAAAGATCCATCCTAAGGAGGAAACCCTAATTAAGAGAACTAATGAGGGAATGAATCACTTTATTGAAAGAAATGATGGAATCAAGCATCTGCCTACCTATAACAAACCACGATTGTTGATGAGAAAAGATTGAAGGCAGCACAACCAAAATCCCAAGGGTGAGGACCTTCCAAAGGATCTTATAAAAAGAATTGCACGGACTAATGGGGAAGAACGTATCCATATGGTCAGCACCAACAACCTTCAAGATCAAAACAAGAAAGGTCACATTGATTTCCTTCAAAAAAAAAATTGGAGCCGAAATATCTTAGACACCTTTAATGTCATCTCCTTTCACAAAATCCTAGAAGGTTTGAAAGAAAAACATGGGAAACCCATCAAGAGCCAGAGCTTTGTCTCCTTGGAAGGAAAATATGGCCTTCTTGACTTCCTCAACCTTCAGGATAGCACAGATCATTTTATTTTGCTCTTTAGAAACAATTGGAGGAATATTCTTGAGGAGCCATCCAAAGAAAGATTAGAATCAATAGAAAGTAGAATAGAAAAATACATTTTGGCCAACTAAGTGATCTCTCCTTCATCCCAAAACATGCCATCCCCCTTTCTAAGTTTAGAGATTTGGTTGGTCACACGATGTTTGAGTGCAGTGAAATGAAAAAATTTGGTACTTCATCTCCCTCCTTAAGCCAAATGGATCTGGATCTTTCCTTCCAATACACTTCCTCCTTAGTAACAATATCATTATAAGAGGACAACAAATCTTTTTCCTTGGCAAGTTTGTCCATATCATATCCCAAAAACTGGACTTCTTGAACCTGCTTGATATCCAAAAGGATGCTACATTTGGTAACAAAATTGTTGCCAAAGTTAATTATGTTCCACCACTTTATTGTATCTTTTATAAATCTAAGTTTCTTAGCCACTCTGAACATGGTTATGCCTTCAATCCCCACATTCCACCATTCTTGAATTTTGTCCTTCAAAGTTGGATGACTCAACCACATTTTCTCAAATCTGAAAGGGAAATCCCTTTTCCTTTCCAAGAGATCTAGAAAAAAGGAAATAAGGGAATGCTCTAAGCCAGTGCTAGCCAAAGCTAAGAGGAAGGAAGAAAAAAGAGTGATCAAATCAACCTAAATCAAATCCTTATCTAATCTCACCTAAATACATTCATCTCCCAGCCTTCTATTTGACCAAGGAAAATCCACACCTTCAAGCTCCACATCAGTGTGTGAAAAATCATTAATAAAGCCCATGAGATCCATTCTACTATCCAGGTTAGCAACTAAGCATGCCCCCTGTATCAATTTCCTTCAGAGGAGTGTTAAAATCTCCCATAATGATCCATCTATTAACAGCTAAAGACCCACTAATAATCTTAATTTTGTCCTAGTATTTAGACCTCCCCCTCTTAGAGTTAGGAGCATAAACATTAGCAACAGTCAAAAAATCTTCATCTTTGACATTCGTAAATTTGAAAAACATGATGTTCCCTCTTTCATACAAAAGTTCACCTTTAGATATAATGTTATTCCACATGACAGCTAAACCCCCAAAAGCCCCATCCGAGCTAGATCCAGTAACAAAATATTTCCTAAACATTTTGAGACCTTCTACTCTCTCCCTAGTCATTTTAGTTTCATGTATCAAAAAAAAATTCGATCTATGATCTCTTACCAGATTTCTCATAACATCTTTCTTGTATGGTCATCTCTTACCAGATTTCTCATAACATCTTTCTTGTATGGTCCATTAAGACCACAAATATTCCAAGAAATTATTTTCATTTTTTCTTGAGGGAGCATGCTTCCTAAATGGTGAGATGGGCACCATCTACTATATTCTTACTTGCTTCTTCATCTCCTATTAAACTAGCTCTTTTCCTGCCAGGGGTCATTGGCCTTGCCCCTAGCTCTGTTTCTTGCTCGCTCCTTGTGGTAGCCGGAGATGCAAGGGAAGGTTCCCTATTGTTCTTCTTCTTGGGTTTCCTCCTAGATATAGTCTCTCATTCCTCTTCAATAGTCGGCTCTCCACCTTCACACTACGCAAATAAGTACTCCATATTTCTAGTCAGAGGGTGATCAAGAGAGGGAATCTTCATACTATCCATTGACTTTGAAATAAGGGCCTTGGACTCCCCCAAAATGTTACAAGGTTGAGCATCCACAAAAATGGGAATAGTAAGGGTAACACTTTTCATGGAATCATCTCACCCATGAATTTTACCTTCCTCCAATCCTAAGCCAAGTCAAAGACAATCGATATATTATCAAAATCCTCATGCACTAAGTTTGAGGCATCTTCCTCACCCAGAACCTAGGCTGAGGAGTCCACATCCTTATTTCCTTCTACGCTCTTTTGGAGGGTAGGAATGGGTTCCTCAACTACCTTGACAATATTATCTCACTGGCCAAGGTAGGCATTTTGAACCTTCTCCTAATTGTTTGTTTCTTCATTGTCTTCCTTCCCGAAAATAGTCTCATCCATGGTCTTATCCTTTTCATTAGCCTCCTTGCTTGGATTGTTCACAACCTTCTCCTTCTTTCTCTTGGCCTTTTTTTGTGCCTTCCTAGTTTCTTCTTTTTCTTTAAAAACAAGGCAAGCCTTAGCAATATGACTCACTTTTTTACAAGGGAATCAAGCAAAACAAACACTCTCATAATCATTTTTTTAAATCCATTTACCTAACTTGGAGTGAATCTCAATGATCTCCGACATATCTTTCCCATACTCAACCCTAATGCAAATCCTAGCATGGGTGAGTCTCTTGCAAGAAGTTGTCACTGGTTCGATGGAAAGAAGTTCCCCAAAGGATCCAACAATCCCACTAGAACTGTCCTCATACCAAAATTCCAAAGGGAGCTCTGGGAGTCTCACCCAAACAAGAGCTTGAACAAAAAAGAAAACATTCAAATCAAGATTAGGAGAACATTGTTAAAGAGCAAAGGTAGCATTACCAATAACCCATGGACCAGCATAGAAGATTGTTGTGTAATCCTCCTGACATGAAAAGGAAAAGAAGATAAGATAAGATAAATCTATTAACGTCCAACAAAAGACCACCAAGGGTCTAAGGGACTAAAAGCATACAAGCAAGGAAGCAGCGGACTACAAGACACCAAAAGGTGTCTGGGAAAGAGCAAGCGAGATCAAAATAAATAAAACAACAAAGAGGCCAACAAGGAGGCAAGAACTAGGGACCCTTCTTCCGCTAAAAGGACTCCAACACCAAACAAGATCCCAGTTATGCGATAGCATATATTTCCACCTGTCCTTTAAGATACCATTTTTTCACTGCATCGCAGAGATCCTGACCATATCAATGTTAGGTCTTGGTCCAACAAATTTCCTAACCACAGTCATCGCCATAAGTTCAATATTATGATCAATAATCAAATCTAGAACAACAATCACAAACTTTCCTTTCTCCTTCTCAGAAATGTCTTTGACATCCAAAAATCTAGATTTCCCCATTGATTTGACACCAAATAAAGTAGTCTAGGGCTTAGACATGACAGAAAAGACCCTCTCATCCCATGACCGCAAAGGATCACAAGAAGAACCAGCTCTCCCAACATCACATTCTAATACTCCATTAGGATGAATATTCTCCTTCTCGTTTACCACCTGTTGAGAATTCTCTTTTCTAGGGTCTTTTTGAAAGGCGGGTGGGACCTCGTACAACTTACCCTCCTCATCATGTGCTCCTTCACTAGAACCCTGGTATCCAACACCTCCTGACTTGCCTCCTCCCTGCCTTGAACAGTTCTCGCCCGAAAGAAAATTCAAATCTCCTATTCTTCCCTCATTTCTTGTCAACATCTCCTTGTCACCTTTGGATCTAACCTCATTTAACATGTTGTTGCCCTCTTCACATTTCTAATTCTTTTTTATAAAAATCTTGACACTTTTGAGATATTTTCTTATGATGACTATTTCTCCATGTTCTTAACATTCAATTGTTTTGATGTTCAAATCAAATGGTGTCAAACTATTTTATCCTTTCGTTCTCCTCAATCTTTGTTTTACTGCATTTAATATGTTGGTGTATTATTCTAATTTTTGGTTATTTTCAAGCTAAATCTTTGAATTATGTCCAAATGAGATTGTGTCAAGTCTATTATCCTTTTTTTCTCTTCAATGTTTTTTTATCCCATTTAATATGTTAGTTCTCTATTCATATTTCCAATTATTATCTAACTAAATCCTAACAAGTCCAAGATTTTTTCTTACAATGACTATACATTCTTCATGTTTTTCAAATTCAATTGTTTTCTCTTCCAAATCAGATAGTGTCATACCTACTTGTATTAACTGTAGCTTCTTCCATGTTTCTTCATTATTTATTACATGGTCCCACAACTACCTAGGACCATTTTACACGTCTATTCTGGTATTGCTAGTGGTTCTCCACAACATGATTTAATGTTGTAACATATGTTGTACTTGGCAGTGTCTTATCATGATCTAGTATTTAAGATCTTTTTTTTTTATAGTCATTAAAATATATAATCTTCATCAATACCCTACATTATTATTCCTTCATTTCTTTTAATATTAATGAGCCACTGGTTGTACACAAACTTCATTTCAGTTGTCTCATTTTTGCACACAAAGGGTACACTTATTAATTGCGTTATTATCAACGATGATTTTACAAACTGCTTTTTTTGCCTGGTGCAATTTATTCTATTACAAATCCAATCATTTTTATGAAAAATGTCATTTCCATTAAATATATCTCATGTTCTCTAGAGCACTTTCTATCCTTTAAACTCATTGATTTGACTACATTAATCTCTATGAAATTCAATATTATTGTCATGATACCAATTAACCTTAAAGACCTTGACAAAATTTGTTATTTACCATTTTGTTATTTTTTTTTATAGAACCTTCAATCTATTTTCAAAAGACAAAAAAGACATAAAATTGTGTTGCTTAGGTTGATTGGTCTTTACTTCGTAATTTTTTAATTCACTCTATAGGCTTTTGTTTGCACAAAAATTTATTCTATATCTCTCTTATCCTAATGATAGATCATAAAGTGCATTCTAAAATTTGATACATAAAATTAATATAATCTTTTGTTTGCATTGGCTTTTCTTCTACGGCCCTCTCATTCTAATAATAGACCAAGTGTTGTAATCTGAAACATGAATATATACAATTAATTAGGACTCCCCTACATCCCTTCCTCTCAGGAAATGCCTAAACAACAAAATAAAATGCATGCACTACCAAGGAGACACTAACTTTTTTTTGCATAATTGTTTTTATAATATATAGTAGTTTAGCCAATGCCCTCCCCTTAACCCACTCTACTAACTTTTTTTTTTCATGATTGTTTTCCCAGCCAATACGCTGCCCTTTACCCCACTACCAAGGACACACTATCTTATTTTCTCATAATTATTTTTTTAATATGGTTGTTTAGCCAATACCCTTCCCTTTACTCCTACAAAGGAGACACTAACTGTTTTTTTCACAATTACTTTTATAATATAGTTATAATTACTTTTATAATATAGTTCTTTAGGCAATACACACTCCTTATCTCTCACCTGTTACACTACCTGAAAAAAATCAATTAGTTTAAACTTTGATTCACTATTTTATTTAGTTTAGCCTCTTACAAATGTTAGATTTATAATTGTAAACTTAAAAGAAACAAGAGATGTTTTCCCATATACAAACATATATCCTAAATAGAGCCACAGTGATGTTTTGAAATGTTGATTAAGCATTTTTGGTATGTCTGAATCTTCTCATTTTTCATTTCTTTTTCGCTCTCTTGCTTTGAAGGATTTTGACAATGTAGCCAAATGTGTGTCTATACTACAACCAAGTATTGAAGTTTAAAATATGCATGTTTCATGACATTTTTAGTTCAAATTTCTAAGGACATAGGTCATTTTATCCAAATTTATATGTTTTACCATCACAGATCGCCAAATGCATATCTATACTACAACACAATTTTTTCCTTAAAGTTTGTGTCAAAAATTTTTTAAAGTGCATGACACTTGTAGTTCAATTTTCTTAGAACATGGATCATTTTATCCAAATTTATATGTTTTATCATCACAGATCGCCACTATGCAATAGATTGTGAGAATTTGTTTTAGTCCAACAGCAAGCATCCTAAGTTTCCATCTATTCTTGCTTTCACATTCACTGCACTTCTAGATTTTTCATCCACTATCCATTTTTACAATTTAAAATTTGTATCACCGCCACTCAACAATCTCCCCATTGTGTTATTTTTTTTCCAATCATGTTAATGTGATACAAATGACACAATATTTAAATGATACAACCTGATTGGCAAGGAGTTGGCTAATCTCCAGACAAATGTACCAAAGACAAAAAATAAAGTCAAACATGATTATTTTTCAAATGCACAAAAAAAAGCGAAATTTTCTCAAAAATTTTGTTGTTTTCGATCACAACATATACAGATCATAAAGATCAAATGATGAAATTTTCAGAAAAAATCATTTTATTTTCATTTTTTTGAAATTTAGTTAATGGTGCAATTTGTAAGAAGGATAGTCACATCCGATTGACAATGGGGCAATCGATTTCCTAGCACTACAAACTATTAAAACCGACAGATCTCACCACCTTTTCTGTTTACCATTTTTTATACAAAAGTGGCCCCCGAATTTACCAAATTTCTTGGTGTTGATTTCCCTTTATCTGATATGAGACATCATGTCGTTGACCAAAGTCTAAAACATAAGAGCCTATCGGCTGATTACAATACCTTATTAAGTCTACCATACTATTTCTCTCAAAACTTAATTCAATATGTTGTTGTGAGTCATGACATTATTCCAAATTCATCTTCATCTCTCCATGGAATCCTCTTCACAAGTCTTATAATATATTGAAATGCTTCATATGTATTTGTTATAAACTTCTCATATATTATCCATGGTATTTGTGCAATTGCCTTATTAACTCAACACACACTTCATCAATTGATTCTTTTTCCTTATGAGTAAATGTCTTCCACATATCCCTTACTAGAGATGGTGTCTATTGAAAGAGATATTTTCATATGGATACAACTATTTTTTTATTAATGTCATCAATTTTTATTAACGTAATACAAATCATACTTATTGGCATATTTGATTGTTGGCTTAGTCTAAATATTACCAATTGTCATCGTTGACATTGCATACTTTGTTTGATTGATATCTTTCATAGCATACTTGATTATAATACTAATTGTTGACATAGTCGTTTCATACTCAATGTGTTCCATAATATCCTTGTTAATACTAATCATTGGTATAGGCATTCCATAATTGATATCCTACATACTTTGCTTGATTAAAGTCTCAATCACTAATCATTGTATTAATCATTGCACATATTTAAGTCTTGGACCAAAATATGAATTGGTTTGTTAGTAATATAATCGATGGTTTGCACTACTAATTTACATTTTAGTCATGTGATCATCTATTGGAATTTTGTCTTTCGCACATTTAGGATATATCTAATGGTTTCTGTTATACTTCCCACAAAACATTGACATTATTACATATTAGGCCATATTGTTGTAGTTGACTTAATTCCTATGCAATTGTTATCTTCAACAATTTGTTTATTACCTTGTGTCATTGGTCTTCCTTAATATAGGTTTTGCATGTTATAACACATTGATTTGATTAGTTTGCATTTGGCAACTTCTCTTTTTCATCAACCTTGACTCATTCTTGTAATCAATCTACCATTTGACATCAATACACATATTATCTATACAATTTTGCCTTGACAATGATTTCTTTTGACATGTCAAAATAACTAATATGATATCCTTTAAATTTAGACAATCACTTTTTTCATCTTTGATGTCAACAACAATGTTTCCAACAACCACTTCCATTCCTAAATATAATTTTATCTTACTAACATCAATGAAAACATTAGTTGTCTATTGTGTTTTCTCTCAATTTCTCATTTCTATTTTCTCAACCCAATTTGCAAACTATAAATGATCTATTTATTTCCAAGTGGAATTTATCAATCAAAGCTATCCTCTCTACATACCCTAGGCAATATACTTCTCTCTATTGTAGTAATTCTACATTACATTCACTTGACTTTTGAAATTATTTTTTGACCTTCTTTCAATATTTTTAAATCTCATCTATACCACAATAGACTTCATTATTTGCATTTGGTGCTTTCTCTCCAATACCAAGCTTAGTGTTTCCTTATCAACTATTTTATTTTTTTCTTTCGTTATTTATTCTTCAAACATTTATCTTCTAGCAATTGGATCAATTCAAAGGAACCAACTCTAGTGCCAATTGATGACACATTAGACTACAAGGTAGGGCGAACCGATCAAACAACATTTTTTACTTTTACAACCTTAATACTATAAACATATTCATCATATATAGTAACATAAGATGCAACAATTATGCAACACAACACAATTTACAAGAAATCCCTTCTAAAATAAAGCCATGGCATAATAATGTTTTTCTATAAAAACATTTTTACTAATATCATTCACACCAAGGCCTCATCAATTTGTGGGCACCAACCCACTCAAGCACCAACTCTAGATTTGCAAGCCACAACCTACTATAAACATACCAATATATTCTTTATGAAGAACTAACTTCCAATGCATTAGTACCACAATTTAAGTTGCTCCTTGAATGGATGATAGACATTATAACAATCATTCTTCCATCTCATGTTTCCCCTCTTTCTCATTAGATAAATTTTATTTTATTCTATGATTATGAATGATTGCATATCCTTTCCACATTTGTACTCCTACTTCTCATATAACTCTATATAATATGCTAATTGAATCTTCTCATTAGACCCTCTTAATAAATTTGAATAAATACCTCTTCGTAGGTCTCCCATAAATAGTTCATAAATCTGATAGCAAAACTTGCATAAGATTTCTTTCATCTCTTATTCCACTCTTCAAATAAACTCTTAGAAAATATTTTCATAGACACCAACGGTAAGTTTACCCGATTAAACATGAGTCGGCCAACTCCTATCATGAGTGACATACAAGCTGATTTATTAAACTTGTCCAAAATTAGACCTTCAAGTTCTTGGTCACCTATGATTTCCGTCAACAATTAGTGGCCTTTGATTTCACCAATTATATATTTTCCAAAGAATCTCTAGATGATTTCTTTAACATTAATTACAATTAATTTGACAATTCTCTGATATCAAATTTAGACGAGTTCCTCTAATAGTGGCTACGATAACAAAATTAAAATTTCCAAAAAAAAAAAGTATAACATTGTATTGTTGATTAAATCATGTACTATCTATTTCAAATAAAAATTTGTCTCCAAGATTCCCCTCCTATCCTACTGTTCAACTTGAAAAAAGTGTTTATCAATTTCCAATAGTATTCATGTTGACTCTCTTACTCTTAGTTGCTTTTAACACTCCATAATTAATGTTCTAGGTCATACGTTAGTTCCAAATGCTCTCATAATCATCATCTCTATTGCTTGATTTCAAATCTATAGATGTTTTCCATGAAAAAATCACCTATTAATGATTTCTTTTTTGAAAAAAGTGAGATTTTGATCAAATTATGTGGTCTGTACACGAGAGGTTTTAAAATTTACCTTTATAGCCAATTAATAATTAATAATAAAAAAATTAAGAAAAAATATTGTCATCAATCTTAGGTGTATTAGGTAACTCCCTTTAAAAGGATTTGCAAAAATTCATTTATTTGTGTCAAATTATGGTGTCCGTACACGAGCATGGTATGGTCCTAAAACAGGCATTTTGAAAAAGTGGTTTTTAAAGATCCATACCAAAAAAATAATCTATCATATGGGTGCACAAATAAATTACATATTCAAAAACTAGATTCTGAACACTAAAAATTTTATTTCTGGAGTTTTTTAATATTCAATCTCTAAATACCTCAAATTTTGACATCAACTAACAATAAATTTCAAAAACAGGAAAAACACTTCCACTTTTTGGCCAAAAGTGAGACCCAACTTCTAAGGCTTAATCAAAAAACATAACTTACAACATTTTAAATGGTAGATGTTAAACACAACTGAAATTTGCAATCCATTCTTCATATATCCTTCACAGAAGTCTGTCCAAATAGAATCATCAACCATATTTAATTCAAAACATTCCAAAACAATAATATTTTTATTAATTACAAACAAGGCATACAAATAAAATAAATACAAAGACATTTGCAGAAGACAACATAGAAAATAAAATTAAGAGAATTGTAGAAGATATTTAGCATTTTAGACTACTTCTAAGGAAACTAAGAATTAGTGTTTTCTATTTAACACTAATTGTTTTTTTTTTTTTTTTTTTTTTTTTTTTTTTTTTTTTTTTTTTTTTTTTTTTTTTTTTTTTTTTTTTTTTGGGAAATTTTTATGAACTTGCATACATCTATTAGTAATTTTCGTAATTTTCCCTTTTTACTTTCAAACTAAAAGCCTCAGACATCAAAGGGAATACTTATTGAAGTGATATTTCACAAATGGTATATGGAGACAACTAGGGTAATGGAGAACAATAAGACTTATTCTTGGGAAAATCTACCTCAAAATAATTTCCTTAAAACTATTTAAGGAAACCTATTTGCTCAAAAGGAAGTGACAAATATCCAAAATACGATGAACAATAGATTATTCATGAGTCTTAAAAAATGCAATGGAGCCTCATTTACCAATATACATGATGAAAAGAGGAGAGCATCAACCTCTTTGGAAACTTTGAATCCCAAGGAACAAGGTTACAATTATTGTCCAAAAGTAGAACTACAATGCCTAAGTAAGAAATGCAATGGAAGTCCATTTATAAATATACATGAATTGCAAGAGGAGAGCAACCTCTTTGAGAACTTTAAACCCTAAGGAACAAGGTTACACTTATTGTCCGAAAATAGAACTGAACTCCTAAGTAATAAACAAAACCAGGGGAATATTATACCACATAGGAGAGCCAAAATAGTATATTCAATATGAATTATAGATTTCTTAGTAGTCCAAGGAGATAAAGTGATCGCTAAAGTACTAATGACTTCTAATTAAGGCAATTTATGGCCCTAGCCCAATACTTTTGCAGCAAGAATCGAGACCGACTCATGAAACTTGACCTAATATACACAATTTTTTTAATTGTAAGAGAATTATGTGTTGAACATCAATAGAAAAGGCCTCAGAAAAATGATTTATGTATTCCTTATGAATGACCCCCTATCAATTGTTTCTCCCCAAAGGCCTTAAAATCAAGAAAGATATCATACACTTTATTATTCCACCAAAGATGGTAGACTCAAGTGAATTTGTTGAAATCACCAAGGAATATATGCCTACTAACCTCAAGTTCAATATGCCCCCCTTTTCCAATCATCACATTTGACCTTCCCCATTTTCTATCTGTGTTTTCTTACATAATTTATACTACGTAAGGCCTTTTCAATCATTGTATGTTGGTTTCCAAAATATACATGCAATGAAGAAGACTTAAGTGTGCCTATCTAAATTAATTTTCTATGTACTATATAAGCATCCCAACAAACCCATCAATTAAAGGCATGGGGTGTGCCTAGCAGAATATTGGGTAAAATAAAGTAGTGGAATCCAATTCTTATTGTACATTGATAACTAGTGTACATGTTTTTTCAAAAATTTAGTTTAATAGTTGTAGACGTATCCTTTTGAACTGTGAAATAAAATTTTGAGTGTTCTCAATATTGCTTGGTCTAAGGCTAACAAGGTCATTAAGGTAATGTTCCAATTTCATCTATTGAGTTAATTGTCGTTTCTGCCAGGAGAGTACCTATTCTGAAGTCGTTGGTTCAAGTGCTTTATGCAAGTAGCTCCTTTGAACTTGCTAAGAAATTTGATGCTATCTCCTGTTGATTCTTACCGGCAGGCAACTTGCTTTTGTCAAAGTCGACCCTGGTTAAGTAACAGTCTATGTGCATGCCTTAGCAAGGTGTCAGACCTGCAGGTTTGAGTGATCTGGTTTTGGCTACAAAATTATATTGATTCTCAAGCTAAAAAGGGCTCTCAAGATTTTATTGTTACAACTGTTAGGATGGTTCTCCTCCTACCTATCAATCTTTCCTCATTTGCAGTCAATTTTAAGCATTTTTCGTGAAGTTGGTTGCAGTATGGTTGAAGACATTGAAGTTGCTCAATATTTGGGTCATGTGAAGGTGCTTCACTGGAAAATTCCTCAAGAGAGGTGCACTTGCAGGTTTTTCTATGCAATGTGTCTCTAGTATTTGGATGGCAAATCAGTGATAGGTAACAGTGATGATTGAGCCTAAGAGGAGTGCAAACATATCTCTAGGATTGTGTTTACCTCTTTGCAATTGTTGTCTTTAAGGGCAGATTAGATTGGACCGTCTTGCAAACTTTGTAATTTTCTTTTGATTAAAAAATTGGGAAGTACACTTGGGGTGTAAAAT
This sequence comes from Cupressus sempervirens, assembly GCA_028749045.1. Taxonomy (NCBI): domain Eukaryota; kingdom Viridiplantae; phylum Streptophyta; class Pinopsida; order Cupressales; family Cupressaceae; genus Cupressus; species Cupressus sempervirens. The sequence goes on along the minus strand of CM053791.1, from coordinate 117,554,627 downwards.
TTTGCAGCTAAATCTGCAATATAAAATGCAAATCTTGCTTAAAAAAAAGCCAAATTGCGGATCAGAAAACCAAGCAAAAATAGAGCTGTTGAATGAATAATCGCTTGCTCATTGATTGTAGAACTTGCATTATAATGCATGATATATACAAAATAAAACCATTAGAAAATCCTAAATCTAATGCAGCATCTGGTGTTTACCTGACACATCAACCAGTTAACCAGACGTCAAACTCAGTTAGGGAGGTGATACAAAATCAGCAAACAGTGAACTCAAAATTGCATGGTTCAGACTGAAGTTTAACAACCTTAATTGAAAATACCAAAAGTAAGGGTCCATAGCATGCGATTAACGCATGAAGTTGGAATTAGGGAGTGCTTGCTTGGAAGACATATTTTAAAAAACTACACACTGCCTCTTTTCGTTAGGAGTCATTAGATAGTATTAATCTCCCAATTGCAATAAAACTAGCCATACAATAAATAAACTAAAAACTAAATAAAGTAAAAATTAAAATTTGTGATTCATAATTAATGATTATATAGTCTACTGCATTCAAAGGGCTAACAACATAGTAAGTTGTCACATTAAGTTTTTATTTACCATAAATTTTAGAATGAACGATATTTTGGGGGGTTTAGGGTCCTATCAGTAGATTACTAGGGGAAAAAACACTAGCAAAGAATATGGCAAATGAAAAAATATACCTCAAAACAAAAGAATGGCTATTCACAGATTTTCAACAAACAAAAGTGCTGCTAGTAAGATTGCCAGGAGATTTGGTGTATTTGTCAACACATACCTATATATGAATGATAAGAATTCACAGAGGATTGTCAAAGGACAAGGAGAAAACTAATGTCTACCTGAACTATGATAGCCATGAGGTAAGACTGGCTGCTTCTTGTAAAGCATGTCAAAGTTTAAATTCCATATAAGACTGACAGGGACCAGCACACCAGTAGACAAATCAGTTGCATACTGGCAATGTAGTTAGAGCTATCCCTGCTAAAGAGGAATATATCCCATTTATATGCTTTAGTAAGTATCTTGCATATTCTTCACTAGCTTTTAACTGTGCTGCTGATATTAAATTACTAGGATCACAGCCAATAATATATTCAGCATCTAAACATAAAATCAAAACCAAACGGCATCATCAGTTTAACAATCTGACAATTCTAACATCCATGCAATTCTGAGTCCAGGTTTTTCTCACTGATTCTTGTGCCAGAGGCAGTGTCCTTTCCTGTGGCTGAGTGTTCACGGATCGTAAGGTTTCTCTAGGTCTGACATGTCATTTTGAGGTACATTGGTCAGAAGTGATGCATTGGACATATCTGTAACCCATTTTTTATGCACTACATGTCTCAATTGTTTCAGTTTGCTTGTTTCTGCAGACAGAATTCCCCCAACTAGTAAAAGCATTTCAAACGGCATCATTGTTTTGTTGACTATTCTTCCAACAAAGAATTTTCGCAATTCAATTTTAAATGTCCCCTGCTTTTAAAAACTGAGATTGTGGTTGTCACATTAAGTTTGAGGGCTATCTGTCTTCATTACCAGTACCTCTGACATTATGATGTCTAATTAACTGTGATTATGCCTAGCATTGTTCATACGAGACACATTCAAGCATATACTTATGTTGCAGAAATGGTTAACGATGTTCAAGGGATAGATAACTGTGTCACGCCACAAATATAGAGACTCTACTTGCATGAGGAAAAAATGGTCTATGCATTATTTTGAAATAAAATATGGGCTTTCTTGACTATAATAGACATTTGTTGAATTAGTTCAAAAATCAGAAAGATTGTATTGCACACTAGTGAAGATGGCAAGTCATAAATTTGGTAGAAAGAATAGTTCAAGGATGGCAACCCCTTGAAGCTGTTCTTGTAACAAAAATTTGCGCATAAAGATGTATTCAAAATCAAGTGGACAGTACAGAACAACAGATCATCTTATTTATGTGTCTATGCATGCAATGTAAACAAGAAGCACACAAGTGTTAAGATTAGTTATGTACCTTCCATACAAAAAATGTGATGCATGAAAAAATGATGATGGCATGATGCAATACATTCAGCTCTGAAAGAATGGGATGCATAAGATCTCTACTACATATGGGTTGTGAATTGAGTTTTGTCATCACCAAATCTTGAGTTTTGTCATCACTAAATCTATTATAAGAAGAAACAGTTCAACAATCATTGCCCACACTCAATCTCCTCCCGGAATTCAGATTCAGTTCTGCATTTTATCATAAAAAGAGCACGTAACAGAAGATATAAAACCCTAAAAATGCTAATACCCTGGCTACAAACTAGCTCAGTGCATCGAATGTGCATAACTAATGTGGAAAACACTCAGAGAATTGTGTTGATAGGCTTTGTTGTCTTTGCATTTTAGACCAGTGGAAACAGGATAGAACTACAGCATAAGTGCAATTGTGCATGGCATATGAAGATATATGAATGAATTATGATAATAATCTAAAAGTGGGATATTTGAAAAAAAAAGTTACTTAAACAATATTTCGAAGAGAAATGGATTAAAAAACCACAGACTACTTGATTAGAACCATAGTTCCTAGACTCGGACTCAGCGTGGACAAGACAAGGCTAACCCTGAATTCTTAAACTCTATTGAACTCTCTCTTCCTGATGATAGATCATGGAGAATGGAAAAAAAACTGTTGATGCTAAAAAACTGACAGAGTCATTTCCAGAAGCAGAGATGGATAACAATAACTGCAACTACTTGATTAGAACCATAGTTCCTAAACTCTGACTTGGCGCCGACTAGCCAAGGCTAACCCTGCATTCTTAAACTCTATTAAATTATCTCTCCTGATGATAGATCATGGAGTATGATCCACAACGTTGAGGCTAAAAAACTTGCAAACAATCATTTCCAGAAACATAACAGTAACAATTCATGGATTGTGGAAATTTATTATCATTAGTTGGCTCGGCAAAACAACTAAGCAAAAACTCGGCAAGACAAGTTCTCCCTATATGTAGCACGATTTACAGTTTCGTTTGGTACAATTTGAACCCCTAGTACACAAGCTGACAGTCCACCAAGTGACCAACCAATAGAGTTTTGTAGCCTCTAACTAATGTTTCAGAAGCTCATTGAGAAAGAAGCCGGTCTTGAAGTCTGTGAATGACTTATACACCCTCTCAATTCACTCACAAATCAACGAATTCCACAAGCATGTGGTCCTAATTTGGATTTCTATTCATTGGTTATCTGAATCAATGAATAGAAATGATGAAGTGATTGATAACTGAGTTCTGTGTGTCTCATTGTCCTCAAGAGAGAGATACCACTTAAGGCCATTTGTAGTGATTCTCTGGCAGTCTTCTAGGATTCCCTCTTTGCTGCTTTTTGGCTCTCATCCTTGGACTCTCTACTTCATCTTTGGGCAATTCTTGTTCTTATCAGCATGACCGTTGTCTTTGGAGTTACCTGCAACTGCTTGGAGCAAACTCTCTGGGATCAATGTCGTAGATTATTCCAATTGGACGATAACGGAACCTGGGAGGCAATATTCTTAATCCTCAATAAATGTCATGAAGGAACACACATGTATGGCAGACAGATTTATCAATCTATGCTCGCTCACCTCTTACAGATTGTCTCTTTTCTGGAATGGCTCCATCTTGTTGCCAGCAAGTTGGTGTATAAACAAAATGTGTTTGCGGTCTATCAGGCACTAGAAGAAATTGATTTTGATTCTATAAAGGCCCCTTTGGGTGACATATTTAACCTCCCTAGAGAAGAGCTTGAGGATAAAATGACAAAAGCTTGGACTCTGTTCAAATTTTGTCTAATGATGACTATGCCCCAATGAACGTTCTTCTACCACAACAATGAGGACCTATTTCTGCAGGGCAACAAGGGGAAAACTTTAGATTATTTCTAGGCTGGCCAGAATGGTATTCAAGTTTAACTAGAGCCCTTTAGCACTGCGGCTTCTTTCTTCATGTCTATTCTGCCCTTCTGTCATACAGCCAGATTTCTGGTCTGTTTAATGTAATTTTCTCTTTCATGATCGCAGTTTTTACTAGTTGTATGCCAGAGTAGCCAGGTGAGGCCTGTTAATGTATAGTTCAGTCAGATAAAATATTATAGAAAATATATTATATATTTATGTAATATATAACTACCATTTTCATTTTTTATTATTATTGCATATTGAAGTCATATATATATATATATCATGTACTGTGCAAATAATAATAATAGAATATATGATTGATTGACTGTTCAATGTTAAACTAATCATCAAATTAGTTGACGGTCTCCAAAGGCAAATAGTGTTTGAAAGGTTGTGACGTGGAGCCACATTCCCGATGGAACATGACTCCATGGTGGAGTCACTCCCATCACGGACATGACTCCCAAGTCGGACATAAATACAATGACCATCACTTGCAGTTTATATAAACTTACAGAGAACACATATGTAACAATAGTCTTCAGCCAATATAAATTGCAGAGTTTGGAAGTGTTAATAATATTATAAATAACAGAGTTTGGCAGATTAAAATAACAGTGTAAATAATAGAGTACAGCAGAGTATATTATATATTGTGTTCTGTTTAAAATACTGTAAACAGATTGAAATATCAGTGCTAAATCTTTTCTATAAAAGAACCTAGAGATATATATAAATCAAAGAAGTAAAGATTTCTTCACTCACAGATAAAATCTGATATTTGAATTTTAACATGGTATCAGAGCAGGTTGCAATGTATGAAAATCAGAGACAACGATCATGTGGAATGCACACACTTGTTTGTTGAGGAATCAATAATGCGTTTTGAAGAACTCCTTTATTGTTGATGGAATTCTAAGGGTCATCATTGACATAATTTTCGTCTTCATTATGGCTCATGCATTTGTGACTGTTTGGGTGACCGTTATGTTTGTGTGTCGCTCAAGGGAGTGTAACAGCACCTCTTTGCAAGGAATGAGATCCTGTAGCATTGTTTCTCGTATCTCTGGAATGTGTTAGCAGCAATGAGTATGTTCAACAGTGGAAATTCCTTTTCTCGACACTTAAGTCACCATGTAACCATGTCTTCTGGATTTTTAACAGAAAGAAAGATTGTGGTTATTCTAGTTTGTCATAGGACCGACATCTGATGTTTAGCAACCATTCATTTGAAGACTAAGATCTCCAATCATTCAGTTGTGGTAGTATTTATGTTTGAGAGACTAGTGTTGCAGGGTGGATGATAAAAATATCATCTGATCATTATTGTATATCTGATTCAGTCAGTCTGAGACTTATGTAGTTGTTTATTATGCAGTATATAGTCAGAATTGATTGAAGACATTTATCATTTGTGTGTACTGTGTAGCATATATCTGATACAATATTAGTATATGGAATGCTCACTATTGGGAGAAAAAGACTAAGGAATGAAAGGAATCATAAAAGGGTATCATTGAATACATCACTACCAATGAATGGCATCGAAAGAAAATAAATCAGAAACATAGATCAAGTTTTCTGTAAGTCACCGAGCACCATGATAAGATATGTCGCTGCCAAAATGATGAGTTCTATCATAGGAAAAAGATCTTATAAAAGCTAAGACTTTTGCTAACAATATAAGAATCACAAAATCAGATGCAGGTTACAATCCTGAGAAGAATAATTTTCACAATCAAATTTATGAGATCCCTTGTAAAGACACTGAAATATTGCAAAATATCGGGCGCGATATTGCGTATCACATATTCCAACTCAAGTTTTGATGAACGCCCTACATCATCGATAAATTATAATATCATGGGCCAATCTAATTACAAATGTTACTTGGTACATGACATACAAAGTGTGAAAAACTTATGACTTTGCATGAAGATGAGATAGCGAATCTCAATACCGATTGACTGGTATCTTAACAATAGAAGCTCAATATAAAGGATTTGGCTAATCATCAATGGACACAACATGTCAGAAGTACGATACATCTCATTATCGATTCACCATAACAGTCTATGGCACCCATACTTGACTGTCATTGAAGAAAGATGAAAAGGTGGCTCAAAATGTAATGACCCGTACCAATAGGCCACTAAACAAACTCTAGATTTAACACACTGCTAAAATATATTGCTGAAATAAAAGAAATAATAGTGCCAATGTATTCATTCAATGAAAACCAAATGTTTTTACAAATGATATGGCAAATTTCAGCACCAAAACATTATGACATAGCACATTACAGAGAAACCCTAACTGGCTGTATACAATTGAGAACTTGTTGCAACTACAGATTGAAAAGAAGAACCTGGATTGATCAAATACTGGAGACTGATTGCTGAAGATGATAGGGTGAAAGTGCAACTCCAACTGAAACTCCAAATCAGCAATTAAGCACAAATGAAAGGACTGAAATATCCTTCCCACAGCTGCAATAATTCAGCTGATCTCTCACACCCTCAAAATTGCGTACCAATTGAGAGTTTTCGTTCTCAATGGCCAATTGTGACTATTTGCAAAAACCCTAGGCTCCACAACGCACATAAGAAAAAATCAATAATAAGTCTCGATGATAGGCAATGAGCCCTCAATGCCTATTTATTCTTTTTTCTTTGATAGGTCGGCCTCCCTTTTTAATTTTTCCTCCGCTTCTTCCAGCAACCTCTAGAAGCTTTTTTTTATTTAATTTATAAAGTTACCTTGTAATATATATTTTTTAATTGATAACCTTATAATTAATTCCTCCCAAATAATAATAAAAATGGGACATTATAGGTCTGCCCCTCCTAAAATTGCTTGGCCTCAAGCAATCTTAATGCTGGATGCTGCAAAATCACTTCTCCCTCCCAAGTAGCATCTTCAATAGGCAAATCTTTCCACTTAACTAGATACTCTTTGATTACTCTCCTGCAAAGCTGCTTCTCTCTACTATCCAGAATGAATTCTGGCACTAAGATCAATTTCCCTTCATCATTCAAGGGAGGTAATACTGCAGAAGACATCACATTCTGACCCAATGCCTTTTTGAGGCGTGATACATGAAACACATTGTGCACTCGACTATCTGTGGGAAGCTCCAACTCATAAGCCACCTCACCGATTCGTTTGATGATCTTGAATGGTCCATAATAGCGTGGCTTGAGTTTCTCTGTACCACTCTTCTTGAGAGTGGACTGCTTATATGGCTGCAACATGAGGTAAACCATATCATTTACCTCAAAACTACGCTCAATCCTCTTCTTGTTTGCATACTGTTTTTGCTGGTTCTGAGCTCTAGCAATGTTGTTTTTGAGAGTAGCAACTATATCCTTACTTTCCTGTAATAGTTCACCTGCACGGGGTACTCGACTATCTCCCAACAACAAATCTAAGAAACTAGGTGCCTCATAACCGTAAAGTGCCATGAAGGGTGTCATTTGTATAGTCATATGATATGTAGTATTGTAACAATACTCACAGAGATATATCCATCTGACCCAAGCTCGTTGTTGATCTGCCACATAATTCCTCAAATACCCTTCCACCCATTTGTTTACAATCTCTATTTGACCATCAGTCTGTGGGTGATAACTGGTACTAGGTGTAAGCTCAGTGCCAAACAACCGAAATATCTCCTGCCAAAAGTGACTCATAAAGCGGCTGTCCCTGTCACTCACAATGCTCCGAGGTAACCCGTGTAATCTAAAAATCTCCCTGAAGAAGACCTCTGCCACCTGAGTTGCTGAGTATGTAGTAGCGATAGGGAAGAAAGGAGCATATTTTGTCAGCCTATCCACCACCACATAGATACAATCACGCCCCTGGGCCCTAGGCAAGCCCGTAATAAAATCCATAGAGATGCACTCCCACTTCCTGTCAGGAATAGGAAGTGGCTGTAGGAGCCCTGCTGGATAAGTGTGCTCTTGTTTGTTCTGCTGGCAAACATGACACTCACGCACATACTGCAAAACATCAACCTTAAGTCCCTTCCAAGTGAATCGTTCCCGTACTAACCTATAAGTCTTGAAATACCCAGGATGGCCTGCTGTAGGTGAATTATGGAATGCTCTCAAAATCAACTGCTTCACTTTCGATCCTGGGACTAAGTAAATCCTGTTCTTGTAAATGATCAAATCATCTATGAGAGTGTATCTGGTGTCGATTGTTGTCCCCTCCACTATAGAACAGGCCCACATGTCTTTGGCATAAGTCGCCAATCCTCTGATATCTGAATCATAGAAGTGAGGTGTGGCCTACAGGATAAAGCATCTGCTACAATATTCTGTGTCCCCTTAACATATGTGATATCAAAATCATATGCCTGTAACTTACTCACCCACTTCTGCTGACGATCATTCAGGTCCCACTGTCCCAAAAAGTGCTTCAAACTATTATGATCAATTTTAATACAAAATTTGCTGCCCACAAGATACTATCTGAATTTAACCAAGGCATGCATGATGGCCAGCATCTCCTTATCATATATGCTGAATGATCTCTCGGCCCTTCTGAGTTTCCTACTCTCATAAGCTATAGGATGCTTGTCCTGCATTAGTACAGCACCAACTCCCTCTCCAGAAGCATCACATTGAAGCTCAAATGGCTTCGTGAAATCAGGCAATGCTAATACTGGGCATGTAGTCATTATTTCCTTGAACTGCATAAAACACTCCTGTGCCTCCCGAGTCCATACAAATGCCCCTTTCTTCAGCAAATCTGTCATGGGCGTTGCATGTCGTGAGTAGCCACTAACAAACCTGCGATAGAATCCACATAGACCAAGGAACCCTCTTAATTGTGTAAGGTTCTCTGGTGGTGGCCAATCAACAATAGCACGGATCTTTTCAGGATCCATTCGCACTCCTTCCGCACTAATGATGTGTCCAAGATACAACAATTTTGTCATCCCCAAATCACATTTAGACTCCTTGGCATACAAGGACTCGCTCTGTAAAATGCTTAATACTATCTCCAAGTGCTCTAAATGTTCCTGCCATGTCCTGCTATAGATCAAAATATCATCAAAGAACACTAGCACAAATTTCCTCAACTGATGGTGAAAGACCTTTTTCATAGTGGACTGAAAAGTGGCAGGTGCATTAGTCAAACCAAAAGGCATGACTACAAACTCAAAATGACCGTAATGACATCTAAAAGCAGTTTTTTCAATATCCTACTCTCGAACTCTGATCTGGTGATAGCCTGATCTCAAATCAATTTTTGTGAAATAACAAGCCCCATGCAATTCATCTATTAGCTCATCGATGCGTGGGATGGGATACTTGTTCTTTATAGTTTTCTTATTCAACACCCTATAATCAATACACATTCGTAGAGTTCCATCCTTTTTTACCAAAACAACAGAAGATGCAAAAGGTGACTTACTTGGTCTGATGTGTCCCATTGCTAGCAACTCGTTGATGGTCCTCTCGATCTCATCTTTGAGTCATTTTGGGTGCCGGTATGGTGTGATCATGACAGGCTTAGCACCTTCCTCCAACTCGATAATGTGCTCAATACCTTTGTCTGGTGGCCTGCCTAGTGGAATCTCACTGAATACCTTCCCATACTTGATTCTCAATTTTTGAATATCTGGATGATATTCAGCCTTATGTTGCTCCCCTTCGGTAGGCATCAAGGCACATATTGCTGCCCATTCTATATTATTATGCCTGGCTAATCTCTCCAACCGCCTAAATGAGATAGTCCTAACATCACCATTACGGATAGCCTTCAGCACATGAGTCCTGCCATCCACCACGAATCGTATCTCCATATCCTCCAATCTCAGGGTAACCTCCTTCAAAGAATGTAGCCATTGCATCCCAAGTACTATGTCCATGTCACCCATGTTGACCACATGATAGTTTGCCTTAAACTCATAGTTGTTTAGGCGCAAAGGTAGATCTCGCACCATCCTATCACAACGAAGAGTATATCCATCAGCTACCTTAACTTTTAGTCCCTCGAACTCCTCAGTAATGAGTCCACGCCTCTCCACAAATCGTGCATCAATGAAATTATGCATGGCACCTGTATCCAACAGAGTAATAATCTTTTGTCCTGCCAAGACTCCTCGAAATCTAAAAGATCCCTCTCTTTGAATACTAGACAGACGTGCTTCCTGTAAATGTATCTTTGGAGCCTCTTTTTTCTCAACACTATCTACCTCTTGTTCACCCTCTACCTCATCAGGATCCTCATCATGGTGCTCTGAGATGTCTGAATCTGAACCTTCATAATAAGCCCACATCACCCGGTTAGGGTTTCCCCTTAGGCTTCATAGGACAATCATGACCAAACTCATAGGGACCTTTGCAAAAGAAGCATAGCTTCTTCCTACGCAGGTCATTAAATGTTTCCTTATCACAAGGTGCAGCTAGCTTGTCTTTTGAGTCACTAACCTTCTCGTTACCCTTGCTGAATTCCCCTTTGTTATCTCTAAATGATGAAGAACCCTTTGAACTAAACCGGTTTGCTGGAGCTGCAAGTTCCATACTGCGGGCTTTCTTCATGGCTTCCTGTAATGTAGAAGGATCAAAGGCCTTTACCCACCCCTTGAGTGGTTCAGTTAATCCCTCTGTGAATAAAATGACTAGCCTCCTTTCTGAAATGTCAGGCACCATCATGCAAGCTTCTGGAAGTCATTGATAAATTGTTCTAAACCTCCTGACTGTCTCAACTGGGCTAACTCCCGGAAATAAACTTCTGGATTTTTTTTATCAAACCTTTCTATCAATCTATCCACAAACTCTTGATAAGTGGTTACCTGATTGTGTTGCAATGTTATCATGCCATGTGTCCACCAATCATGTGCTGCCCCATCTAAGTGTAAAGTGGCATACTTGAGTGCTTCAATTTTTGTCATAGTCTTCAGAGATAGGAAAGTATCCACCTTATGAATCCAAGCACGAGCAGTCATTTTTCCACTGCCATCAAATGTGGGTAATACCAACTTGTTGGTGACCTGTTGCAACTAACTGTGTTTATCTACTTGCTTCTGCCTGGCAGCTCTATAGTTCAGGTACCTATCAAATGTCCATCCATCCTGTACATATTCTGGTAATGAATCCCACTCATTCCTTGCTTGTCGGAGTTCATCTACAATATCAGTTACCATAGCATCAGGTGTGCGTGCTGGAGTTTCTTCTCTAAATGTAGGACATGTGGGTCTATCCGCTGTTCCAGACCGTGTCCTATGTTGTGATCCTGCCATGCTTCTATCATCCTGATCATGATTATTTCTCCTATTTTCTCCAATCAAATGTTGCATCATAACCATCATTGCCTGTGTACTTGCCTCTATTGACTGTAGAAGCCTCTCGTGTTGCTGTAAAGTCTCATCATCTCGCACACTTCTGGATGGGCTTGGAGAATGTCTCTCAACCATATTCTTAGTTATGTTGGTTCCTTTGTAAACTAAATTAAATGTTGGCTGTGTAACCCTATTAGGCTGGCAGGAAACCGCTCTGATACCACTATAATGACCCGTACCAATAGGCCACTAAACAAACTCTAGATTTAACACACTGCTAAAATATATTGCTGAAATAAAAGAAATAATAGTGCCAATTATTCATTCAATGAAAACCAAATGTTTTTACAAATGATATGGCAAATTTCAGCACCAAAACATTATGACATAGCACATTACAGAGAAACCCTAACTGGCTGTATACAATTGAGAACTTGTTGCAACTACAAATTGAAAAGAAGAACCTGGATTGATCAAATACTGGAGACTGATTGCTGAAGATGATAGGGTGAAAGTGCAACTCCAACTGAAACTCCAAATCAGCAATTAAGCACAAATGAAAGGACTGAAATATCCTTCCCACAGCTGCAATAATTCAGATGATCTCTCACACCCTCAAAATTGCGTACCACTTGAGAGTTTTCGTTCTCAATGGCCAATTGTGACTATTTGCAGAAACCCTAGGCTCCACAACGCACATAAAAAAAAATCAATAATAAGTCTCGATGATAGGCAATGAGCCCTCAATGCCTATTTATTCTTTTTTCTTTGATAGGTCGGCCTCCCTTTTTAATTTTTCCTCCGCTTCTTCCAGCAACCTCTAGAAGCTTTTTTTTATTTAATTTATAAAGTTACCTTGTAATATATATTTTTTAATTGATAACCTTATAATTAATTCCTCCCAAATAATAAAAAAATGGGACATTATACAAAACACTATAAACTCATTGATGACTCATCAGATGAATTGTCAAACATTAGAGAGGCATTAATCATTTGTGTATTTCTCACGAAAGTTCAAGGATTCACTTATTATTCAAATTGCACAAATATGGATTGATTGGCAAGTTTACAGATTTTCAAGTTGTAAAGACAAACTCTATAATCCTCCACTACATCTCGCTTGCCTATGTATGGTACTGCAAGCACTTGATTAGGTGCACAAACTGCGCAGGTCATGATGGGAATGTTAAACCATTTCTCTGAGAAGAGTAAATGCATATATAGAAAGTAGAGATGCAGAGGAGAGTGGGGATTGTCAAGACCTAAATACCTGCGGTTAGAGTGACCAGACCAAAATGGATGTATTAAATTTTATTAGGAAAGAAAAGAATATTTACGATGAAGTAGAAGTGATGAAAGAGCAATTGGAAAATACTTGAGAAATATTAGCAAATAGAATCAAATTGACAAAGAATTCTTAAGGATCTTATTGAAATGATGAGGATGGATCCTAATACCCTATTTTCCAAGAAGATCTTTAGAACTATAGAAGACAATATATCTGCCTCATAATTCCAAACATTGGAATGAAAATCTCTATTCAAGTCATTGTCGGATACACTGATAAATATGTATGAAGATAAGATTGATTAAAGCACAATTGGTGGGAATTTCGAACACAAAGAAATTGAGTGGGAATTTTGCATTGTGGGGAGGAATAATAACCAATGTTCCATTCCTATTTGAAACATTCATAGAGGAAGATGTCAAAGAAGAGACACTATCAAAGTTCCAATAATTTGGACCTTCATTGCAGCAACTTATAAAGGATGTTGATGTATGGATATGTATTTATTATCCTTCAGTATTACATTTATCTACTCCTTGTAGTCTCTCTCTTATTTGTATTTCTACACATACTACAAAGAGCTATTTGCCTTGATCTTTTCTTTCATCTCTTGGGATGTTTTTGTAGGAAAAGAAGATTGTTACATTAGGCATGCTACCAAATATTGTGCAACACTCAATCTTATGACAATAGCTCCAAAGAAGTTTTGATCTAGGACTAATTACTATTTTGATGATCGTGCTAGATAAAGTGATGCTCTTGAAGCAAATATCTTTGATGATTGAGATTCTTTCTGTATCAATAGGGAGCCTAACATTTCATTAGATGCAACCTTGGACAAAGAGAGGGAGCAAATAGAGGATATGCTTCAGTTGGGTTTTGAGAATCTTGATCATATTTATTCAGGAGTAGACTATGCTGAGATGGTTTCTCTACTAGTCAGAAAATTATAGAAGTTAAAGGACTATGATTCATGGGATGAATTTCCATATATGTAGGTTGGAAGGCCTTATGCAGATATCTAGACTATAACATTCCTAGATTGATGGATACTTGTTGAAACAAAGAGGATGACACAACTTGCTGCCAGGAGGTCAGAAGGACGATATCAGATTTAGAGGGAGTTTTGACACTTTATTAGAAGTAACCTTGACAAGGAGGTCAAAAGGTTAGTGTTTCTTCGTGAAGAAGTTCGAAGTGAAATCCCTTCTTCACTCGAACTGGGCCTCCATTGAGCACGTCCAGACCTTGTCACTCCGACATATTATCAGATGCTATCGGCTCAACCCCTATGGTATTATTCTAGCTGAGTTTGGAGCACACCCCTTTAGGTTGGCTGCCATTTTTTATCAGATCTGCTCTCTTCACTGTCTCCGTGGTTTTGCAGCCTCTGCGGATGACCGGCATAAATACTCTTACTTGGCCTATTGCTCTTCAGTTAGTCTAGAGGCCTCTAACCCGACCTCCCGAGCTTGTTGTTGGTTTACGCAGGCTTCTTCATTGCTAAGCTCGATCGAGATCGATATTGACCACCTCCCCCCTTCCAGTTCTCACTAAATGCTCCCGCTCACCTCCTCCCCTCACAACAGGAGTTGAACGGGCACATCAGACTTGACATTTACAGACAGTATATCAGTTGGACATGGTGTAACCCTGTGGGCGGGCTATGCTCGAAGATGGCCTTCTATGCTAAGCACTTCTTTGTCATCTAGGATGGTATTATTGTGCCCACTACCTATTTGTCTCGGCGTCAGTGTCATGCCTTACGTATCTCTCTGGGCTCCTTAAGGGTTGGCTCCCACCGGCTTTGTATTCGGACAAATCACCACATTGATAGAGAGGACCGTACATGTCACTTGTGTTCTTTGGGCACCACCAAGACGGAGATCCATTTCATCTTTCGCTGTCCCACCTATTATGAGATTCATGGGAGATTCTATTGCTTATTCAGGGAGTGCAGTTCCCCTAAGGCCTTCTTCAGCTTTACAAACCAAAGATGCCTTGCTCTATACCTTAGAGAGACTATGTGTTGTGAGGTTTTCACACCATCGCCCTAAAAAATTTTGGGACCCCCTTTTTTCGAGCAAGCCTTGGAAAATCTTGAAAAAAAATTCGGTGAAAAGAACTTTTCATAGTGAAACTGACTTTAGAGTTTGAATTTTGATTGCCAGGAAAATGATTTATTTTGTTAAAAAAATTTGAGATTGTATTGCAAAATTGAAATTGGATTAAATTGCAAAATCTCATTAATTTGATTGAAATTTTGCCTAGAGGATTTTAGAAATGGTAGAGGAAATTGGCAATTGGGAATTGAAAATTGATTCTGACATACTACATTTGATTTTAATGATATTTTAATTGCAAAATGTTGTTAAATGAAAATTTTGACATCTCCTAGACTTACCTTATTTCTATTTTGCAATTCTGGGTCAAACTGGAAATTAAAAGGATTAATTTCGCAATGGAGCCTAGTTATTTTCATGTTTTATTTAAACTGGGCCATTTTGGGGGGGTTTAACTTAAGTTTTTGTTGCCCTCCAGGCAGGTCGGCCCACTCTGGAGGTCAACAGGAGGATATAAGAAGGGGCTTCCCCCTCTTATTTCCTCATTCCATTTCCACTCCTCTTGCTTGATGTTAAGCAATTTCTTCTAGCTAGGCGAATTTCTCGTTTGGCAGCAATTTTGACTTGAGGATTTCCATTTTTGGGCAGCGAATTTCATCCTAGAGGCTGGGTGATTTCTGCCCTAAGGCAAATTTGTGGGTGAAGATCTGATTTTAGGCAAGATTGGACGATTTTTGAGGTCTGATTTTCCTCCTAGGGCAGCGATTTTTTTCCTTCAGCTGGGGCGATTTTGTTTGGTGGAGAGACAAGGTGCTTTGAGGTCTGATTTTTGCAAGCATGGGAAAATTTAGAAGGACCAAATTCTAATTTGGAGCAAACTTTTCTGCCCTAGGACAGCGATTTTTCCTTCTAGTTGGGCGATTTTGGCAAGGAGGTCGAAATTTGGTGAAAGGAGCAGATTTTTGCAAGTAATTCATTTGCTAGGGCATCACATTTTGAAGGAGGACTGAAATTTCTAAAATCAAATCTGAATTTGAGGAGGCCCGATTGTTGGTAGAAGGAAGATTTAAGGTAAGATTTTCATTCATTTTTAGAGGTGAAGATTGGTTTTAAAAGCGGATTTTATTCCTTGTTCTTGCTTGTTTCGTTTCCCTTATCTTCTTATTGCACTATTCATCCACCACTTCATCATCTCCATTGATAGGCTGAAGTTGGGAGATTTAAGTGTAGATTTCATGATAGGACATTTGGAGAAGCAGAAATAAGCTAGACCACCCTAAGAATTGATGTTGGGAAATATAAATGTAGTCCATCCTAAGGTAACGAAGAAGCAAAAATAAGTGGTAGTCCCACCCTAGGCTGGAGAGGCATTTATAAGTGTAGAGACAGGATTTGGAGAGGCAGAAATAAGCTAGATTTCATCGATAGAAAGAAGTTGGGAGATTTATAAGTGTAGTCCATATCATTTAGAACGAAAAGGCAAAAATAAGTGTTTAGGATGGTGGATGTTAGTACAAGCAAGATCCCAAAGAGAACGAATACCAAAAAAGACAAGGAAGACATGATGCCTAAGACCACCTTCTTCTCAAAAGTGACACCAATATTGGCACGGTGAATATGGTACAGTTGAATGATAGATTGAAGGAAGGACAATCTCCCATGGTGAAAAAGATTTACAAAAGCAGAATTGTACACGCAGCAGCTTTCCCTCCTACCTTGCCTTGTCCGGAATTGGTAATGGAGTGTGCATCCCGGTTTGATATTGTGACCAAGTCCATCGTTTTTTATGAAGGGAAGAGAGTGTTGGCTAACATCAACGAACAAGTGGTCGAAGAAGTGTTCAATATTGCCCAGCATAAAAGCATGACAATGGTAATGATGGATCAAACAACCAAGTTCTTTCAGGATAATCAAGATGCCTACTTCATTCATCTAAAGCAAAATTGGTTACACGAGGGCAAGAAGGGAGTTACCATGTCGTCAAAGCTCACCAGGTTAGATTTCAAATCAGAGTATGGTGACCTTATTGTGCTTCTCAACCGAATCATGGCCGTGGCTCAAGGTATGCAATTGGAGAAAGGATATTACAAGGGACACCTACTAGGAGGCTCTCATCAGAAGAGGAAGAAAAAGTTAAGAAATATGGGAGTTGGTTCATCTAATTTCCACAATTCACATATATTAGAGTGGCAAGAAGTACAGTTTGTCCCAAGAGACTTCCAAGGTACCCACCCAACAGAATAGTTTTAATGGAGTTGGCCAAGCAACTTGAGCATTATGACAAGATGATAAAACTTAAAGGTGAGACAGGGATTACCTTCTCATTTGGAATAGGCAATGATACTTGCTGCAATCCTGTCACCTTTGTAGCTACGGAGAAGGAGTTAGAACGCCATCATCTAGGATGGTATAGAGCAAGACAAGGATTCGATCCTAATGGTCTTACCAAGGCATCTCACGAAAACACATTCAAATATATTCCTACTATAGAAGATTTTTGGGCCAATGCACAAGATGACTTTCAGTGAGGAAGCCAACTTTCTCAAGATTGTCAGTGGGCATGATGGGGCAATCAGATGGAGAGGCCTTGATATTCCGGATCAGCTGGAAGATGATGAAAATGTGCTAAGGGAAGATTATGATACAATGGATGGAACAAAATTGGGTCCAATGGATTGGGATGATCATCAGGATCCTTCCTTAGAGGCAATTACAAGGACAATTGATCTACACACTAAGTCATGGTACAATGAGAAGACTGAGTCATGGTACAATGAGAAGTTAAGGCAATTACAAAGTTGAAAGGTACGTCTTACTTATGAGAAAATGAAACCGGAGAAAGAAGGTCCAGTGGAGTCAGTCAACCAGAAAGATGGGGGTAGTAGCCAACAACAAAGAGCAGTTAAGAGCAAGAAGAGAAATTTGGAGGTTGAGAAAAATAAAGAACATCAGGAGCCTCCAGCAAAGAGACAGAATGCAGCACCATCAAGGGAGAGCATAATTGAGGCTAGGAGCCAAGAGGTTAATACAAGTGGACAAAGGGTCACGATAGAGGTGAGCTCTAATTTGGAATCAAGTAGTTATGGTAAAGTACCAAATACTCCTCTCCCGAAGAACCAGCATGGAGATGATATGACAGTCACTAGCGAAGAAGAGGATAGGCCAATTCATATTGAAGAAGTAAGCCAGGTGCCTAAGGTTGTTGGTGATGCTTTGCTAGTCGAACTGAATCCAGATTTGGGGAGATGTACTGCACCACTATGGTTAAGAAAAATGCTTATGCCAAGAGGCGAGGTGGTGACTGTCCGAACAGTTGAAAATATTCAAGGGTTAGTGGAAAAGAAAAATAGTGAGAAACAGAAACAAATTGCAGAAACGGTGGCAAAGGTAATCAAGAGTGATGATGAAGGTCATCAAAAAGTTCAGATTGCTATACCAAAGGTGAGCAAGGCAGTGGATGGGATTATGAGATAGTAGAGCATGACTTGGGAAGAATCACGGATGACATGGAGTACGAGGAAATCTAGGAAGGCATAGTTTCAATTAGAGAAAGGTTGAGGAAGGAAAACAAGAGGATTTTAAAGTTGGAGGCCGAAAACAAGTATTGGAGAGATTGCCAGCCTATCCAACAGTTGCATCAGGCAGCCCTTCTGCAAGAGAGCGAGAGCAACATAGAAGAGATATCGGCTCAGTTGCACGAAATCAAAGATTGGACCAGTGATATAATTCAAGATGGGCAAAATTTCGTGCCTTCCTTTATCTCAACATTCAGGTCATTGGTGGCTATTAGAGACAAATTCTAAAAAACATTTGAAAGGGAGTGGAAGGATTTCCTTCCAATCAAGGACTTAGCCATTCCCAGGCTACGGGCAGTTATTGGGCTACCAGAGAGATATTTGGAGAGAACCAAGTTGGTGGATGAAGAAGGAAGGAGTATGGTGGAGTCTTGGTATGTTGCCTTGACCATCAGATTGAGGATACTTGAAGAGATACAAAATGAGATTGCACAGCCCAACCCATGCGTTGACACTTCCATTTCAACCATGATGG
The DNA here is from genome assembly GCA_028749045.1 of Cupressus sempervirens. Classification (NCBI taxonomy): domain Eukaryota; kingdom Viridiplantae; phylum Streptophyta; class Pinopsida; order Cupressales; family Cupressaceae; genus Cupressus; species Cupressus sempervirens. The sequence goes on along the minus strand of CM053791.1, from coordinate 117,535,977 downwards.
GTGATGTTGTGGTTGCACTTGATTTTGAAGATAATAAAGAGGAAAATGTCAATAAGACGGAGTTTGGATCAAGATTGGATGAATTGGGGAAGGTTGCCATCAGGAAGAAGCATTTGGGCACCCTTGCCTCCCTCAATGCCTTTATCGGATATGTGAAAGAATATAAGAAGGATCATGGGAAGACACTGCAAGCAACGAGCAACATGATGAGCTCAAGATGAAGCACACACCTTGCCCTCCCATGAAGGAAGTCAATGACAGGCTAGCCAAGTTCATTGCCTTGGCTAAGAAGATGAAAGAAAAGGGTAGAATTATATTAGAGGATCATTTGACGTAAGCCCAAGTGGAAAATTCTCCTTTCTTCTAGGGTAGGAAAGGTGTTTGATTCTGATTAGCTACCATTTTGGTGCATTCTCATTGGTTGCCACTTTTCCTTTTTTTCATTACTCCATTGATTAGGTGGCGTTTTCTCATTGGCCGATGGGGTGGCAACCCTAGATAGGGTTTTTGGGATTTGATCTGGATCGTTGATTTTGCCTCTTAATCTCTATTGTTGGTTGTATTTTTGGCCCCTATATAAGGCCATTTGCCCTCATTTGTAAAGGGTTGAAGAAAAATGTTGCTTATATAATACCAAAATTGCTTCTCTTATCATTGTTGTGTCTTGCATGGTGATTAAGAACACTTGGTATTATTGCATAGTTTCTACTTCCAATAGTTAAAGTTAAATTCCATTTAAGTTGTTAAAGTAGATTTTATTTCAAGAAAGTTGTTAAGCAAGAGTAAGAATAGATGGATAGTTGTATGGTGATATTAGTGGATGTTTGATAGGGATCCATAAACTAGGCCACTAGCATCCTAGCAGCTTGTTAGGAAGCCTTGTATGGTAATCTAATCTTTTTCCCCTTGACTCATTGCATTTATGGAGGTAGCGCCGCTAGAAAGTTTTCATTAGATTTGATCCCTATCCATCTGCTAATCTTTCCATTCATATGAGTAGAAGTAAAGCAGCAAGTAGTTTAGTAGTTGGAGTTTCGAAGAGCCTAGTTGGAAGCGAGATAAATTGGAAAAGTAAATTGAGAAAGTCAAAGTCAGTATACGTTGCAAAGCTAGATTTCATCACCATCACAGGAAAAGTTCGACATCCTTGAAAGAACAACGTAAGTCCGCCTATGTGATTAACCAACAAATCACATTAATATAACTAAGTTAGCATCCACAAGTGAAAGGAACCTTGGAGTTTTCTCATGTTCTTCATGAGTATTTACTTTTCAAGAGAGGGTTGAATGTTTGGTATTCTATATCAAGTATTCGATTGCTATATGTTATGTAGTGGTATAAAAGTGACATCAACACTATGCAGTTCCACAACTATATGGTACAAATCCGTTTTCCCCAGAGGGTGGCTTCGACTCAGCTCATTACCGCTTTCTTCTCCCCCTCATCTCTGACACATGGAACTAAGCAGCCTCCCGGTGACACCACCACCAATCATTCTAGATTTGTGAGGCCTCACAATGGCCATGCTCGTCAACAGCACCCTCTCAGTACTTCTCAGAGGTGCACTAGGGGCCTCGCTCGCCATAGCCCTTACCCTTCAGTACTTGGCTTCTTTTCACCGAGTAAGGATTCTTAGTCCTTTCCTCGTTTGTTTGCTCCTTGCTTCTAGTATCTCTTTTTTTTCTAGCTTTTCCTATTTGCTCTCTTTCCCAGACATCGTTTTGTGTCTTGTAGTGGGTGGCCTTCTGTCTTGTAAGTTTCTCAATCCCATAGACCCTCGTGATCTTTCGTTGGACACTAATAAATTTATCTTATCTTATCTCTATGAAAGATAGGTTTGAGATGAAAATCTTACTCTCTAATATGGTTCATAGTGGATGTCATGACTGTTGAAGATTGTATCTGCAATAGAGATCTTATCTCTGGAAATATGGATGTTATTACTGTTATTGTCACCTTCAGTTGAAGAGGACATTTAAAGTTTAAATTTGTAATATTAAATGTAAATGACGTGTCATTCACATGCATTGAGGCATGAATATTCGAAGAGTTATAATTAATTATAGGAGTTATGGGAATCTCAAGAGACCTTCGGTTATAATGTGAAGAGTCTCTCCTATTGTTATATATTCGCATCAAGCAAAGGATATTGTACACTTGAACTTTTATTATCAATAAAATGATCTTTTATTGTGTGGTTGGGTTTTTCCCTTCATTCTAGAAGGGTTTTCTTAGGATATCTTATGGTGTTGATTTTCTTTCTAATGATTTTCTTTATTACTGATTTTCATCTTCAGTTTTTGAGCTCTAGTTTTAACATGGTATCGAAGTTGGAGTTTTGATATTAGTAATTTAGCTCTTCACTTCAAGTAGCTACAAAAGATTTTTATTTTTATTTTTATTTTTTTTATTGTCTTCACCATTGGGTGAGGTTCTTGGCTCCTTGCTACCATATCCATTTCATGATACTAGTGAGATGGGACAAGAGATTTTAATTTCTTTCATGCAGTCTATCTTGGTATCTTTAACTTAGTTTTTTTTTTATATGATACGGAGAGATTCACCCATCATAAGTTTAATCAGAGTTTAAGAAATCGTATCTCTACGGTTCTCCAGTGTTAATATTGTCTGGATTTCTAACCCAATTGTATTTTACTATAAGAAAACTGAAGGAAACCAAACCCACAGTAGAAATATTGGGAGCAAGTTTGAATTTCACCACTTGGGTTGTCACCTAATTGCATTAGTTGAGCTGGGTCATATCTATTTTTCCTTTTCATTGCTACCTGTTTCTATTTGGGTTGTACAGACATTCATTGTTGCAGACAATGAATATGTTGTGTTTAAGTGTTTTTAAAGGAGCAGTGTAGGTACAGGTATAGGTGGATCTGAATTGGGTTTGAGGGGATTGTAAGAGAGTTGGAGCTAGTATGAGCATACAGAATTTAAAGGCGCAGGTGAGCAAATATGAGGTGGGAATAACCCTTGGGGAGGGCACTTTGCCAAGGTGAAATTTGCCCGAAATTCTAAGACTGGTGAAAGCGTGGCCGTCAAGGTGCTCAACAAGGAAAAAGTGCCAGTTCACCAAGTATGCTAGGAGCATTTGCATGTCAGTTCACCAAGTGTCTTATATTACTCCATCGTATTCTATCTTTTAATTCTTTATGGGTCCCGCATATGTGCTAGCGACAGTTATTCTTTTGGACTTCAGTTACTTTTTGCTACGAAAAATCTGATTAAAGAGTTATCGCATATATGGCAACCGTCACATTTAAGAAATGAATGTTAACATGCAAGATCCTTCCTCCATCACCACTTGCTTCAAGTTAATTTTCATTCCGTCAATGTTGATGGTATCGGCTGTAAGACATATATAATCTCCAGTTTTACTGTTACCGCATGTATTCACTTTGCAATTGATAAGCTTCCTTCAGATATAAAAAGGGCTTTGTCTGTATGCACGATCTCTTCATTTCTTTCGACTACTTCTCAGATTTAAGTTTTTTGGTATCTTTGTTTTGGAAAATCGCATCACTCAGATTTGATGCTGATAATCTTAGATAGGTGTGTTCTGTAACATCTGCGAACCGCCTGGATCAGTGGTGATTTCAGTGAATGATTATTCCTGTGTTCCCAGAGTAGTAGCTCTGATATGTATTGAGCAGCTTATCATTCATCTGTTCTAGCATCTCACATTAACAATGAGCTTGTAATGGAAATTCCCATCTTGTCTCTATGAAGCTTCTAGTCATGTATGGATCAATTTTGTTGGAAATGGGTCATGCACGATGAGACTAGCTCTGCTACAGATATAACACTAAGAGGAAGCTTTTTTCTTTTAAGGAGATTTCTTTAGCTATCTTCTTACGATTCTCAAAGTTATATTTCAACCATTAAATGCATGTTACTAATAAGGTTCCTTATTTGTGATAAGTTATTGGTATTGTAAAATTTAAGATTCTTGTTGGAAAAGAGTTTCAGATGAGATTGCATTCTTCAGCTACAAAGTGGGACTTTGTTGTGAAATAGTATTGCATGGAATTGAAGAGATAAGTATTATTGTTATGTTGATATCATATTCTTATAATTATATTGATGCTATGAGATTTACAGGCATTATTCTGAATCTCTTTGTTTATGTGTGTTTATTGAGATTAGACCACAAAGAGATGAGTATTTATGATTATTACTAGAAATAGAGTATGCTATTGTTTATCTTTGACTGATTAATCTTTTATATCTCATTGTTGCAGCTGCAACAAGAAAGGCAATAGGTCGCTTTGGGAAACGTTAGATTCAGAGGGAGACTTCGTAATTAAGAGGGAGTGCTTATGGAATCCCCTTTCGTTATCATACATGCTTGTGATGCTTGTGGTATTTGTATAATTTGACTTAAATGGAACTAAGTCTTATTTTGTTATGTCTACTTCAATTATGTGTAAATAAATGAGATTGTAAGATCAGTTATGATAACTCTTTCACTATGCGATAGTGAACATCATGTTGAGAGAGCCCATGATGTCATCACGTTGAAAGATTCTGTGGTGGGAGTTGGATGTCATGTTGAGAGTTTCCATGACTGTTCACGTTGAGAAAGTCCATGATTAAAGGCTTAGCTGTGAGTCTTACAAATCCGTCATGTTGAGTGATTCCATGATTATTAACAATGAGTAAATTGTTCTCTTAGCATCATGTTGTGTGATTCCATGACTATTAACAATGAGTAATTGTTACCACTTATCATGTTGAGCAATTCCATGAAAATGAGTAATTGATACAAGTTTTTATGTTAAGCGAATCCATGAATGAGTAATTGTTATAGGTTTTCATGTTGAGTGATTCCATGAATTTTATAGGATCTATATAATGAGATTTTATCATTGACTTTTGGTTGTAGTCTTGTGTGATTGTTCAGTTAAAGATCTCACTCTAGCTAAGAGGGAGTGATGAAGATTGTAGCTGCAATAGAGATCTTTATCTCTGGAAATATGGACGTTATTACTGTTATTGTCACCTTTCGCTGAAGAGGACATTTAAAGTTTAAATTTGTAATATTAAATGTAAATGACATGTGTCATTCACATGCATTGAGGCATGAATATTCGAAGAGTTATAATTAATTATAGGAGTTATGGGAATCTCAATAGACCTTTGTTTATGATGTGAAGAGTCTCTCCTATTGTTATATATTCGCATCAAGCAAAGGATATTGTACACTTGAACTTTTATTATCAATAAAATGATCTTTTGTTGTGTGGCTGGGTTTTTCCCTTCATTCTAGAAGGGTTTTCCCAGGATATCTTCTGGTGTTGATTTTCTTTCTAATGATTTTCTTTATTACTGATTTTCATCTTTAGTATATAGGCTCTAGTTTTAACAATGACAACACCATATGACAGTATCCATGGGTGACTTCATAAAAACTGTTGGTGTCGTGTGTATGGGCCTACCCCTTGTGTACATCATGAGGAAGTGACGACTTCCAAATGATTATCACTTGTATTTGTAGAAGTTACTAGAAGGTGATGATCTTACAATAACTTAAATCACGATATACATTTTACATAAATGTTCAAATAGTTCATGATAGATTATATCTTGTAAATTTACATTTAACTGTAAGATGTCATTCACTTGATGGTCTATGAGTTTCCTATATAGATATATTTGAGTACTTGGTGAATATCATGTGTTGATATTCTGCAGGGCATTACTCAGAGTATTTGGCGAATATCGTGTTGATATTCTAGAGGCCAATAATCATGTTATCAAATGTCATCAAAATGGTGGAGATCTTCTAATCAATAATATCCTTAAATTTTTGTCATTCCAAATATTACCAATGGTGTAATATCTATGTGTTTATCCTTCTAAACTAAGAGGTAGTGTTAATGTATATTTCAGTCGGATAAAATATTATTGAAAATATATTATATATTTATGTAATAAATAACTATCATTTTCATTTTTTATTATTATTTCACATTGAAGTTATATGTATACACACACACACACACAAATATATAGTTACAAATTACTATATCTCAATCTCAGGTACTGTGCAAATAATAATAATATATGATTGACCGACTATTCAATGTTAAACTAATCATCAAATTAGTTGACGGTCTCCAAAGGAAAATACTGTTTGAAAGGTTGTGACTTGGAGCCACGTTTCCCATGGGATATGACTTTACTGTGGAGTCACTCATATTGGGGACGTGACTCCCAAGGCAGACATAAATACAATGACCGCCATGTGCAGTTTATACACAGTGAACACATACGTAACAATAGTGTTCAGCCAATATAGATTGCAGAGTTTGGGAGTGTTAATTAGTATAAATAAAAGAGTTTGGCAGAATATAATAACAGTGTAAATAACAAAGTACAGCAGAGTATATTATATATTGTTCTGTTTAAAAAAAATTATACTGTAAACAGATTGCAATTTCAGTGCTAAATCTTTTCAATAAAAGATCTCAGAGATATATAAATCAAAAGAAATAAGATTTCTTCAATCACAGATAAAATCTGATATTTGAATTTTAACAAGGCCCTGAGTTTTTGAGCTTTTGCTACTACAATGGTCAAGTTAGCCTCCCATTTTATGTGCAGCCACTCTCTCATATGTAATTCTATCATGTAACCTATTATTATCCTATACTAAATAATATAGTCCAGGGCTTTGATCACTTGTCAAAAAGAAAAAAATTGAATTTCTGCTTTTGTTGTGATAAGCACTACAATAATTGTGCCATGTGTCAATAACAAGGAAAAGCCATCGGTTAATTCTGAAATTTTGATCCTAAAACCAAGTTTTTATTTCTTCTGGTTCACCCCGGGTAATGTTAATTGTAGCTAATTTGCATCATGCATAGCATGAAGAGAGGTTGTCTACAAGTCTTCTTGCCATCTATTTTGATTGCTGAAGATCTGTCTAAGTTTTACTATATCAGATATTTCTGATCTAACATTTTTTGTACAAAAGAATTATTATTTATGTCTAGCATTGACAGTCAAATTGATTCTTTTAATAGTAAATGTTGCTGATAAATTAAGCCAAATCAATAGGCCTTTGGGCTATTTCTGATAACTTTAACCTAAATCAATAAGCATTTTGGCTTCAGAGATCTAGGGTAAACCCACAGTTAACCAATGATTATCTGTCGAACTACAGTGGATCACTGTCATCATTGTGTATTAGGTTCTTAAAGATTTAATATAATTGCCAACTCTATAAATTTATCATCACTATTCTCCTTATACTAGATTTCAAATGAATTTTTAAAGATTTTCTAAATTAATGGGCTTGATTGTAGATATTGTTAATCATTTGTATTATATGCATAAAAAAATATAAATTGCTTTCACAATTCCAAAGGATAAAAGGCAAAATATATTAATACCCAAAATATTCAACCCCCAGTTCTAGAAATTTTCATGCCTCTGCCAATCTGACTGAATCAAAGCCTTATAAATTATTGATGCCTTAATAAATATAAAGTGTAGTTTGGAAACTTATATAAAACCATGCAGGCTGACCAACTGCCATGTTCGAAGGATCAATGTCCAACTAAGCAGCTGAACATTACAAAGAGTAACATTGAATTAAGAAGACCCTTATATGATCACTACAGCAATTATTTTTTTAAAGCTACACAGTGACGATTACTTAGAGTAGCGGACTAACTTGGCACTCTTGTGGAGGTTTCAAAAAATCAAAATAATACCCAAAAAAGTTTGACCAACCTTCATTTGTTGTGCTCCATAAGAAAACATTTATATAATTGCTACAGTAATTATTTTTATAAACATAGGCAGCATGAAAAATACTTAGAATAGCAAACTCTCTCATGCGTTAGCACCCTTGATTGGAGGTTTAAGAAAATCACAATATACCCAAAAGTGCTAACTTTCCTTTATTTGTTGTGCTCCATATAAATAAGACAAATTTGTCACAGTTGTACTTATAATGACGGAGCAGTTAATGTTTTAGGAGACATGATTTAGAAATAGAAAGAGTTGTGATCTGCAAGAATACAGCAATTAGTTATTCAGAGTCATGTCCCTTGCAAGGGCAATGAGCTTAATGAAAGGTTGTGACTCTTCCATCATGAAGATATAAATAGGAAGGAGAGTCATTTGTCAAAGGCATCCATAAAAGGATCAAGATCAAGGAAAGACAAGTGTGTATTAAGGAAGAGATCTGAGATTCTGAAAACAGCTATGATTGGATATATCATATAAAAAATAGTTATAAAGATGACAATATTTTTTATATGTATGCTTAACATATGCAAATCTCTTATCAAGACGCCAATATATTTTATTATGCTTCTTCAATTGAAAAAGTTGTCTATTCTTAATTCCCACAAACAATCATTACAGGAATGGAGGGAAATATGTTGGGATTCCTCCGAATTAAGTACGTCACTCCAAGGGACAGACCCATCAAGGCAAATGTCACTGCTGCTTGTGGGCCAAGGGGCAAGCTGTCTTAGTTAAACACAATGTACCCTTGTGCTTAATTGGACCTAACAGTCTTCATCAATGACCCCGGTTAACTTGAATGAAGTAGGCCACCCCAAAGGATGGAATTATGTTGTACGCCAAAAGGCAAGTTGTCTTACCTAGGCATTGCATGCTCTTGAGCTTAACTGGGCTATACAATAAACTGGGCACCCTTTATGAATATCCTCTCCGAACCCTATATGTATATGTATTTTATTTGTTGTTGAAACTTGAATCCCTAGCCCTGATGGAAATGAAAAATCTTAAGAATTATATTTCAATCATAATCTAACCTAATTGTAGTACCAAAACCAGGTTATTATGTTGTTAATTATATTACATTCCTTATTTCAATTAAATCTGTGATTCTAGGGCAAGATCCAGGATCATCCCAAAAAAAGGGACTGTAAAAAGTTATAGAAGAAAGAACCTATTTCATATCTCAAAACACCTACACATATTTTTGATAGTTACTACCAAAAAAATATTCAAACATTTGATTAAGTTAATTTTTAAGACTTGAATAATTATTTTTTGGAGTTTTTAAAAATAGAAATAAAATACTATCTGTTGTCTGCTATGTTTTATAACAAAATTGATAAGTTACCATATCCACTCCTGGCATGTGGAATTTGGGAGTCAGCTCACTATACATTCTGATTCGGTTTGAATTCGTCCAAAAATTTGCCACAGTAAAGTCTTGCAGAGGGACCCCAGTTAAATTTTGACAGGCTTTTGCAGACTTCCGATTTCAAGGAATTTGGGTGGATTAAACGAATCTGAACCCAACCCAAAAATAAATTAAACGAATTTTGAACCCAAATCTGAACCGTCAACTTAGCAAAATTGTACTGTTCAGTATAAATGGTCTCATTATTTCAAACTTACAGATTAAGTTGTTTTGACAAATTATCTGTCTGAGAAAGTTTCATCAACCATATAAATTTGAATGAAAAAAATACCATTAAGGGCACAACATTGGGTTGCATCTTCTTGAACCATCCACACAGTAGAGTGAAATACCTCTCTACCAATGAGAAAAGGTGCCAAGGAATATGTTCTCACTCAGTTCACTGTAAATAACAAACATCCATAATATGATATTTTTCCTTAACCTTAAATGCAGATCCACAAAACCACAATAATAAGAAGTCTTTACAGAAAGTCTTTTGGTGGTGAGCATTGTTGCTGACTTTGTGCAGTATTTGGGGATGGAAAGCGGCAAGCAGGGTTCTTCACCCTCTGTCTCCACCTGGTGGAAAATGACAGAAGGCTACAGAGGATCTGCCCCTTCCACAGTAAACCTGCAAGCTCAGCCTTTAACCCGAAGGCTGGGGAAGCAGAAGCTGGACAAATATTGTTCTCTGGGAAAGACCCTCAAAAGAAGTGACATTCTTATGCTTGTGAAGGGAGCAATCAAATCTGGAGCTCTGTCGGCTCCACCTTCAAAGAAGAAAAGCAATGGAGAGGTGGAGTTGTATTTGGTACTCACGTCTGAGGATGTTATTGTGGTGAGCATATGTTGGACACAATCTCATGCTTGAATCTTTATACACATTCTCATTTTCAATTTTTACTAAAATTGCATATCTTAAATGCCACGGGAGCATCCACCCCATATCATCAAATTTCAAACCTTGGCATTTTAACAAACAAAAAAATCAACTGAAATATTGTTTGGTGCCACTTAAGACATGACAATCATTCCACCAAACAAAATCTTACTACTTATATGCAATTGCATTCAATTTCATCACTACACATATTCCAAAGGTTTTTCTCTTTAAAAATAAAAGTGTTTGTTAAAACATGATAGTGTCGGTCAGAATTCAAGGACAAACTGGCAAACTGTATGCATATGTGTGTATACCATTGTTTGTTAAAACATGATAGCGTCAGTCAGAATTCAAGGACAAACTGGCAAACTGTATGCATATGTGTGTATACCAATTCATCATATGAACTGGTTTACATGCATACACACACTTATACTTAATTATCTTGCCATAAAATATATCAGGATTATCCTTGCATTAACTGATCAACCTAAGTATAAAAATCTGAGCTATCAGATTATTGTTATCTCTTGGATTGGGATGTACATCCCTGATCTATATCGATCATATGTGCATCAGGATGGATCGTGTGAAATATTCCACTACCATCGGAGGATATAAAAGAATTGTTTAGCATGTAGTCACGCCCAATAACCATCAGGTACATTTGCAAAAAGGCACAATGGTTAATCCACAAACTATTGAATTTGTTTGTTAATTAGAATTCGCCTTCGTGTCTCTTCAAAGAGACATTTGCCTGAACAGTCACATCCATTCCTCCCTATGTCTTTTAATAGCACTATAGTTGACCGATCACAAAGAGGAGATCATTGAAATCAATAAATGTTCTGCCTCTTGGAGATTGAATACCACTAGTTCTGATTCAGACCTGTGAATTTATATTCAGTATTTCTCAATACTGATTGAGCATTTTAACAGGGTTCAAAAAGCATAAAATTGAAAGGGAAAAATATTGTTAATAAATACCTGTAAAATAATCCAAGAATTTTAGCAATCAGGATGTCCTCCCATCCAAGCTGCATCTTATTTTAGTTGGAATGGGATGTGTAAACAGTCAAGTTTTCCAGCTTAACCAAGTATGTAATTTTAACTATTACGATCAGAATGTTTTAGTATATAAAGTTTCTACATACATCTCATGGTAATACATCCCATTTAAATAAAGATAGGGATGATTGCCTCCTTTTTCTTGATCAGATCATCAAAGAAAGTAGAAACAGGATCTATTTATATCAGAATCATATCCTTTCTTTGAGTTTCTAATCAGTTTGAATATGGTCCATTATCTTCTGCCTTATGTCAATGATTTTAGGGATACATTTGCTATTAAGGTGGATTTCATTCTTATCAGTTTGGCTCCATAGATTATGTGTTGTCATGTCCTTAGAATGTTACATCAAAAGAACTGAATGAAGAGTAATATATGTACCAGCTGAGTGGTAAAATAGATTTTTCTAGACTGGTTATTACACCTAACAATTACTCTTGAGTTGTTTTGGACTGGTGTAGCTGTGATGTGCAGGCAAAAAGATAAAAGGAGACTATCAGATTGCCTACTAAGTATAGAGCTATTGAATCATCAGGAAACTTTTTATTCTATTATGGGTTGAATGCTATCTCACAGAGCTCTTGTTATCACTAGCAAAGGGGCTAGTTGGTTCTGATGATTAAGCAATAATTTGTGATAGCAGTCTGTATCATATGTATCTATTGTAAATTGGTTGGTCAAATTATATTAATACTTTGTATCTAAGTAAGGCTATGTGCCGATTTATGTAAAACTGTGAACTTGTAAGATCTGTTGAGCTACAACCACTTAAACTACAGTTGTTTTTAACAAATATATATATATATATATATATATAAAGGATTTGAACACGTAAAAGGACAAAATATTACTAACAAAATGCAAGAAAAATGGAGTGAGGACTTCAATAGATAGTATTGCATTTGAATGATATATATATCTGCCGATGGCAGGGGATGTCTTTATAGGGAGGTGTCCCTTATAACCGCATTTTTTCATGACCAACATTAATTAAAATTAAAAGACACACTTTCAGTTTGACTTAACTTGACCTTCATCTAATTAGGAGTCTTTATTTGATTAACATTCTTTAATATCAATTTATCTTCATGAATTGCTAATACTTCCTTGGTGGATCCTATATAATATTCAATCAACATTTTTCTTTAGTCCATCGTTTTACCCACTTGATGATCACTTGTTATTATCTTTGATTGATTTTCTGATACTGTAATACCAGATTCAATTATCTTCAAGGAGTTTTGTACTTCTTCTTCACATTAAAATCTTTTCTTGGTATCATAGGCTACAGAAAATTGTTAAGTGTAACAGATTTAGACAATTTTCTAAATCTTTTTGCTAATTTAGTTCCTTCATGGAGGCGATCATGACAATCCTTCCTCCCCAACTATGCTTTCCCTTAAGCAACCTTAAATTTGGGTAATTGAATATATCACCTCCTTCACAAGTTGTGTTTTCCATTGATAGAACTTTCCATTTGATGAGATACTCTTTGATAGTTTTGTCTTTTAGACTATTTGCTCGAACATCAAGTATAGCCTCTAGATCCAAGATCAATTTCCCTTCATCATAAAGGTGGTGGCAAATATTTACATGGAGTAATATTGCCCCAACACCTTTTTAAGGTGAGATAAAAGCAATGCGTTGTGAATTTATCTACTTCCTTGTAAATGAGACATGGTACAAGAACTTCCTTCCTTGAAGAAAACAAGATTTCTTTGCTCTATTTGTCTTGCTAAGAAGCATTGAGCCTCTTTTCATACAAAACATGAGCCTTGTGTCACCTAGATTAAGTGCACACCAGTTTGTGCAAAAATATACCATTTAATATAATCATGCCCAATATTTTCAAATTCTTTTGGATGATTTCTACCCAAAGACATGATCTTCTTGCTTGACCAACATAGATCAAACATTCGCAAAATTCAAAGAATATTGATCACTTTCAAAATATCTAGTCACCCTACAAAGGTCATCCTCTTGTATATGAAGGAGTTTCACTAGTAATGAGCTCTCAAACTACCTTCAACAACATGAGATACAAAAACATTTCAACACAACATATACACCTCAACAAGTAGTGTTGCAAATGTGTGTGATGATATGCAAATGGTCTGATCTATAGGACACAAAAGGTGTCATTTATAGGATGAAAATAGGTTTCCTACAATCTTGGTAGCAATTCGTACAATCACAACTGTGTAGTTACTAAATTAAGCACCAACCAGAGTACTTAAGAACGTCACTTGTAGAAAAACATGAATTGAGAAAAACACTATATTTCATATCTCAAAGCCTTTGAATAAATGTTCTTCATAAACATCTCCAAGTTGCAGAGGAAAAAGTTGCTTAAAGGTTTTTGAAATGTGTATTTATTGAACATAATTAAAAATTGAAGGGATAATAATGTCTTATTGATATAGAAAAATAAGGCTTGCATCATCAATGACACAATTTTTGACGAGGACAAAGGTTGCAGCACATCTCACCCACAATCTTTTTAAACACACTAAACACCCAAAACTACTGGGATCAAAGATGAGACGATTGAGGATATCCACTATATAATGAAGGAGAAAATGAAAAAAGCAAGAGAGGTGGTCTTATTTCGAATTAGCCTAAATTCCTAATCTACCTCTACTTCAACCCTCTCATGTGCACAAATTAATTCAGTGGTATTATACCACCATGAAGGATACAAAGGAAAATGCAACTGCGGACATGTATAATTATTAATTCTAGACTAAAGAGTTGCAAAGAGTCTCATGCAGAAGTGAGCTCTTATATGAAAATCATTCAAAATTCAAAACAAGATACAGCAAAGCCAGCTCTTTAATCAAAACATAGAAAGATGATATGGATGCCAAATATCAAGCAATAATGAGAAACATCACATGGAAACCTATTGATATTTGGTCAAAGAAGAAAGTTACAAGATGCAAGTGGATCTTCAAAATCAAATACAGAGAATCATTTAACAATGATAAACACATCATCTGAGTTATGGCTAAGAGCTATGCACAAAGAGAAAACGGTGATATGAAGAAACCTCTGTCATCAATGCAATGATTGAGACCATCAAAACAGATTTGGCAATGCCAATCCAATTTAGTTGACAGCTTCAAATAGATTGCAATAGTGTCTTCCTCAATGCAAATCTTAAAGAAACAGATATATGACTTAATCCTGAGGGATGGTCTATAACACTTGGAAAGCAACACCAAATGTTCGTGACCTAATAATCATTGGGTTTTCTCATAAGATGATCAAGGCAATAAAAATTTATTTCAAATAACTATTCTACTTAACAAACATTGAGGTCCTATGGTATTGTAATTCAATATAACTGTGGCAATAAGGTAGTAAATACTTGTATCATGTCATACCCAAAATCATTGTTTGAGAAATTCAAAATGAAAGATCGCAAACCCTTGTCAATCAATACCAATGAAGACAAGATTGAAACCCTCCAAAATAACTATTCTTCTTATCAAAAATTGAGCTCCTACGTTACTATAATTGAATAGAAGTGTAGCAAAAGGTGAAAAATACTTGTATTGAAAATGAAATACCCAAAGTCATTGCTTGAGAAATTCAAAATGGAAGATTGCAAACCCTTGTCAATACCAATGGGGACAAAACTGCAACCCTCCAACCATGATCCATCACCTTGATTAGCACAACTCTTTATCCCCAACTTATCGAGAAGTCTCACTTACCTAACCTACATCAAGCATGATATCAGCTATGTTGTTACTTATCTTTCAGGGATTATGTAGGTACTTGAAGTTTCATGCTAGAAAGTAACAAAAACAAGTTCATGGAGTGATCAAAAACTAAGAGGAAAAAAAATTATGTTTTCTACTAGCTCTAATCTGCTAGTTGAGATGAAAATCCCAGATAACAACCTTTGTTAGGTAGGATGAAACCCCTATCATCAATTCCCTTTATGACCCATTTTGTTCAAAAAAAAATCTTTCATTCAACATTCATTGACTAAGGATGAACTCACTCTGTTTCCAGAGCAGCGCACAATTGAAGATAGCTAGAGGTGGCTGACTGGGTCAATATACCTGTAACTCAAGTAATCAGTTGACAAATACTGCTCAGAAGTACCTTCAAGGCCTGAAAAAAAACAAATTGGATCCTTGATGTTAAATTCTTTAACAGTCCATCAGATCTGATCACCTACAGGTATCTGCATAAGGAGGATTTAGGAGGTATATCATGCTGACTGCACAATGTTGGCAGTGAACTGGATTGAGTAAAAACCAACTCCAATCTGCACAGACAGTATAATTTCACTAATTCGTGGTGGAGATAGAAAGCATGGCTAAACCAGATTGCTCTTGACCACGAAAGAAATTCAGATCTCTAAGGGAATGAAGATCACAGCAGCCATAAGATCTAGTCACTACAGCAATCAACAAAATGGAAGCTACAACAGACTTTTAGTGAACCTATGATGACCAGCCATAGTAAAGACCTTAAGTAGACATTTCAGGATTGTTGGTTATTGATATTGGTCTCGACAAAACAGAGCCTTGGAGAACGTAGATTTTGAATCAGATCTGATATAAACTGCCAGTCATAAAGCAAACTTTGGCCTGACAACAAATTTTCTGCTTTGAAGATTCCTGAGGTGGGGTGTTAAGTGCATCAACATCTAGGGGTTTTCACACCTCGGATCTCAAGGCAAACCTTAAAGGATATCACAGTGGGTAATGGTGAGTTATTTCCAATCATATGTAATCCACTTACAAGGAAAATCTCTGTAAGTTCAAAATTAGATCTAGATCACCTATTTTATCTCAGACAATTGAATCGATGATTTTCTGAAATTTGATAATTTGTTTTTCCTCAATTCTGTGTTTCAAATTTTTGGTTGAATCAAGTTTTTGGACACTGAAGCAAACTTTTAAAAAACTCAGCTAATTGCTTGTGTGAAAAAAGATCTAATTTGCATCAGGGATCTGGAAATGGTTGAAGGAAATTAAATCCTAGGAATATAACAAGCATTTATTTAACTTCTGTTTTTTGTAATTCATACTAATTTTTCACCAAGCACTAGAGAAGCACCTATTGAGGCTCACCCATAGTAAATAAAACTTATAAGCTCCAGTTAGTTCTTAGTTTGTATTCTAACTCTGGTGCCTTATCCCTGTGGTTTTCTCAATGTTATTATAAATTGATATATTTGTTAGGTACCACTGACTTACTCTGATAATTTGAAGCCCAAGATAATTTCTTCCTTTTTTATATCAATACATGACATTTGTTGAAAAGACTAATTAATGAAATAACACCAAAGTTCACATAGTGAATGTACTAGGCACAAATAACAAATCTAACTTTCCAGTATTCTAAAAACTAGACACCATTTACAAAAGATGTGAAAAAGCAATTGCATTATACTGATAATGCCTCAGTGGCTAGCTGGGAATACAACTTTATGTTTTCCCAATTTTTCTTTTTTCTTTTATGTTTCAATGGCTGATTAAAGACATGGAAGATACAAAGGTGAGGACAAAGGGTTAAGTACAAGAATCTAAACTGCACTAAAACCGTTAAGCATGTATTGTTGAAAGATAAAATATGCAACAAAAAGAAGCAATCCATCTATTAAACATCCCTTGCAATTAACATGTGATAAAAAGTATACATAATTTGTTCCCTAGAACAAATAGAGTTTCTAGACATAACAAAATACAGAACTATCATAGAATATTGAATATAAAACATCAAAAGTTCTTCCACTAGGAAACAACTACAGTTAACAAAATGACAAAATACTTGATTCATTCACAATACCTTCCTCAAGCCTGAAGATCTGGATATTTCCCCCCTGCTATAAAGTTTTCATGCGCAGCAGCATCAAAAGTCATAGGAGACTCGTGAACTTTGTCAAAATCTTCAATAAGAACAAAAATTGTCAAATAAATATAATGAATCAAATGGAAAGATCATGAGAATAAATCCCAGTTGATTAACCAACTTTTCCAGGGACAAAAGAAACATTTTCATAAATTACAGGGGTAAAATATAGTGCATGAGTACTCTATATTAATGTTTATTTATAATCTTCTGAAAAAACAAGATGTAATCATTACGCCCCTCACCCCACCCCACCCCCCCCCCCCTAAGTCTGTTTCAAAAAAAAGCACAAAAAACTGTTTAACATAGTCCTATTAAGTGTGTCATCAGAACACTGGGTCCATTCTTTAAAGATTTAAAGCAGAACATGTCAAACAGAAACACTATGGTCTAATCAGTGTACAATTATGTGCAAGGTTATCATTATTATTAGCAATCTTTGGGAAGAACAGTCCCTCAGACAAAACGGCAATACAATAGGGAACATATTTTCGCTTCTTAGCTCACAATTAAGACTAGGATCTACATGCCTTTTAAGTTGTATTTTGGTCTTCACTCTCACCCAGGCAGCTGTAAGCCACTTCTAAGTATTGCATTTTATCATGTTGTTCAAATACTTTCGTCCTAAATTTCTTCTTATGTCTGTGTCTTTTCCACATCATGTCAACCCAATATCTCAATTTTCTGCCTTCTCAAAAATAACACTGCAAATAAATTGTGGCCAAGAATCATTACTCGAAGAAGGAATACATCATCTCTACACCCTTCTTAAATATAAAATATTTTCACCCATACTTCAATTGCGAAACAGACTGGGTACTCACTATGCCTTCTCTATATTAGTGTATGTATAATTGTTCATTATTTTATTATTTACTTGTAAACATTTACCAATGAAATTTTGTTAGTTTTGGTATTAAATATAAGTGAGGTGTATGTAATACAGATTATCTGCAATTAGAATCCATATTCTACACATAACTCACTGACAATAATTTCAATTAGTGGAGATATATATTTAATATGATTGTCACCAATTATGACCAAGGCGATGCTCCACTCAACCCTTCTCAATTTCTTCAATATGAGATCAGAAACTAGAACATTACAACGTTCTGATTCTGATCTATTACAAAGGTAGAGAAATTATCATGTAAAAAATTACACTGCAAATCTTTTCCCTTTTCAAAAACTACATTGCCAAGATTCTCATTATTCCCAAAGGGAATATGACATCTCTATACCATTTATTAAGTAGAAAAGATTTTTACTCATTCTTTAATTTTCTGTGATTCTGATATATTCCAAAAGCACATAAATTAAAACTACATCACCATAGTCAAATAAGAGAAATTTATCTTGTAAATAGTTACACTGCAAATCTTTTCCCTTATCAAAAGTAAGGCTGCAAATAAAAAATGTGAAGTTTATCATTTCTCCAAGAGGAAATATGACATCTCTGCACCATTTCAAAATAGAAAAGACTTTTAATGTCATTTGATTTCCACAATCCATTAGTAATATCATGAGAATTTCTGGAGTTTGATTGTGTCGTAATTTTTAAGCATCAACGTTTCGGATCACACACAGTGATCCATCATTAGGATGAGGAGTGCAAGAGAATAGAGAAAAAATGTAAAGTGGCAGATTGGAGGGAGCAAAGAGATTAAAAAGGAGGAAGAGAGGGGGGGGGGTTAGTTGAGGTAGCACGCAGATCGAGTGGGGGGGGGAGAAGAACTAGGATTCAAAAAATTAAATAGAGGGCATTTGGTGTAGAGGAGAGAAGAGAAGATCGAGAAGAAAAAACAAAAAATTAAAACATAAAAATTCAAAATTGAAAAACTAAAACTAAAACAGAACAAAAAATACTAATTTATACTAATAACGAAATAATGCAATAAAAAAGAAAAAAATAAGAATTACGAAATAAAGAACAACGAAATAAATATATAAAAGTGGTAAATAAAGTTAAAAAACTAAAAAATGAAAAAAGGAAAGAAACAAAACAAATAAAAACCAAATAAAGGGGGTGAACAAATTTTTAACAACAAAAAGAAATAAAAATGAAAAACTAAACAAAAAAGAAATTAAAAAGATAAAATAATATAAAATGAAATAGCTTTTAATATTATTGAAAACAAAATGTTGCAGTTATAAAGAATTAAAAAACTAATAGATAAAAAAAGAAAAAAGGGGGGGGGGGGGGGGGAAAAGTAAAGTAAAGAACAAAAAAAAAAAAGAGGACGACAAATGAAAACTAAATAAATATTGAAATTAGTTGGCGAGACTAAGAAGAAAAAAAAAAAAAAATGACACTACCCACAATAACCCTACCCCCAATAATAATGAAAACGAGATAGAGTTTGAGCACGAGAACCTGAAAGAAGGAAGAAAAGCCAAGCCCAACAACCAATGAGAAAATAAAACTCGGGGGAAGGGAGAGAAATGGGGAGCCCCAAAGAGGGAGAGCCAGACACCAAAGAGGAATAAAAAGAAGAACAGGAAGGAGCAGGGGACTGCTACTGACCAGCAACCAGCACCAAGGGGACAAAGAGGAAAAAACAAAAAAAGAAGAAACAACAGAGGACGAGCGCAGATCGCGAGACTAGGATCGATGGCACTTGGCTAACATCGGAAACCAGGAGGGGTTTAAGGTCCATCCCTCGTCCCTATTAAGGTTTATGGGATGACCATTGATTTCAATTGCTTCCTTAAGTTTCCTCTTGAAATAATTGTCCTCCTTAGATAAGAGACGAGCATCTTCCAGGCAGATGTGATGCTTGGTGGTAGATGAGTGTTCAGCTAAGGCTGACTTTTGAACCCTATCATGTCTGATGTCCGCACTATGCTCCTTGATACGAGTGCTAAAGGAATGACCGGTTTCACCTATATAAGGCATACCACAAGAGCAAGACACTTTGTAGACTCCTGATTCTGAAAAGACATCATTGGAGTCTTTGAGTGCAGGGGTCCGGTTTTTTATCCTATGTAAGGTTTTGAAAGCCACCCGTAAGCCTTTTTTACTCAAAATCTTGGCAAGCTTTTGCGAGACACCATCAACGAAGGGAAGAGACACAAAGGAGGGGGGTGGAGAGGGATTGGGTTTGGGAGCAGAGAGGGATAAGAAGAAAGAACGAGCTTGGGCGAAGGCCTTCGAAATTTGTTTACTGGAGTACCCATTTAGTTTGAAGACTTGGCGAAGGTGGGTAAGCTCCAGATTTAAGTGGTCATCATCACAAATTCTGTGGGCCCTTAAAGCCAAGGTCTTAAGGATGCCAACTTTTTGGCTGGGATGGTGATGAGAAGAGGCATGGAGGTACAAATCAGTGTGGGTGGCTTTTCGAAACACCCGACGACCTAGAGATCCATCAGATTTCTTAATGAGTAACACATCAAGGAAGGGTAACCGGTCATTGGATTCAAGCTCTTTGGTGAAAGAAATGCAAGAAGAAATACTGTTGATATGCTGGTGAAACTCCTCAAGTTTCTCCATCCCATGGGGCCAACATACATTGGTGGGGAGAAAAGACTTTTACTCATTCTTCAATTGCTAACTGGGCTGGTTACTCACTAAGCCTTCTCTATGTTAGTGCATATATGGTTGTTCATTGCTCATTATTCAGTTATTCTGTTGTAGACAATTACCAATAAAAATCACTTATCTTTGGTATTAAAATATAAGTGTGGAATATGTAACACAGATAGCACTTGATCTGTATTTGAACGGATATTCCACCTATAACTCACCAACAAGAATCTTAATTATTAAAATAGCATTATAATTGATTTAGTTGTTGATTCTTATGCACAAGTTTTAGCACCTTTTATTGAACTTCATAGACACCTTACACATACCAAGAGCATATCCTAACACCTTTTTGACAATGCTACTTCTCTAAAAAATCCCCAATTACACTCAGACCTTCTTAAGACTATATGATTGAAGTAGCTATGTACAATACAGCCAATTACAATAGAAAAAAGCACCATACACTGCTCCTAAGAAGATAAAACAACCCAAGAGAATTTTAGCTGTAAACCCAAAAAGCTTTCACAGCACTTGTAGCAGAACCTTGAATTCTACAATTCCTTTTTCATCTATAGCCTGTATTTTTGTCTCATTTGGGAGCGTTTCGCTGTAAATAAAATTGTCCAGTAAGTGCAAATTGATCAGCGATGTTTTAGGCTACAGAGGAAAGAATATGAGTTTCTCAGCTGGGATTGAGTCTTGACAGCCTCACTGGAGCTAGTTTTTCATAATTTTTTACAGTCCCAGAGTCTTTGAATCACTCAAATGACTTTCTGTGCACTAGTTTAATCAGAATTCTAAGATTCTATTTATGGTATTTGACTCAGGAATTATGACCTTGTCATTCATGGAAGTCTTATGATAGGAAGTTTTTTAGTGTACATTTGATAGCGATGTTAACCATGTCTTTTCTAGTTGGTCTAAGCCATTGCAAATTAAAAAGCACATCACACTTCTCATTACACATCAAATGTTCCCACATAGCCTAAAGAACCCCAAGTTTCAGTACATACATGGGAACACCTAAATGTTGATCTGTGACAGCTATGAAGATATTACTTGTAATTTTCCTTCTTGGAATATTCCTTATTTTTGCCCTAGGGATACAATTTCAACTTAAGTTAGGAACTGCATAATATTTATAAATATAATTTTATCAAAACTGGAGAGATTTTATTATATATTTAACAACTAATTCTATGAACAATTTAGAAGATAATAGTAATCTTAATCATCTACAAGAATTTACTTTTAGGTTGTCTTGACAAAGAAATATATGAAATATCCAAATCGAGGATCCTTAATAATTGGGGCAATACATCATACTTCATAGCATCATTCACCATTCAGATTTGTCGCATCAGTAATATTTGGATTATAGCATATTCCAAATAGGAAACCACATTGCAATTTCCTTGGGAATGCTTTACAAACAGCAATGGCAAAGCTGGGCATACTAAAATTGTCAATAGCATGGAAGGTGGGCTGCCCTTTTGCCTCTCAACCTTGAAGACTGGTAATCCTCCTTGATCGAGCCCAAGGCACTGAAGGCTGGGCGTCCATTCCATCTACCATTCAACTCGATAAGAGCATGAGAGGTGGTACGTCCTTTCATCTCTGATGAACTTGGAAGGTTGGTCATCCTTTCTATTTGCAAGACACTTCCACAAATTTAAAAATGATTTCTTAAGGAATTTTCTATTTAATTGCTGATTACAATTCTTGATGGATTTGAGAATCAAAATTATCTGAATGTCATAACGAATTATCCTTGAATGAATTTCTAAAGTTATTAGGTGTTGCTGAGTATATTTCCAGTTTCTACTTAATTGAAGATCTCATATGGGATGATTCTCAATTAAGATATGATATTTTTTCCTTCCAATGTAATGTTCTTCCCTTATACTTTGTTTTTGAGATCAACAGGTACCTTCAATATTCCGCCTCTTTAAGGACTTGTCACTCTTCTTTAATCGCTGGCCAATAATAATTATTAACAAATCTCAGTCAACTCCTTGCTAATAAGTATACTCTTTCCAATCTTGGTTGGCCAAATTTAAATTGATATTAATTTCATAGCCTGAACTTATTATAAAGATTGGCTCCTTTGCATCGCTATTATCCTATTAGTATTACCCAGGTTTATTAATAAATACTGCTAGCCCTAGTTTCTTGGGGACATGACATTTCTAGGAAACTGCTAAGCCTAATCTCATGATCTATAGAAAGGCCCATCCATCTTATATACAGTTTGTGTTTATGTAAATCCACCTCCTACAAGTAATTGTATTATCTAGATCAATATTCTATCCAACAAGGCCTTAGTGATACACAAAATACTGCACCAATAATTCTAGTGACACAAGAAAATCTGAGATGCCTGAACATGGTGCACTATCTCAACATTGGACCAAATCTCATGCAAATAGCAGCATTGAATGCATACTGCTCTAACGCAATGGAGCCTGGGTCCGTACACTACGCATACCAAGTATTGACAATTTCCTATCCTCATCACTAGTGGAGCAAAACCCCATTTTGACTTGGCTCAACTTTTACAGACACGAGGCAAAGTCACCCGTGGAGAGAACAACCATTTCATCTTCTATTACAATTCCTCTCCCTCCATAGCACTGTATGATTATATGCACATATGTAGGCGATTAGAATGCACGAGAGAGAACAAAGATAAAGAATCACAAACAACCAATCATTTCCTTCAAGAATGCCAAGTAAAAATATTCACATAAAATAAAATTAATGTTACAATTTCGACTGTTCATTTAAGTCGACGAAATCACTAGAAAGATTCCTGTATCATATCTCATGCTATTATCCTTCATTTTTAATTATGTTCTGCTCATGAGGTGTCTCTTCCCTAGTAATAACAGGGCATATCTTACACCTTTAAGCTAAAACTCTTAAATAACAGACTATTTTAGACGCCCATTCAGATGAGAATTTCGTAAACATTGGTAATGAAATTTCAGTGGAAGTGGGAAATGAAACCTCTTCAACACTTGTGCAAGTTAAGTTCAGCCTCGCCACCGCCTCCCACTCTTATGAGGTTGACTTCGGGGTTAAAATCGCCTACTCGTTTCGATAAAGCTGCAAGTCACAACAAAAAAAAGGCAACCTATAAATTTTACGGACAAAATGGGTCTTCTAAACTGTAGAAATACTTGCAATTTGAATGCCGCTTTTTGAGGAACGAAATTCGTTACCTGCAATGCTTCTTGTAGAAGTTGTACTGGACCCCTGCAAGATATTGTGCTAGTACTTTTACATACAAAAACAGATCTCTGCAAAAAGAACAATAAAACATAAGCAACCTGCATGCTTCTTGTGGAAGAGGTGCAAGATCCCTGGAAGATATTGCGCTAGGCTATTACATGCATAAACAAATCTCCGAGAAATTAATAGCCAAAGCTCGAGAAGAACCTCAACAAAATCATGCACACGGGACCTAGTTAAACCTTTTATACGAAGCTTGCAGAGAATCTAAAGCTGCGAATCACAACAAAACTAAGGCAACCTATAAATTTTACGGACAAAATGGGTCTTCTAAGCTGTAGAAATACTTGCAATTTGAATGCCGTTTTTTGAAGAACGAAATTCATTTCCTGCAATGCTTCTTGTAGAAGTTGTACTGGACCCCTGCAAGATATTGTCCGAGAACTTTTACATACAAAAACAGATCTCTGCAAAATGAACAATAAAACATAAGCAACCTGCATGCTTCTTATGGAAGAGGTGCAAGATCCCTGGAAGATATTGCGCTAGGCTTTTACACGCATAAACAAATCTCCGAGAAATTAATAGCCAAAGCACGAGAAGAACCTCAACAAAATCATGCACGCAGGACCTAGTTAAACCTTTTATACAAAGCTTACAGAGAATCAAACACACGAGCATACAAAATGCTTGCAAATTTATTGCGGCGTATCGAAAAAAACAAATCCATACCCTGCAACGTTTGTTGTGGAAGCGGTATACTATCCCCTGCATGATATTGTACGAGACTTTTACATGCAAAAATACATCTCCCGAAAACTTGATAGCTATATCTCTAAAAGGACTAACAAAAAGTTGAAAACAGAACCTAGAAAACCTTTTATTGGGAGTCCACAGAAAATTGAACACACGACCATCCATAATCTGCACTGCTTCTTGTGAAGTGATAGACGATTTCCTGCAAGATATTGTACCAGAAAGGAAATTTTAGAAGCTAAAACTCCAAAAGGACCTCAACTTAAACATCTTGAACGTAAGACCATAATAACTTTCACAATTCATGGCCGCCAGAGGATCGAACCCGCGGCACGAAAAAGAAAATAACGATGCAATTTACGACTGCATTTCGAATCCCGAGGAGTAATTATCATTTTTCGTTTTCCAGCAATTCCATGAAATGCTAGGCGTGCGTTCCCATATATCGAAAACAATATAATAATATATTAATAATAAATATAATAATAAATTGATAATAATATGTGATGTGAATATCTCCTACTTATCAATTGATAATAATATATTAATAATAATAATAAAGACATTTAAACATTCCCCCGGCGCCGCCTTTGTGTTTGTGACCTGTCCCACTGCGTTAATCACCAAATTAGCTTTTCTCAATAGCTTAACATTGGTCTTTGCCCCTTTACTTTGGACCAAAAATAATTTCAGTTATGAGATTATTTATTTGATTATATGTATAGTAGTCTATTTTAATATATTAAAAAAGATTTGAATCTCTTTCTATCACATAACTTCTAATATTTAAGCAAATATATTTTACTTAGTTATTTTTAGGGTGGACAACTACAAGGATCTCTTTTAGTTGGTAGGTTATTTTTAATTTAGACATAAGTAAAACTTTGACAAACCACAAATTTTAGAAGATCAATACAATACATGTGGAATAGTAGATTATATGAATAGTGTATTTCTAAACATAAAATATATATTTGTATTAGATTAATATACTTGTAATCTTTATATAAATTGAAAATTATATAAAGACCTAATTTCTAATATCTTACCTTGTGTAGTGAAATCTAGACATTAACAACTACAACTTAAAGCATTGAGCATTTTATTGTATTATACTAGTGGGATAACATGTTTAATTATTTAGAGAGTTGATTTCAGTCTTTAAGTTTAGGTTTTTGAGTGATGTATTGAATATGTTTGGCCCATACAATTGACAAGATACATAAGTATTAAAGTCACTATCTCTTAATTCAATTGAACTAATTACAAGCCCTTCTCAAAAAATATTTAAATTTGAAGAAACATAAGTAATTTTTTGGCCTATTGTCCACCTTTTTCAAGTAATTATTTGATTGGAAGCTTCTTCTACGTCAGTTTGTAGAAACCCTTCTTTATTAAGATTGTTATTAACCTCATGCAGAAACATGACTCATTATGATCATCATAGTCACAATAGAGGGTGTGTATCGAATTCTACATATCCAAGAGCGAGTTGAGACTGTGAGAGGGCCACATACTCATATCACTGAGGAGGGGTAGATACAATACATAGAGTGGTCACAGCTATAGACTCAAGGGTTTTTATCTTTAATTATTGGTTTCTACAATTTACCATGGATATTCTCATCCTTCAATAAATACTCATCATTATTCTCACTCTAGTCATGTTAGTTGATGAAGAAGGCATGCACCTAGTCTAGGGTCTAGTTCATACTATTTGAGCAATGGAAAAGTCTATGATCATTTATGTATAGACACAAAGAATGCTAGTCCATCTCTATTATAATTTTGAGAGGCATGCACATAATGAGGAATATGACCTAATGACATGTACACTACTACTGGTGTGTGCATTCAAGAAAATTACATGCACATGGTTAGTGGGTTTTGTAATTGAGATTGCATTGACATATCCATGTGCATATCCATATCCACTTCAGAGACCATGCCAAAGAGGAGGTTTTTTATATCGAAGAGTGGTGTTTAATAGATTAGAACCTCCAACTATCATATGGAACCCATTTCTCATTTTAAGCCTTTGGCCAGGATAAATAAATTAATTTTATAGGATGTTATAGGGTTGACTTATCTTTAGTTATCATAAGTACATGATTACGTCCTTCCAATATGATCAAGTGTAGGATTGTATGGTTAGATATAAGAAGTTCCACACCAAGTACAAGGATATGTGATTAACTTGTACTATCACAACACCAAGAGCTAAGCCTTAATCAATATCTCTGGATGGTGTGACTTAGAAGACGAGGAGTAAAATGAAAACCCATTAGAAGTGATTATATGGTAGGTATATCACAAGGATGCATGAGATAACAGTACATAACTCATCTTCCACCATTGTCCTCCAGAGTCATCCTATTAGGAATCAGGGACAATAAGCCCATTAGACGCATGATTCAAAGGAGGAGGATAGAGATTGACATTGAGATTGTAATGACGAGCATAATCAAGATCATATATAGAAAGAGGAGAATAAAGAAAAGAGATGATTATGATATCCCACTAATGTGTCCTACATCTCAAGCACGCATATCACCATTACCAACCCCTTATATTATGTACTAATACATTACAAATTCAAAGAGCCAAGCAAGGTTTTTCTATGTGTCCTTGTCTATAATGAATTCTATTATATATGAAACTCTGCCTCTTTAGTTAATCCGAAATGGAAAGAGGGAGACTTGTGTGAGATTCTATATATATGAATTGATTTTACATGTTGTCTTATTTGTGTCAATTTTTAGATACATGATGGATTATATGAGTTCATATTTTTCTACTTTTCATGTAGTTGGCATACAAGGATGCATGACTCTGTGAGTTACATCCTTAAAGGAATGGTTTTATTGGTGAGCACCCAATTATCAGTATGGGACAATCTTATAAGGTAATCATATAGTTCAAGGAGACATGGAGGCATTTTTATCTTGTTTTATACATAAAGGTAGATGTATAGTCCCTATGCATGAGATGGATCAAGGATAAGTTGAGAGAGAAAGAGAAAATACATTGCAATAATTTTGAGCTCAAGGTATAGTAGATGGGGCTTTAAAACATCACAAAGAAATAGTGATAAGGAGTCATTATAGGAGTCACTCACAATCCATGGCATCACATAGTCGACTAATGCAAAGTCATAAGGGAAAGAAAGTGTCTCACCACAACCCATAACCATGCAACCTTTTAGGAACTTCAAGAACTATAAACAATTAGTTACTTGGGGTACAACATCAACTCAACATCCTTTTAACATCATAGTAGAAATATTTTAGAAGTTATTACTTTTCACATCAAAACCTACTTTTGATGTCTCTACTCCAATTAGGCATATTCCTAGGCACATGAGGTTAACTTACCACCAAGTTACAAACGATAGACTACACTTGATTTTCTTCCTTCTCTTGCTTCTAGTGTTAGCCCCAATTGATGATGTAACTGAGAATGCTATAAATGTATGTGAAAGAGTCATATCAGTTGTTATGTTGTAATTGATGTCAAAGTCTTAGTTGGCTAGACATCATGCTAATCTAGTAGAGTGTCATGTCATTTGATTTATGAAGAGGATTTGATTGATGAATATGATTTGAAGAAAGTATGATAATGACATAGTCAATAAGTGTGGTATTCAATGGGCACTTGACTGAGTTGGACAGTGACAATGTAAGGTTGGGTTGATTGTTTTACAATCGTGTAATTAAGTAATGTAATAATGAAGTCTATGTATTCACTGAGCTATAAAAGCAACATTGACTAACAAGGTGAAAGAATGAGTACAATTATAACCAAGCATTTGGAAGAGGAAATTAAGTCCAGTATTAACCGAGTAATTCATATGTTAACCGAGTGATATATTGCCTGAGTGAAACGTAATATTCACCACATATGAGTTGGAAGAACAAGTTAAGAAAGATGAGATCTAAGGCTAACTTATGGTGAAGATAAAGAATGTTTGAGAAGTTTGAAGGTGGAAGTCAAAGTTAGTTACAATATTTATGGCTGACAAAACACAATGAAGATTTGATGATGGAGATTCAAGCAAGATAAGGATGAGCACAAAGTTTAATGAAAGTTTTTTTTCTAAGTGACTAAATACATTGAATTTGAGATCTGTAGATGTGATTAAGCAACAAAACCCAAAAGAATCTAGAAGTAGAGAGTTTATTATTTAAGGTGATGTTCAAGCAAGATTTTGGTTGTTGATTGATCATTAATCATTATTGTTAAGTCAGAGGTTTATGTGAAGTAAAGAGAAGAAAAGAAGCAATGTGAACTGAGCAAAGAAGAAGGAATATCAAGAAAATTTGAGAACAAAGTGAAAGTATGAAGCAATTAATTAGCCAAATAGAGATTAGAGAAAGAAGAAGATAGAGAAAACCAAATATCTGAACAAGCAAGGTAGTTCTAAATCTTACAAATCATTTAAATGTCACTTTCTTACCATTGTAGCAGAAAACTCTCGTAACTGAGTGGACCTAACAAGTTTGTGAAATCCTATATGGTAACTTCGATTAGTGATATTTGTAAGTCCTTTAGAGAGGGTCACTATTTAAACAAGATAAAGGAGTGATAAGGTCTAGATGATCTTTATGTTAAAACCCTCTAACAAGGTCACACTAAAATTGTGCATGTAACCTTTAACAAGGTTGGCTCCTAACAAAGCTCACTTTAGAAAAGTGAAATTATTTGGGTTGTCAGTCCCAAGTGGTTTTTTCCCTTTGCAAGGTTTCCATGTTAAATCATGGTGTCAAATGTGTGATTGTTTTTGTGTTACAAGTTAATTTCCATGGTATTTACTTAATACTACAACTCAATAAGTAAGGTAAAAACTAAGTTATATTTATGATACTCGGTAATAATAGAAATAGAGAGATAATAGTTTGAAGTAAATTGATTAGAAGATTAAATTGTGAAGTTGAATGAGATCACTGAGTTATTGATATTGTTGTTTATGAAGTTTGAATTAGTACTAAAGTGTTTGAAAGGCCTATAGGATAACTGGACAAAATTGATTAACCCCCCTCCCCCTCTCTATTATCTAACATCTACGACCTATCTAAACCACAAATAACCAACATTTATTTGTACCTTAACTCTTATTAGCAAATGCTTTATAGAGTCCTAGTTTTCTACTAACCCTACTTTGTAAGTTTTCACCCTACAACTTTCCTAAGTCTCAAACATGTTGGAAAATAGAATGTAGTTATGAATACCCTTTTTTTCCTATACTTAAATATCACAAAATGGGTTTTGGGTCTCGCCTTTAGGGTGCATGATTCAACACTAGTTAGACATGCCTAATTTGGGAATTAACCATATTTTAGAAAGGTACTCCAAATTGGTTTGTCTTTGCATGCACTCCAAAACACCAAATCCACCATCAATTTTTTCCTGGTCCATCCACTTCTTGCTCTGCAACCAAGTATGTATTCTAGTCTTAACTAGTCCAACAAAGATGCATGGTCATTTATTGGCTCCAATTAACGAACACCTTACTCTCCTTGTCTGAAAACAACACTATCTTAGAGTACTATTTTAACCTTAACATTATACCAATGGCCAAAATTTTCCATTGGTGTAAAGTCATGATTTTTGCATTTTTTTCTTATGAAACCCTAGGTGAACAAGGGTTTTGAACCAGTCTACACCAAATGCCATCTATATTTAGATTTCTTCAATGATTTGTTATGAATGGTCTTAAAATCTTTGTTATGAATCCATGTTGGCAATAGTCTTCTTTTCGAATGGTCTTCTAATCTTCTTCATTGGTCAATATCAAAACTAGTCTTTTCCATCAAAGGTCTTCAATTCTTCTTCATCAATCCTTGATTTATAGATTCACAATCTTAGTACGAACTTTTTCCATCTCTCATGTATTTTCATCTTTTACACTTATTGATATCAATGGCATATTGTTGACATCAATTCCAAACACCAATGCTAACAATCTCTCAGGGTGGTCCCACAATATACGGTTATACTTTTTTACAAACTTTGACACCAAATGAATATTTTGAAAAAATCACATCCAAGGAACTATTGTTGCAAAAACATTAAGAAACTTGATGATGATGTAAACTGGTGATTTTTAGCATTTTATGTTTAAATTTTAAAATTACTATAAAAAATTGGATTTGACTTATATCTATTTTCCATCTCCTTCAAAAACTAAGTAGCTAATTTAGGTTATTATATGGTGGGTGTAGCTCGTTGAGAGTGTCTCGTGCAATGTCCAATAGGTGATAAGTCATCCTTTTTTTGGTGTTTGTAAAGAGACATAAGTGAAACTTACACCACTTGTTAAACTTTATGTCTTCTTAGTGATGAAAACTCTAGATATCACCCAAATGATAATAGAAGTCATGACTTGTATGGTCATTTTATGCTTGATTTTCATTATAATGGTGGCAAGAGCAACAAATTATTTTTTCTAAAAGTGGTGCCCCTGCCTATAACGCCTTGCCAGGGAAGTTAAAAGAAATTAACCTATTATGTCACTAAGTTTTCTAAACATTTTTTTAAAATATTAAAACAACAAGAGATAGCATAGCGGAAGCAATAACTCACATACATACATAAGCAATACATTAACATTTACATCTCTTAAGGATTTCATGGTGTTGAATTGCATACATAGGATTTATTAAGATTAAGTCTAAAACATAACAAAGTCCACATCATAGGATACCCATAAGTACAAATCAAATGAAATAATATTCAAGTACATAAGATGCCACATGGCATAACCAGAATGCATAATTATCCTCTATACAAGTCACAGGGTATGAGATGCTAAAAGAATATACATCATGATAAGGTACAACATCTCGTAAGATCTCCAATAATCAAAGTACAATAAATAGACATACGATAATAGAAAAAATTCACAAGATCAAAAGAATGGAACAACTGCACAAGTACATCCAGCAATAACATCCAGCTATTAGATCTCAATGGTATAAGAAACACTACCACCTGACCTCATGGAACCTAAATGGCCCACTCCCACCACGTGGAGGAGATAATCCCAAGTCCCAAATGGATAACAATCCAAAAGTTATAACAAGAAACTAGGTCAAGGAATCTTGACAGCAATCTATCTCAAAGGTAACAAGTACAAGTAACATCTAGTCCCAGAGCCAACAAAGATACGAAGGAAACCTAATATGCATGTGGAAAAGTGTCATCACATGAGCCAACTTTACTGTTATCTTGGAAGCCTCTCTAGACTTTGGTCCCCTAGTGGCTCTATGAGCCAACTTTAACGTTACCCCAACACCCTCTCTACTTCCATCCTAGCCTATACTAGCACTTGAGACATGGGTGAGGTAAAGCGTTGACTCTTGTTAATTCATTTTAGCTCATTTAATGAAATAATATCACTTATTAATACAACTTACAATGGGTTACCCAGACAACCTCTTTACACTACAATATTTGGGGTCAAATATTGACGACAATTTGTGACGATAATGTGATTTGTCTGTGATTTTGATGTTTTCTTTTGCAATTGTTTTTGACGTCATCATTTTTTTAAGGCAAAAGTTTCAAGCCACTATAATATTTATATAACTGAGTGTGGAGA
Organism: Cupressus sempervirens; assembly: GCA_028749045.1. Classification (NCBI taxonomy): domain Eukaryota; kingdom Viridiplantae; phylum Streptophyta; class Pinopsida; order Cupressales; family Cupressaceae; genus Cupressus; species Cupressus sempervirens. Next base: position 117,503,845 of record CM053791.1, on the reverse strand, counting down.
TCAGCTATGAAGATCTACATTTTCTTTTCCATGTTGTGCCCTTGCTTTACAAATCGTTGATGTGTTGTGCTCTTGCTCTACAACAAATTGTTGTGCCATGCCCTTGTGATCTGTGTGCCCTATTTCTTCTACATTAAGGGGAAGAGGAGTAAGTTTTTCGTTCCCTCGAATTGCCTTCTTTCAAGTCTTCCAATTTCACAATAGTATTCTTGGTTTTTGAAGCAAAAGAAAGATGACTTCCAACATCTCCACATGGTACTTTTGATCTTGAAAGTGGTAGGTATTTCCTTGAATCAAACCTCTAGAATGTATGCCCTAGTCATCATAGGCATTAGCAGTGCAGTCTTCCATACATATTCCTTGCAAATATGAATAATACATTTTAGAAAGAGAAACTATACCTCATGCATGAAAATAGACATTTTTTAGTGCCTCCCTATGGATATGGTCATCATCTTGTACATGGGTTTTTGTGGTACCCCTATGGTCAATATTAGCACATACTTCATCTTGTTGGTGATTAAATTCCTTTATATTATGAAATCCATATGTCATGCCATCCTCTTTTTGGTTGATCAAAACCATAGCAAGAACATTCTCAAGTTCATTAAATGCCTCTTCAATTAGTAAGAAATTCCTTGCAATCTCTTCATCAAAACTAGCCATAGATTTCACCTATACCTTTGTTTCTTGTGCTTCACTTCTCTTTATCTCCTATGAAGAATCTTCTTAATAGGCCATTTTATCTTAGGTATGATCTGCAGGTACCATGATGGACTGACCCAATCCATGTACTCATTTAATGTCATTTCCAATTCTTGTTTGGTACTCTTTAGCTTCATTACATGTCACCTCTTTGTTTTTTCTTCCCTTTTTCTCCTATCTTCCTCTTTTCTCTTCTTTCTTTTCTTTTCCTCTTCTTTCTTTTTGTTTTGTGCATTCTAATATGCAATCCATGCATCTAATGCTAGCTCCTTCCCATAGGTCAAATCCTTCCTTGTGACCATTTTCCTTACTTGGTTCTTTTCAACTACCCTGGTTTTGGTCACTTATCTACAGGTTTTCTCCTCAACCTATCTTACCCACACAAACTTACCAAACTTCCCTTTCCTAATCTTTATGTGATATGATACCAATATGATGAGTAGGAGTCTTCAAATCACTAACTTCACACTAGGATTCTATTATTCCTTCACTTATTTCATTGAACAAACAACTCATTAGAGGCTTTTCAATTATAACTAATTAAATATCAAACCTTGATAAGTTCATCAATTCTATAATCTTCAAAAAAATTCAAGTGTTCAAACAAACTCACACAACCACCACTAGAGATATCATTATATCAATTAGCTTTTGGGGTCTTCTGCCCATTTGGATCTCAATCACCTACTTACCAAGTCACACAATATCCTTACCTTTTCTTCCACAATACCCTATGGTGTTTAATCATCAAGATTCTTTCCAATGTTGAACTTGTGGTCTTGGAACACAAACTCCAACTCTTAGCAAATTATAGCTAGTAGACAATGGAAAAGGACAATATATTGATCGTGGGTTTATTATCAACTTGTTGTCACTAATATGAAATCAATAATCATCATCACAAACCTTGCAGATTAACTAACCAAATCCTTGATGAAACTATTCCACCATTGCTTACTTGATAACCTATGTAACCCAACCTTTATACTCTACTTAAGAACCAATAATCAGTTGTGAACTTTGTATGATTGTCTAATATTATGAACAATTATAATTACAAATGATTTATTATCCAACCCCACTCTTTCACCATTCCAAAGTCATTGATAATCTAAAGCATTTTCCTAAGTATGTCATGTTGATGTTTATCTCCTAACATCCCTTATAACACAATATATCAAGCATAAGACCGATCACATGATTTACTGTCATCAATAAGCTAGATGATTGTGTATATGAAATGTGCAGTTTCAAAGAAAATGATAAATTTCCTTACCATTCCCTAGATGGGAATAATTATGTTGTCTCTAACCTTATTTAGTCTATCCTTGCATTTGAATCCCTTTAAACATAAAATGTTTGGACAAACCATTTATTTATCCTCAAAATTGTGAAAAAACATATGTTTTACCTACTAGGGCATCAAATTACTTCCAAGTGCCTTCTCCAATCAACATGAAACCAAGGTCATTTGAAACCCAATTGAGTGTGCTACAAAACACCAAGAGATATTAATTTTTGGATGGTTACAAAATGAGAAATATGCAAACCCTTATGACAAGTCGATATACAAGGGTTTGAAAAAACTTGCACAAGATCCTCTTGATCTCTTTAGTGTTTTGACAACATTTTGAATCCTTTTACAATATGACCTTACATGTTAAGACACATCAAATAGGATCAACATAGACTAATTGCATCCATGTGAACTATCTTACCCTTTGTTCAACCTTTCACCATGGTTTGAACAACCATGTCTTGACTAGATATAAGTCCTATTGGCTTCAAAGTCTTAGAATTTGAACAATAATATTATATTTGACAACTAAATGGTCTAATGGACTTCATATGCTTGGGTCGGTGTTGACTCATCTATCAAACATAGTTACTTATTTCTTCCATGCTACAATTTGAATGCCTCTTGGGATATTTGAATAGTGATTGTCATTTAAAATAAGTCTTCAATTTATTTATTTATTTTTGTCTATTGATCATCAACACTACTCTTGTTTTTAGCTTGCTATTTTTCAACTGAATAAAAGAAAAATATGTTATAAATGGGCTTAGATTTCCTTGTCTCTGATGGATTTTTTTTTAAATCAACACTCACCATTATACTTCAACACCTTTGATTTATTGACTATCTTTAAGAATGAAGGCTCCCAATACTATAGTGTTGATCTATGCGGTAGATTTTACAACGCCCAATTTTTATTTGTATGTTGAGCATTTATCCATAGCAACATTACATGTTGGTTTTAGGAAATATTTTACACATTAATTGCATTTAGAGAATCAACATCTATAGGAAATATATAGGTAATTGAAGAAAGAAAATATGATTTTGTCTCAGAACAATCCAAATTCATTTACTTCATATGTAGACTTTGTGGCATAGATTAATTTGGGTAATTTTAATTTAACCAAAAAGTACAAATAATTTATATTTCATTTTAGTTTTGTTTATGTTGAATATATATATATATATATATATATATATATATATATATATATATATATATATATATATATATATATATATATATATATATATATATATATATATATATATATATATATATATATATATATATATATATATATATATATATATATATATATATATATATATATATATAGTGAAGTAATTAATTTGATTGATGGAATTGTTAGTGGTTTTGGGAAATTTCCTTACTAAGTCAATTATTAATTTTTATTTTATTTTTAAAAATTTGTTAGCTGAATAGAGGAAAAATGGGGAAAAGACTCATAGTGTGTCTAAAAATGTTTTACTTTGTCTTATATAGAGGATATTTAATTAATTACTTAGATGGTGAAATGTTAATGGAAGATTAACACACACAAAAAAAAATTCTTGGAGGAAGGAAATTTTATCTTTATTTTTAATTTATTTTACATTTAAAGAAATTGAATTGTCAAACATTAAGTATGTTGGGATTAGTGTGACATTTTGTATTTATTTGGAGATAAAATCAATTTGATGTATAACGACACATGGTTAATTATTTTAAATTCTTTACACATTTTGGAAATGTTATGGGAGGGGTGCCAAATGTGGAATAATGGGGATGGGTAGATTTGGAAATGATGTGCATTCCATTCTATCTACTAGTTGTAAATTCTGGTCTCTAAGTGCTTTGGCCAAAGCTACTTTACGCATATGTGTTATGCTTGGTTATTGTTTCATCTCCCTGCCACATCCATGTTTATGTTCTACATGTTAGGCATATGTGCTATCATAGTTAGTTACATGGCTACACCAAATCCATTTGATCCTATCATTCTGGGAAACTTAGGATCAAAGTCTCCTAAGTTTCCATGTATAATCAAGATTTTGCAAGGGTGGGAAGATAGAATATCTTCATTTTAGGTAGAAACCCTAGATAGGAAAGGGTTTTGAACATGTTTGCACGAAATTGGGGATATCTTCTAAAAACCATAATGAAATAAATATAAACAAACACCAATAGAAATCCAACTCATAAATATAAAAAACCATGTGAATTAGATTATCTAATGAACCATACTAGGTTGTGCATAGTATCTAGTGAATTTGTATCATGAAAAGTCGTTCATAATAGATAGATTGAAAATTATTTGTAACATGGATACTTGCTAATGTTAATAGATACTAGTTTCTCGTATTGAAATAAATAAATCAAAAAACAAAATTTTTGGAGGAGCACTGAGTCAATGCAGGCCAAGACAAGGATAGGCACCAATGTGAGAGAAATTTGAGTGGTCATGTTGGGCATGCTAAAACTGCTTGAAATTAATTATTCACTAAAAAATTTCTTATATATTCTTAGTCTTTGTCAAATCAATCAAATCATATATATTTGTCCATTTACAAAATTAATGCCTTTGTAAAAAGACATTGATGCTTAGTGGATGTGGAATGCATCATACAAATCTATGATGACATCCTTATTAGTAAGAAAGTGATTGTAGTTGAAATCAAAAATATATTTGGTTGATATTTTAATATACTAAATAAATTGTGAACACAAAATTATGGAAAGAAACATAACATGTATGCATAGAGAATAAAGTGGATGCAATTCCTAGCACTAAACCTTCTACTTAAACCTAAATAGTTATTATAGCTTAGGAGGAGAACTTTACCAAAAAACCATTAGACCTCAAAATAAAGGAGTTAAAGTATGCAAAGTTAACTATAGGTATGTTAGGAATAAGTGATCATGTATCTCAGTTCACATATGTTTATTTGAAGGTATAGAAGGTCTTTGTAAGTTTTAGCATATTCCATGATAGTATTGGCTTTGTATACTATCACTTGATGCATTTATGAAAAAATGTTTTTCTAAGAATTTAAGGGGAAAATTTGAGTCATTTGTCATCATTCAAGCAATAATATTGTGACATGCTATAAATTATTCAAATATTTCCAATCTTAAAATGTTAATATATATTTATTTAAAATTTATTTAAAGTTCAAGTAAAACATTAATTTTGTTGAACAATTGTAAACTTTTCAAAAGTGCATGGTTATTTTCTATTAGCATTGACGGGCTTCCCTTCAAAAAAATCAAAATGAAGAGGCATAAATGGAACACAAATTATGATATTTCCTTTATTGCACCCATATATTCCCACTGTGTCCCTAGGTTAGACAATATTGTCTATTAGTTCTCATCAACAACTAAGGTAATTAGTTCTCTACCACTATCAAAACTTATCAATGGGAGAAAGTGTTGATCTCAGATTGGTTTTGACAAGTGAGTGTCAACACACTTACGCTATTTACTTAGTTCATGCCGAACAAGTAACATATGTCGAGCAAAACATAGAGCATGTTGAGTTCATAGTGAGTGTCGAGCCACTCATGTGTTGAGTCACTCAAGTGTCGAGCAAACAATGTATGCTAAGTGATTCAGGATTCAAGTGAATAGTGGATGCCGAGCGATATAGATGCCGAGTCACAACAGAAAGATTAGTGCATGCTGAGCATTAGAGACTTCAGATGTTGAGTAAGACGGTTTTGACATATTTGTTTGTAATGGCACAAACAACTATGTAAACCATTTTTGAGCCGACCTAAAGGTGAATTACAATATTTTGGAGATAAGAACGAATCTCAAGTTGGATTCCCTATGCAATTACATGCAACCAATTAGAAAAAGGGAAGGATTAAGGGGCAAAATGGATGAATCTCAGTAGTAGATTCATGCTTAACCCTAAGTCACCTAAGTCTTTTTACAGAGGAAAAACCCTAAACTCTCTCTAAATGAGTGAATGAATATGAAAGGAGCAAAGAGAGAAGTTTGCATGTGCAAACAAAGCATTCATGGTGGCTTAAGAATTATGAAGTGAGACAACATTGCATAATCAGTTAGAGAAGAACAAAGGAAAGAGAAGTGAATACAACAAAGAGGCATTTGATCAAGAAGGATCAAGAAGACACGTGTTTAGAGGTGATCTTTTATCAAGCAATCAAGTGCTGACCGCAAGATCAACACTGAGACATTTTAACAGGTGATTTCAGTCAAAATCTCTTAACAGAGTAGTCCTAACTAGCTGTCTTGAAATCCTTTAATAGGGTGCTTACTTAGTTGTAAGTTAAAGTCCTTTAGCAAGGCACACTTCTAACAGGGTGTTGAAATCCTCTAACAAGGTGAGACCTAACAGTCCTTGTAAGCCTTTAACAAGGTAGACCTTTCGTAGGGTAGATCATGTCTCGTGATCAAAACATTGTAACCTTCATTAGATACACCTTATTGCTGCAATAGTGAAGATTTGTGGGTGTCATCCCCACCCCAGTTTTACCAAGTCTCACTTGGAGGGTTTCTGGGTAATCATATCTGGTGTTATATGTGTGTGGATGTTTACTTGATTACATGTTTTAGATTTATATGCTTTACATGTTATTTCAATTTATACATTGAATGCATGAGATAGATGTGTGGTGAAAGTTTTATGGGTCCAAGTTTAAACTACTAATTCACCCCCCCCCCCCAAGAAGTTTACCTTTCCTATTGTAATTTTAACAATTGGTATTAGAGCCTTGTTCTCTGAAAGAGAAGCTTTGCAGCGTTGAGGAAATATCTTGAAATGGAAGTCTACAAGTTGGGAGAGACTATTGAGAATCAAGAGATTGAAATACATCTCATTCTAAATCAACTAAATGAAGCAAGAGAATAACTAAATAAATCCTTGAAGAGAAGGAAGGAAATTTCTATTATGAAGGATGACACACAATACAGAGAGATAGACACTACTAAGGTATTTGTAGATGGAGACTCCAATGAATTTGGTGCAAAAATTGCAAATCTAATGGAAAAGAATAGAGCCCAAGCCAAGGAAATCAAAAATCTCAAGTTAGAGCAAGAATCAAAAGCTATACTACTGTGTGAGGTGACTAAATAGAAGAAGAAAGCCATGGAAAACAAAGCAATGATTGAAGAAGACAAAAGAATTTTGGCCAACAGAGTGGAAGAGAAGTCAACAGAATTAACCAAGATTTCCAACATGCAATTGGATACTCTAAGTCAAATGATGAATTCCAACTATGAACTAAATTTCAAGGACATTGAGATAACTACATTGAAGTTGTAGAATGAGAAATTGCAGAGTGACCTAAAGAGGGAAAATGAATTTTCTGAAAGTTTCAATAAACCAAGTGAAGCCATCAAATACTTTGAGCAATTATTGAGATCCCCTAGATCCAATAATGACACATCAAGACTAGGATACACAAGTACTGAAGAAGGAGATCATCCAAAGTGTTGAAGAGAGGAACAACCAAGGTAAGAACTCCAAACCTACTTGTCATAATTTTGGTAAGAAAGGACATACTGCTAATGTGTGAAGGAGCAAGACTACAAATCAGAATGTTAAGCACAAGAGCATGGTTCACTACCAAAAGTGCAACAAACAAGATCATCAGGCACGTGAATGTAGAAACAAGACCATGCACACACAAAGGTTTGAAGGATATTGCTACAACTGTCAGAAGTATGGACATAGAGCTTTTGAGTGCAAATCCAAACCCATGTGGTCATCAAACAAGCAAACAAAGGTAAGGAACAATGGCAACTCTTATAACTGGGATTATAATACAAGATATAGTTGTCATTATTGTCAAGAATATGGACATGTTCTTGAGAATTGTATTAGAACACACTTTAGAGGCGACTACAAGAGGTGGTTGAGTCAAACCATATGTTTTAGTTGTTTGAAGACTAGTCACATCAGTAGGTATTGTCCAACAAGGTCAAAGACACCAAGTTGTGAATTTGATAAAGGCAAAGGCAAGGTAGATGTTGAAAATGTCAGAAATGAAATAAATATGACATGGAAGAAGAAAGATGATTGCAACACATCAAATGGAAAAGGGATCACTTCACCCAATGGGTCAGGTGATCACACCTCGTCAAACTAGGCAATCAAGAGGTATGTGGGACTGATAATTAAAGGTTATATTATTCATCAGTTCCAAAGGAGTTAGTACTGAAAGGAGTACATTAGCATGAATAAAGATGCAAGATGTTATTAGAAATCTAAGATAAATCTTTAAGTTTTTCATGTTACTGTTGAGCATGAAATATTTCCTATGTGTTTTGAGTAAATGCTAGAAGGTGTCAAGCTAACAGATTAGCTAGTTGATGATGAGCTCATAGTGGTTTTCGAGTAAGTGGAGTGATAATGGATGCCGAGTGAGCGTGAAATTGGTTGATGTCGAGCTTACAATTGTGTAAGAACTCAACATTTATTGCAGGGTTTTCAAAGGGTATTTGATCAATTTTAGCTCATTTCACATCATTTCAAATTTGAGAAAGAACGAGTAGAGTAGAAGGCAATCTGGAAATCCATTCAAAGCAGTTGTAGAAGATTCTAGCAATGATTTCACACTAGTTCATCAGATCTCATAAGGTATTTATCAAGAGCCAAGCTACATAGTTTAAATTTTTGGAAATCCTAGTTTCACATTATGGCATCAAGTTTGAAGAATGTAGAGGGGAAGGAAGTTTTGAATGTCTAGTTTGTGAGTAATAAGGCCAAGCAACCCATTTTCAAAGCTATTCCTGATATCACTTACAAGCAAGACCCTTCTGGTGCATTATCTATGATACCACCAAAAGTGTTAATGGTGCAAGATGTGAGAAAATTCTATAAGATAGGAAGCATTGGTGATATGGAGATTAGGGAAGCATATGGTAGACTCTATGATAATGGTGTATTGAAGGAAGAGTTTAAAATTGTTGAGAGGAAAGGGTTGACACAAGCCCTAGAATTTCCAAACATGTTTAAAACATAATGGATTAGGATAGTTCTTAGCCGAACTCATGATGGTTCATTCTGATTGGACAATGGACCTATCAAAATTAATAATAGAATAATCCATAGGGTTATTGGTTTACCAACCCTAGATCGGCCTAAGACATTGAGAAGTGATTTGAAGGAGGTAATTGATAAAATTACTAGAGTTTTTTGGAACAAGAAAGGCATGACAATTAAAACAATCGCTGATCCATTGATTGACTTTGTTGTAAGGGTTATATCACACAAGTTCTATCAATATAGTAAATTAAATTTTTTTCCCTATATAGCTATGGATGTTGGATACAAAATTGTTAAGAAAGATCATACATATGATCTAGTAGAGCTACAATTGCAACAATTGATGGAGAACCTTGGAGCAATCAGAAAGACAAAGAGTGCACAATGTAAATTCAGTTATATATTGATATGCATATTCTTTTATGTTTAGAACACATTTCCTTCATTTGGCATTGTGGGATGGAAAACAAACAGATCAGTAGTAGTGCAAATTGGTGAATTTATTGAGCAATTAGTTGAGAATTTCAATTCTCTAATGACAAGCTATTTTGAAGACTTGAAGCACTCAATGAAGAAGAGATTGAGAATACCAATGCCACTAGTAGAGAAACACTATGATGATATTTTTTTCCTAGTGGATGCCGACTACACTTTTGTGCAAGCTACTACACCAAGGGTGAGATGGTTAAGACCCTTAGGTTATGAAATAAATGTGGATGAAGCCTCTATAACTATAACTGCATTACTTGTAGAAGAGGTGGATAAAAATGCTAGGGCATTTGGAAATTATGAATTGGAAAAGTCTAAAATCACAATGGAACTAAAAACTGCATCAGTTATCAAGAAGAAGGACAAGATAGTGAAGAAGTTTAAAGCTAAGCACTAGTACATTTGCACTTGTTTTTCTACCAAAATTTTCAACCAAAGCTATGATTCCTTCTCTTTTTTTTGTTTTCATTCCCACGTCGGTCAAAAATAAAAATTCTATGCCCAATTTGGTCAAAATTTTGACCAACCTATGTTTTCCCAAGTTGAATTTTGACCAACTCAATGTTATAACAAAAAAAAGAAAATGTTTCATTCATTCACGGGTAAAATAGAAAAAATTTCATTCATTCCCAAGTAATAAAGATATGAGCGTAGGCAACAGCAAAATTGGGATTCATTCACGTTTTGGGTGGGCTTTTCTCATTTTGACTTTGTACAGATCAGGATGCATACGCTGAGTTTGGGCGTGGTTTTAGGTTCTTCGACTTCTCCGAAGATTCTCTTGCAGATTGCACACAAATCGTTTGATATGCTATCAAAATAAATTATTACCTCTTTATATGTCATGCTTACATATTATGCATAGTGATGATTTGTTGGAAGCCACTTTGAGAATGAATATATGTGAATGCCTCTTTAATGTCATGAGGATCCACTTTCAAAACACATTTTCTTGTTGTTGAGGTAGAAGGAATCAAGCTTGGATGATGCAATGAAAAGTAGAGAATATTTTTCTGAAACATTTTATGGCTTCTGACGACCTCCATTATCTACAGCTATGAGCTCATTCTTCTAGCATTGACACCGATAGTTTAGGGTGAGCAATATCCCTTCTGGTATGCTCAACATCATTTTATTCATTGAAGAATCTTTGTTCATTTTCCCTATGTCTATAGGTTTTCATTGTCTCTTCAATTAAAAGAAAAATGATTTAGATTAATTTGATCATTTCTTTGATTCATCTCTTACTATTAATTTTTGTGGGGGTTTCAAATAGATGGATCTATGTCTAATGTGAATCATGGATTTAGCCAAAGTGTTTAATATAAATTATGGATTTTATTGTACCAGTTTCCTCTTCATTTCAATCATGGGATACTTGCAAGAAGTTGGTTTTGAAAGTTATTCTTTGAATAATTCATCTCCATCTTCCTCTTCATATTACTATTGAAATAGTAGGGGAAAAATTGAGTTCCTAGTTAAAATTTCATAGATTTTCATAAACCAAATTGAATACACAAATCTTGTTATAATCATCACACTAATTCTCTCACCCACTCTAGGGTTCCATATAATCACATAAGTTTGATCAGTTCATCAAAACTATGAAGTAGATTTGTCACTGTTACTCAATGGTTATGCACATTTAATTTTAATGGGCATTAGTTCAAGTTCTATAGCCTCACGCCTCTTGCCAATGTTCCTTGAATCCTAAAAATGGTTCAACAAATTCCTAAGATTTTTCTACCAAATTTATTTAGTAAAATATAATATGAGACTTATGTTTCTACTCAAGTGTATAATTTATCATTTAGTGCCCATTAATCTAAATTCCCCAACATCCATTCTCTTGAAAATACACCCTAACCATACACTAATGTTTGACCAAGTTCTTAAAAATAAAAAATTTCATACAATTATTGAAGAGTGACAAAAGTAAAAGGCTAAAAATACAATGCAATGGACATGCAGACAAGTCTTCTATCCAATAAGAGTTGAGTCATATACTTGATCTATTTTAATCACTTCCCCAGTGAAAGAATCATGAAAGTTATCTTTAACATATTGCATAATAATTTCCAATAGAAGGCACTGATAAACCAATAGGTTTAGAACTAAATTTGAATTATGAGTTTGTATTTTTCTTGAAATAGGTAGTAGTAGACATCCACTTCTACAAGGAGAGGGGATGTGTGATAGTCCATAAAGATGATTCTCATGCCTACTCATGTGACATTATACTCTATGTTTACTTCAATAGGTTCTTTTGAGATTAGGCTTGAAATATTCTTGAAGGTTTATAAACTTACATAGCAGTAATACGTATGCTTTGCTTTAATAGAATTAAAAATAAATTAGAAATCCTTTTCCATTATTATGTCGATGCAAGATCAAGTTAAAATATGAGCTCAAAAATTTTGTAATATGGAGTCAATTTACTCCAAATGTCCTTCTAAGCCCAACAGTTCCTTCATACAAACACTAAATCAACAAAAATAATAAATCTAGGGATTGCAGTGAGAGGCAAGTGATGATCATAACTGTCTAAAAGTGTTAATGGGTAGAAGAAAATGAGCTAGAATTAGTTTCCCAATAATAGAGTAAGGAAAATTTCAGCAACAATTAATGGATAATTCAGAGATAGAATTTCTGAGAAAGAAATGAATAATTTTCATGATAGAATCTTTGAAGAAGAAATGGATAATTCTTGTTGTTATGATCAAGACAATAATTTTAGTGAATGTCTGCCTCAAGAATTTTCAAATGTACCTAATAATTGAGAATTTTTTTTTAGCCTTATAAGAAGAATCTTCTCCCTGGGCGTTCATCTTCCATGTAATTTTTTCTCATTTTATGATTACTTTATTTTGTTTTGGTTTTGCAACAATATGTTCTTTCAACAGAATGTGTTTATATTATCAATTTCAAGATGCATGATAAGGTGAGAACATATTATTTATTAACTACATCTTTTATAATCTATCCATTCTCTTTGTTTGGATCATGGGAAAATTGTATTATGTACAAATCTTTTGCATATATTTTCATCACATTGAACAAAACTATTTTCCCTCATTATCTTGAGTCAAGGCCCTTTTAAATTCTTGTCCATCTATTTGAGTGGGGCTTATCAAGTAAGATATCTTGTCTCTTTTATGTGTAAGGTTGTTGCTCAACATGCACTTGAAGATTTCGTTTATAACTTGATTATTTTCTTGAATATCACAGATGGTCATTTGTCGAACATCTGTAGGTGTTGTATCGAGCCTTGTTGCAACTAGTTGCAAGTTTGATCCACTTTTAATGAACTATTTTTTCAAATTTGATGTCTCCTCCAGTTCAAGATCTATCGCCAGATTACTAGTATTGGACGTGTTGAGCATCTTCCCATTATTTTCATAAACATGGTAGTTTATGAGGAATTATGAAACTCTCAAAAATTTAAATTCACTAATCTTCTGAATCTAAACTTAGATTTATTAAATTATTTGAACCCTTCAAACTATCTAATTCTATTGAACTTTGTGAACCTTGGTTCAACAATGACTTCAAATGTTGCCCTTTATAAAAAAACTCATCTTTACAAAAAGATTCTCATATTATGATAGCATGCCCAAAAAATTAATGGGATCTAAAAAATAATGCATCAGAAATAACTTATTTTAGAAAACATATGGGTTACACTAATACAAAAATGATATTAGATGGGAAGTCCTTTGGATCTGACAATATTTGGGTATCTATATAGGTAAGTGTAATGGATATTGACATATAATCAATGTATTGAAATATTTGTACAAATTGAAGAATAGAAACTCAAATTTATGTCACCAACTACAGCTAATTTAGCAACACTTATAATTTGTAGTGGAGATGGAGGTGCAGATAGAGAGGGATTATGTCCATCCTCCTCATCAAATGTAAGATACTTTTCATTATCAAGCCATTCTGCTTTAGCGACACTTGTATTAATGTGTCATGGAGGTACAGGTAGGATTATGTCGATCCTCCTCCTCATCCTCATCATCAGACACCAAATAATTTTCAATTCTTAGCCATTCTTCTACTTCAACTCTAGTTGTATTTCTATCTTGAACATCAACTGCAACCACTTCATGATGAGAACTCGTATTAATTTCTAGTGTGACCTACCCAGCTTGAAGGTAGTAGTGAAAGGATCTTGTATGTGGACTGTACAACATCAAACATCTATCTTCAGGGTTCTTTCTTAGTTGTTCAAAAAGAAAATAAGTAAGAAGAAAGGGGCATCCCAACACCCCTCTCTTGCTAAACCTATCTGGAAACACATTGATTTTGTCTAGATAATCATAATTTGGCTTTCGATATTGCTCATTAGGCATTCGTGTTGATAATAAAGCAGTATACAGAAAACTTGACCCCTATCCCTGAAATGCACATCACCAATATCCTCTATCAATTTTTTGATGATTGGATGATAGCTCATGCACTTTAAATTCTATGGGAAAAGGGATAAAGATTACCGTCAATGATAGATCACTGACCTGACTGGGTCATTCCTAAAAAGACTAAGTAGGTCATAGATCAGAGTTTGGCATTTCAATCTTCTATATTTTTATTGAAATTTGACAACCAAGATACCTCTATTCATGCTCAACATTAGGTACCCATTTTATTTTTGTTAGAAAAGGCTTTGGATTCAATTGGGTATAGCTCAATAGATCAAAAACAAATAATTCTAAACAATTTTTCCATTTCTAACTAAACAAAATCAACATAGTGAGCAATGAAATTTGATGTATACAGGAACAACAAGGTTCACTATACAATAGGGAAAAACATATCTTCTTCGTATTGTCAATGCTATAGTCAATAATCACCTCTTTTTCAAGGTTGCATCACACAATCTCATGGTGGTATCGATGGATGCCTCCTACACAAATCCATACACAACAGACACTCTCATGTTAACATCTGGTGAGACACTACTTTTGGGTCTCTTCGATCTTTTCTTGGCAAGAGGATGATCATTAGTCTTTGATTTGTTACTACTCATGTCAATATCATCTTGTTCTTTAATATAAGTCATTATTAGATCATGTGTCAACTCTTTCTCGTCTAGCTCAGGATAAGAGTTTATTCCATGTCCAGGAAAGGTACATAAGTGAGCTTTCACTCAAATAATAGGAGCTCTTATACTCTTTGTTGCAATGGTTAGACCGTCAAAGAAAACTCCATACACCATACTTTTTTAAATCATCATTGTATAACACCAAAGAGACAAGATATCAATTCTTAAAGGACTCTCTTCAATTTGCATACATATAATTAGCATGATTGAAAGAAAAAAAACATGGTATAAGGTAAAATCAAATTACAGAATAGATCTATTAAAAAATTGAAATATGAATCCATACTCAACTCATAACTATTTAATTTACTCTTTTGTTTCTTGCCAAGGAAGAAATTGTAAACCGTAATGTCCAACAATCTCCAAAATAATAGTAGTTAGAATGACTCTCTAGTGTATATTGATTATGAGATTATGCAAAAGATTGAAAATGAAATTAAATGAGACACTCAAAGAAAGGATGGAAGAATTACAAAACCAGTGAGAAAGTATCTTGTTTTTCAATAAAAAATAATTATAATTCAAGACTTTGAAAGTCAATAAAAACATGTAGAAAATAAACAGGATTCAAGACTTGAAAGTCTTGTTTTTGAATAAAAATATGAAGGCCCATCTCTTCACTGCTTTCTTATTTCCATTTCAAGAAGGTCATTTATGAAAAATGAAAGATCTTCATCCATTTGCATGTTTGTAATTACACTGCTTGCTAGATTTGCCTCCTAGAGCATCCGAGTATGTTCATATTTATTAATTCATATGTGTCTGCATAGGAAAGATCTCCTTGCAGAAGGAAGACATCATGCTCCATCTCTTTAATGTGTGCTAATGTGGATTTTGTAAAATCTGTTTGTCCTAGATCACCTGCAAATCCAAACAATACCCAATTGTTTGTCTTGTTATAATTGAGGTATGTATGGATATAACTTGGTAGTTTATTAGTAACTCATCAAACAATATAATCATTTTAGCTTCAAATTCCTGGCTAACTTCTTAAAAATTCCATCATGATATCAGATGGCCACATCCAAAATAAATAAGTATTAGAAACTTGTATACACGAGTGTTGAAAATTGAACCAAGTGAATAATTTGTAAAGCAATCACCAAATAGATTCATAGATCTAAAACCCTACATTAATTCCTAAATAATCCATTCTAATATCAATTTTGATCACAACAAACCTTAAGTTAAAATTTAAATAAACACACTTTGAGTGTATTTGATTGAATGTTAAAACTTGAAATCAGAAGCTGATTAAGAGGAATACGTACCCACTATTGTGAAGGTGATGGGGAACTACAAAGGCGGAGTCTTGAAATTGAATTCAGCCCTTGTTCCCCCACAACGGTAATAATAAACTATTTGTGAAATTTGAAGTAATGGTGATAAGAAATTAGGGGTAAATACCAAGCTTACTAGAATTAGGTTTATACTAGAATTAAATGTTATAGATTTTAGATAAATCTGACTATGAAAACTTCCTCATCCCTAATCATCAAGATGAGCCTTTAAGCTTGTATCTCAAATGTAGATTGCTTTCTGTCAAATATATTTATTGTATTGTCATTCCACCTAATTTCAACCAGGATGTGTTGTCTTGGTAGACTTAGATGGCTTTCTTTTTCATTCTGCATGCATCTTTTTCCAGGATAGTCTTTGTAGATCCGGAGTCTCTTAAGTGAGGAGGTTGAAATCTAGTTTTGTTTCGACAAAGGGTGATAAATCTGGAACTAGCAAAGAAATCTGCCTGAGTCTAATTTCTAGCTTTGTGCAGTTAGCTTCAAGCCTTCTCTTATTTATGGTTTCCCTCTCTACATTTCCTACTTTTCTTTGGAGCCATAGATTGTGATAATGAGCATATTATAAGACCTCACAATATAATTGCATGTTGCACTCTTTTGTGAGCCCTTCTTTGATAGCCATGACCAAACCAATGCTTTGATCACACCACAATACAAATAGCATTCTAAATACTGTGGGCTTGCAACAAACACAATGGTCTATAACCTATGTTGGCTTGTGTTTGTCATTGTTGTCAAGCTATTGGCATGTGATAAAGTTGTGACATAATAACATTATCATCAGGATTGCAAAATGTGAGATTTGAACATTACAACTCTGTCATTTATCTGATCGGACACTTTGCAACTCAAGAGATAACTAATTTCTTCTTATCTTGAAGCAAAAAAACTAAGACTTGATGTGTGTATCAATACAAGATATAGTCCTTTGTGAAACAAGATGAATTTAGATCTAGTTAGGATTGTTATGTGGGATATGTAGTTGGAAGTCTTTGTGAATGAAGAAGGTTGATAGCATTAATATCTGCAGGTCGAAGGAGATTTTGAATTGTCAACCTGGGAATAGTTGAGTATCTCCCACTGAATTATTTGTTGGTAAGTACATTTTTCATTTTGAAGCTACATTTTGGCTGCTTGTGACCTCAAGTCTGGAGGTTGGAAGGTGCACATATAGTGCCTGTGATTTGTTGTATGAAGTCTACAAGAAATTCTATTGAGCTGCGTGATAAATCCTTGGGCTACAATTTATCGTTAAGGGTCTACATTTATATCTTTGACCTACAATTCCCATGTTGAGATCCCCAAGTAGTAATATTGGCTGTGATTGAAAAATAGAGGGGCGATTGTGAGTAATCTGGCCTGCGTGCAATGTTTAGAGGTAGTTGGAACCTTCACTAGGTAGTGGCAATCTGGGATGGATGCTTGGAACTAACATCTGATGTCCAATGGACTTTATTAAGCTATGCATTTGGAGGTTATTGGTGGTTGCGGTCCAGTTCAAAAGTTTGTTTTTAGAGCTAGAGATGTCCATGACAACTGGATATTTGGTGCAATTACAATTTGAATAAGTATATTGACATTTGTTAATAGAATAAACAAGTTTATTTGAATTCATTTTGTTATAAAAATAACCACATTCTCTATAAAGGTTGGAATGGCAATAACAATTTCTTTCTGATTTGCATAAATTAGTTGTTGCTTGTAGTCGCATTGATATATGAATGAACTGTTTTAAAGATAGAACTAGTACTGGAAAAATCTAGTATTTATAATTTGAAGCAAACAAGCAAATAAGTCATGATCATCTTATTAATAGTAGTAACAAAGTTTCTAGACAAGTGTTTAATGTAATGTCTAACCAATGAATCAAGGAAGAAATGACTCTAATTGGCCAACCAGACTAGGGGTTCTTACAGTCCAGATTGTTTAACATCTTGTTCCTAGATAAGTTGAAGTGCTATTAAATGTCATGTTTGTCATTCATGTTAGTGCAAGAGCACCCATTCCACCATTAGAAAATCAAGGAGTTCACTGAGGTCATTAGGACCTCTAACCATGCTTAGGAATACTAGATTGGTCATTGGATCACATTGTAAGACCATAGTTCCAGGATTGGCAATTTATAAGCCCTTGGCTAGCTATTGGTCATAAATGATCCCATATCTTAGGAATAGGTATGAGCATGGTTATTTTTCATGTTTTTCATGTTTAGGTTCTTTAGGAATCACAAAATAAAGTCTTGGACCAAGTTTACTCACTAGGGGCATTAAATTGCACAAAAATGCAAAGTTGCTTGACAACTTTTGAGCAACTTCTTAAAAGTTGTTAAAACATTCAAATCTCTTCCCCAAATGGCTAGTTGGTTCAAACCAACCATGTAATGATTGGGGACAATCTATATTAGCCCTCACAGGTGGGTGATAGGTATAATGTACTTGTTTTGGCAAGAAATCAATAAAAATACCTTGTTTTCCTGCAAAATTCCACATTGCAAAGCATTGTACAGACTAGTACAAACATTGGGGCTTGTGCCAGTGAACCCTAAAGGTAGAGGAGATAGTTATCTTTCATTTTCTTTTGGTTTCATGTCTTGATCCGCTATAGTATGCAATTTATTTAATTTTTACTGAAGGGTGCATGAAAATCAACATTTAACAAGGGTTTCACTAGGGCCTTGTTGTTTCAGAACTTTCCACCATGGGAATTTGATGCCTCTTGGTGGAATGCAAGCCCTATTAGTATACTTGATGTTTTTGTAGGTTTCAGGGATGGCCATGCAAGGAGTGAATTTTGCCACCATACCCTAGATGTATGGCTCCATACATGCACTAATCAACACTTTACAACAATGACTATAACTTTCATTCCAAAGTGATTCAAGTCTGTAACTTTGGATCTATACTTGTTTCATATGCCCCTACATTTTCCAATAGCCATCCTTCCATTTGACATGTGTGTACGGGTAGTTGTAGTGTAAAGGCAACCTAACTAGGCCTATCAGCACAATAGAAATGTGGTTACAACAAAGGCTTGTAATTGATTCTAGTTTTTGATGCTTTGGTATATTTTATGTCTCCATAAAGAGTGCCTAAATCTCTATTTAAATAGTGCCTTTATGTGGGGTTTTCCAATTTATGTCCAATTTACTATTGGAAGGGCTACTAGCCTTTGTATGAACAAACTATTGTAACCATACTTCCTCGTTGTTTAGGACCTAACGAATCATTGAAAATGTTGTAAGTAGACCTCAATAGATCTGAAAGACATTTATACTTCATCCCATGGTCAATGTTCTCTCTTATTTGGTGTTTGAGGGTATTTTCCCTTATTAGGCTTTTGGTGAATCCTTTTGTTTTGGTGTTTTTGAACTTAGACAAACCTAGTGATTAGGTTCCCTGCCTTTTGTGGTTGTGATAACCCATTGTGGGTTCATTCTTGGTAATTGTGATAAGTATCTCTATATTAAACCATCTTTTGTGGTGTTTAAAGGATTCCAACCTTGTCAACTTGCCTAGTTTCCTAAAGCTTGCTTTTTTGGTGCCTCCACTATGCATTGTTACATCACTTATGTTCCTACAGAAGTTGGAGTGCTATAATATATTATGTTTTTATCATACTTGTGTTCTTAGCCAAGGTGGAGTGGTATTTAATCTTATTCATTTATCATTCTTGTGTTTTGTATACCAAATCTATATGTATGTCCATAGTAAACTCTGTAAATAATTTGATGCATGAGCAACTTAAGAAATCTGGTGGAAAATGCAGCAATGAAGATTGAGTATAATTTCTAAGTTGAGCTTGAAAATGTGAATATATAGTGTTTTTTTCCATGTAATAGGCAATAGAAATAACCTCTTTGTTATTTGTATTAACTATGAACCATAAAGGTCAGTTACTGTCCTTCATGAGGTGTGCTAACATTTCTGAAGGTTTGTGAAATAATGTGTAGATTGTGGCACCCAACATCTTTGTTCTTTTTGACTAGTTCCTTTTCTGGTGAGGGCAACTCTTCTATTTTAGTTTTCATAGAGGGATCTCATGTATATTTTCAAAATAATTTCAAATTATACCAATTTATAAGTGACGTGTAAAATTTTTGGGAAGGAAAAGTTATTGTATGTTAGGAAACTTTAGTCTCTTGCCTAACTTCAAACCTCATGATTCGTGCCTTCTATTTGTGTTTAATCCTTTTTTTGAAAACAATTGTAGGTGAGCATTTGGGATTTGAGAAAAAATCAACAAGGAGGCTATGTGAAATGAGTGTTAGGATCTTCTAGGGTTCCCCTCTATGTGGTATGTAGTTCCTCTAATGGACTTTAAGGAACTAGTGGAGTTAAGCAATCTATTGTTATCTTTGATCACTGTAGGTTGGTATTTTGATTTAATGTAACTGAATATACTTTTGTGTCCCATTGATTTATTTTGTTCTTTTGTGACCATTAATATAATCTCCCATTCTTAAGCTCATTAGTATAGTTGGTTTGTACTGCTTTTTTGATGTTGGCATGGATTTTAAAAATTGAAAATTAGATAGTTATATGAATGCTTAGATGATATAATGATGTTGTCACCAAAAATTAGTTTCCCAGTAACTGAGGTGGGGATGAATGGGACTATATGGATGATACATAGAGAATGATCTCCACCTTGATCCAAGAAGGGAGAGAGTGAACAAACAGTTGAGTGCACATATGCCCTCTATCTTGTAGATTTTAAGGAATTTCCATTAATCATGAGAAGCATACTGTGACTAAGATGAGGATCTATTCCCATCATGTTTAAATGTTGGTATTCATCTCACATAAAATCAATTTTTCTAATTATTATAATATTCACTAGTTTGCTGTAAGGTTCTTGAGTCCTGTCTTGTTATGGCCAAGATGTATTTTGTGTAAATATGCAGAACTAGAATTAGAATATTGAATTTGAGCATGTAAGGAATTAAATAAATCATGAGTTTTACATTGGAGCAAGGTTTAAAGCTCAGGCCTGACTGTAGAGAAATGATTAGAGGAGGTTAATTTGGACAAGGTTCCTAGCTTAGGTAGAACTGGTAGAGAAATGAGTCAAAGAATAGTTCAAAAAGCCAAACATTTAATTCCAGCTGAATGATAGACTTATCTAGGATTCACCAAGAGACTCACATAAAGAACAGGTCCAATTTTCTTTAGAGTATGGAATTATGGTTATAATTGGTTTCATGGTATCCAATAGCCTTCCATATCTAGCAAGAGCTTTTGATATGGCTCATTGTTCATGTTTTTTGATTCTATGGAATAAATATGGTATGATATTTGATCCTTCATGGATGTCTAGAAAATACAATAAATGGGCACATTAATTTCATCTTGTTTTGTAGTTTAAATCCATTAGAAGTGAATATTCCTCATGTTCTTGATTTACAAATGTTTTTATTGCCAGCACATATCTACTTGTTTGCAGTTAACCAGATATCAAGGTCTAGTGGTTACTGGGTTTTATCTGGACCTCTAATACACTAGAAGCAACATTTAAGTGTTGGAAATAGACATTTGAGGATTTGAAGCAAGAACAAGATGAAATTTAGGATTTTTCCTATAGTCTATGTTGGTAAAAGATTGTTGAAAAGAAAAACCTTGTAAAAGACATTAGATCACATGAGTTCTTTTGGATATATCAATAGCATTCTGACACCTATTCGACTGGATGAACAACTTCCATCAAATTGTAGGGTACAAATTTCTTTTTTTTCTTCTCTTGATTCCCCTACTTGATGTGATGACTTTGTAACATGAAGCTCTTCATTGGACATCATCATGCATGTTCTTTCCACTATGTCTTCATGTAAAAATATCAACTCTTAAATGTTTTGATTTTTGTACTATAGCTGTAAGATTTGTGTGTTGGATCAAGTTGTACCTTCTTTGATTTAATTGAATTTTTTGCAGAGCACAAACCCAATTGAAATTTACCTCCCTTAGTCCTTGGAAAAACTTATATTTAGGAATAATCTACTTTTGGCTGGAACATATGCTCTAGTATGCTCATTGCAATTCTTATTTCAAGATATTACACTACTTGAAACAAAAAACCATCAAAGTTAGCACTATGTGGAAGTTCAAGTGGATATATATATATTTGGAACAAGGGGTAAAAATTTATTTAATCAAATCCAGAATACAATCAAAGGCCAGAGGCCCACAACAATACTATCTATTCCTATCTTCTAATATCAACTGATCCACAATCTCACAATATTCCCAAGGTAACTCATCCCTCCCATTAATATCCCAACTATCCAAGTTCTCTGAAACCCATTTCACCAAACAATCGGCAACTTTGTTCCATTCACGAGGGATATGACCAAAGGAGACAGATTCCAAGGAACTACATAAGCTCAGAATTTGTTTGGCCAAAGAGGCTAATCTCCAATTAACATTCTCCAAGCTCTAACTATTTAACATATCAACAACTACCTGTGAGTCAGACTCACATATAATCTTCTTCTAGCCTAAAGAGCATCCTCTTTCTACAGCCATCTTAATAGCTAGGGCCTCCATCAGATTATTAGAATGTTGACCCTTATAAATGGACAACATAAAAACCTCACCCCCATCATTACCCCTACCTATAGCTCCAATATCAGCATGCCTAGGATTTCCCCAAGAAGACCCATCAATATTCATCTTCAAGATCCCATCTAGGGGAGGGGTCCATCGCCCATCCCTACAAACACGTTGCTTGCCATGGCACAACCATTTCCCAAGGGTGCATCCCCGATTATTGCTGTCTAGGTTCAAATTCCTCACAATCGTTTGTTCCCTCAGATCAATACTTTCATACATGTCACACTTAGCAAAAATAGTCTCCTATATCTTACAGAGAATCTCCCTCCACAACTGCAGGCTATCTAACTTAGAGTCACAAAAAATCCTACGATTCCTCTCCAACTAAAGGTTCCATAGAATAAAAATTGGCCCAACCGTCCAGGCACTCTGCAAGAAAGAAGTCTTCACTGGAGGTCTACCCAAACTTTCCCAAAAGTCAATAAGAGAAGTTGCATGAATACAACCATGACTCCAAGCCTCCCACCATCTATGCCAAATTTCCTTCGAAAAGGGGCATAAAAAAAACAAGTGAGAGATACACTCCTCATTATGTGAACATAAGAAACAAATAGAAGGTCCTTGAAAGCCTCTTTTGTGAAGATTCTCCCATGTAAGACATTTCTTCTGGACCAGTAGCCATATGAAGAAATTACATTTGGGCCAAGAAAAGTTTCTCCAAACCTTCTTCCACCAGTGCACTTCAGCAGTACCATGTAGGTTCCTATCCAGCAAAGCATAACCTTGAGCCATAGAGAATTTTTCCTTTGGGTTAGGATCCCAAGCCAAAACATCCCTCCCCTTAAGAGAGCTACAAAACCTATTTTCCAACACATGAGCAAGAAGAGCACAATCCTCATTAGAGCCACCAACAAGCCACTCCTAGGGATCCTTCCAACAAGTCACCTCCACCTGTCCCACACACTTGACAGTCTTAAAATCCTCCACCTTAGACCAGCCGGCATTAGTGAAAGTGTGACAAAGAGGCCGAAGCTGGGGAAAGCTAGAGATTATGGGTGGATGGCCATCCCAAGAATCCTGCCAAAACAAAGCATCTAAGCCTCCATTACAAATCCAAAAGAGGCCTTCCTTGATTAGTTGAGCACCCTTCTTAAGGGTATTCCAAACACAAGAACCTTTACCTACCAAAGAAAGGCGTGGCACATCTGAGCTATCTACCCCAGGAAAATACTTGTGAGTATGAATTTTGACCCAATCTAAGTGATGATTGTTACATCACCTCCAATATAGCTTAGCAACTAGAGCCGTAGCAACAAGTGCCATGGACCTAAGACCTAGGCCCCCAACAAAATTTGGCCTACAGACACACTCCCACTTCACCAAACTCCACTTTGAAGAGAGAAGGGTACCAGAACAAAGAAACTGCCGAGAAAGAGTGTCAAAGTCCCTTACAAAGGTGGAAGGGGGAACTTGCACACAACGCCTGTAAATAGGGAGAGACTGCACCACAGTCTTAAGAAGAATCACT
This sequence comes from Cupressus sempervirens, assembly GCA_028749045.1. NCBI lineage: Eukaryota > Viridiplantae > Streptophyta > Pinopsida > Cupressales > Cupressaceae > Cupressus > Cupressus sempervirens. Next base: position 117,479,845 of record CM053791.1, on the reverse strand, counting down.
CTTCCAGCAGAAGAAAGCCACCTATAAGTCCAATGACAGACTTTACTCCAAAATTTATCCAAAATCCCTTGCCAGTACGCTTTAAATTGTGATCCCAAAACTAAGGGGACTCCGAGGTATAAAAGGGGAAGAGAACCAATACGAAATCTGAGGATCCTAGCAATCCTATTTTGAATAGGCTCAGGGGTATTGAAGAAGAAAATGGAAGATTTGTCATCATTAATGCATTGAATTGAAGCTTTCAGATAAATGTCTAAGGCTCTCCTGAAATTTATAGCTTCACTAACTCTGGCCATGCCCATCAACGCAATATCATCCACAAACTGAAGGTGAGAATAGGAAGGAAGAGAATAATTCCAACTCCAACCTTGAATAAGGCCCCGCCCCACTTGAGATTTAATAAATCTTCCAAGACCCTCTGCCATGATAATAAATAAATAAGGAGATAAAGGATCCCCTTTCTGAAGTCCTCAAGAAGCACTAAACAAACTTGATGGTTCCCCATTTATAATGACAGAAAACGAAGAGGAGGTCACACAACTCAGAGTCGAACTAACCCATTCCTCAACAAAGCCAAATGCCAAGAGAACATTCTATAGGAATTCCCAACTCACCCAATCATAAGCTTTAGCCATGTCAAGCTTCATGAACATAACCCTCTCCTTTGACTTAGCCATATAATGAATAGCTTCTGTTTCAACCGCAACACCATCCAAAATTTGTCTTCCTTCAACAAAACCTCCCTGCTCTGGGGAGATTAGAGTGCTAAGGAGTGGCTTAAGTCTCTCCACAATCAGTTTGGTGATGATCTTGTAGACAACATTACGAAGTGCAATAGGTTTGAAATGACCCAAGTGATTAGCCCCCTCCTACTTAGGTATGAGAACCAAAAAAGTAGAATTCATGGACTTGAGCATCTGCTTATTCTTATGCGACTCTTGTACCACCTCAAGGAGATCTAACTTAATAATTTCCCAAAATTCTTGGAAGAACTCAATTGGAAATCCATTAGGGCCTGAAGCCTTACCTTTTTTCATGCTAAACACCACTTTCTCCACCTTAGATAGCAGAACTAGACATAGAAGGGCCTCATTCATCTCCGTAGAGACCAAATGAGGAATGCAATCCAAGATTGTCCTCTCCTCAGCTCTAACATCAAGATCCTTCTTAGAAAAGAGATTTGAAAAATAGTTTACGGCTGCCCTGGAGATATCAACATTGGAAGAAAGATGAATCCCTTTAGGTGATATCAAGGAGGATAATGAATTCCCCTGTCTCCGTTCCTTTATCGAGTTATGAAAAAATGCAGTGTTCCTATCTCCCTCCTAAAGCTAGTCAATACAAGATTTTTGCTTCCAAAAGATCTCCTCCCGAAGCTCCCACTCTTCTAATCCTTTAAGAGCCAAGGACTCTGCCTCACTTAGATCAAAGGTCCTCCCTTGATCTCGAATCATCTGAGTGACGTTGTCTAACTTAGCCTGAGCATCTATCCTTTGAGCATGTAGGTTCCCAAAACATTGTTTGTTCCACTTCTTAAGCCTGTACTTAACATGTTCAAGCCTCTTACAAAATGTAAATATTGTTGTCCCATGAGTAGGCATCCCCTCATACCACCAATCCATCATAAGATCCTTCGATGACTGATCTCTTAACCACATTAACTGAAATTTAAAGGAAGGGTTCTTGGTGATACCATAAGTAGTAACCGAGAGCTTGATAGGCCAATGATTAGATCCTCTCCAATCAAAAATTTCTGAATTAGTGATCAACCTACTATTCATCCAATAATAGGAAACCAAAAATCTATCCAGCCTTTCAGAAATAGCCTTAGCACAACATCTCCTATTATTCCATGTAAAGACACCATTAGTTGGCTTCACATCAATGAGATTCAAGGAGTATATCATATCCCTAAAAAGATTTGCAGAGGGGTCCAACCTAGCAACTCCTCCACGTTTTTCCTCTAAGCTAGTAATAGAGTTAAAATTGCCAGCCAAGATCCATGGGAGAAATGGGTCCATGGCTCAAATGTAGTTGATATGAGCCCAAAGATTTGACTTTCCTAAAATATTAGTAGGAGCATAAATATTAGATTGCAGACACCCTTCACCAATCACCAAACATGAAGCCACCAAAGAAATAGAGGATCTACTAGAAGTCCACCATAAGGGAAGAACTTTTCTTGGGTTCCAGAAGCAAGCAACCCCACTTGAACTATTTCAAGCTCCCACCCCTTGCCAATTTCCCTGGGGCCAGATATGTGAAGCATAGTTGGCTAAACCATCCATAGTAAGCTTAGTTTCTTGAATAAAAACCACATCAGGTAACTGAGAGTCAATCAATATATGAACAACCTTTTATCTAGGGATGTTTTTCAAACCCCATACATTCCATGATAAAACAATCATTTATGGGGGTGGGTGAAATGGGAGTCAATGAGTTTCATAGACCCAGACTCGACCAAAGTATCCCCCATAATCTTAACCTTCTCTTGATCAGTCTTTGTGCCACTCCTTGATGGTTTCTCAAGTGACCCCTTTTTAAAAGATTTCTATTGTAACCCTAGAGTAGGATGGGCCTTGCCACCCTTAGCCAAATCTGAGGCCCCCTTAGGAGGAGGGAGATTTGGAAGCACCACACTTGGACTCATCAGAACCTGTGATCCCTGGCGCTCCCTGGTATCCTGAACCTGAGGAGGTAGATCCATATCAATCTGTACACTCTGAGGCTCTTCTGACGATAGTTACTGATCCTCCCCCTTTTCATCCTCTTGCTAAACTTCATGCAGACCCTTATCCCCAGAGGAAAGCACGACCATAATACCTTCCTCCTATACTAGGTCTTCAAGTACATCAAATCTGTTAAAAGTACCATCATTGTGTCTCTCCTGCCAGGTTCTCTTCTTACCCTTGCCTTTATTCTGAGTCCTAACCTGAGTAAAGCCCTCATTATCTATAGGTTCATTAGATGTAGACACCTTCCCCTTGTCCCCCCACAAAAGGTCCAGATGCATCCAAAGTAGCAAGCTTAAATCTAGGACATTTACGAAGCAAGTGGCCATATTCATGGCAAATCTGACATCTAAAGGGGAGAGTCTCATAATCCAACTATTGGATCCAGGAAGAGGATCCCAAGCATATTTCCATAGAATTTGGTAATGGATTAGTTAAATCTACCTCAACACAAATACGAGCATAAGAAATTACCTTACGGTCTTGAGTTTGTGTAGCCACTCCCATAGGTTTTCCAAGAAGTAGTGAGATTGAATGAAGAATGTCATCCCTCCAAAACTCTAATGGGAGCCTCGAAAAATGAACCCACACAAGGACCCATAATAGAATCTCTTTGGCTGAGTTGAAGCCCATGTGCCAAGGCTTGATGAAAAGCCCCACTTGATTAAAGAAGTAAGGGCCTTCTTCAAATGCCCTATTCCTATCCGCCATGCAAGAGAAGATAACCATAAAATAATTATTCACTGCCAAAATGATTTCCATATTTCCTTTAGGGTTCCAAACTCGATGAGCCCAGGAGTCCAATGCAGGTAGGGAGAGACGATGGCCCAAAAATTTGTAGATCAGAGCATGATTCTGCCAGTATTCAACATCCTCTAAAATCTACTGAGGTTGAATAACCAGAACAGGTCGGTCCTTAGACCTTTCCAAACATCCATTAACTTTTTAAATTCAAGGCACCCCTTTTGAGGTAGTAACCTCCTCTACCATTTCAGGCATACTCCTATGATCTTCACCATTGCCATGTGTTGAAGATGACAAATTAGCCATCACCATATCCTCAGATGCAACTTAAGATAAAACTATACCCCGATTCGCCATAGGGTAAGCTCAATCCTACCAACAAAAGAGTGGGATAGGAGACCCCCAGTCTTCGATCCCAAGAAAAAAAACCCCGTAACAAACTAGGAGTCTTGCAGTCACAAAAAAATGCAAACACCCTATCATCAAAATGGAGAATGTCTTCCTATTGTCCAAAGGAGGTTTGGGCTCGCAAGCCCCTCCAAACACTTCTGCACATTGAGCCAAACTCCCTAGCAAGCCAACCACGTAGCCCACAACTGCGGGAGGGTCAGAACTAGTCGCTAGGGCATGTAGGCCCTATCATGCAACATCCATCATCTATAACCGGGTCACTCATCGTGCCATCATCCTTCCGCGTCTTCAGTTCAAGTGGATATATTGATCATTTAATGCCAAGTTGAATTTTTAGTTAACACCAATTTGAAGAAGAGTTTGAATGATTGACTCAAAACTTTTAACTTATTCATTTCATTTTTCATTTTCAAACATTGAGCTCGATAAAAATTCATATTATTATTTCTTTTGATGTTATTGAATTTCATTTTTGGGTGATGAGGCTTGATGAGGCTTGCTAGTTCATTGATACCTTTTTGTCATTGAAGAATCATATTTACAAGTCAAAAGTTAATGTATGTTGTGTTGCTCTTATTTGTAGGCCTGCAAACTCAATTATATCTTAGAGATTCAATATTCAGAGCTTTTAAACCTGCTTATTGTTATTTATAGCAGTATTCCATTGTGAAAATAAATGTTTATGTTTTTATGGTTAAAGAGTATTGCACTTGTAAATTACACTAAAACCCGCAACAAACTTACAATAATAACTAGACATTGCACAGAAATTTGGCAAAGCATTTCCTCAAATAAATTTAGAAAATACAACACATATCTTCAAGCTCAAACACAATATGTTGATTGTTCATAGTGAAGAATAAATATGATGGAGAACAATCAATGAGAATGCAAATTGTTTGACTTAGTGTCTAAAATTCTAAACAGTAAATCGTTTGAAAATCACATCTGATAGGTGCAAAAAATTCTGGTAGCAATAGGGATGGTCTCCTACACCAAGGCATACCAACATCAAGGATGATAAGAAGGATAGCATTGTTGACATTGAAAGGACAAGAATGACCTAAAATTTGGTAACACGTATGATTATTCTCGAGTTTTATTAAGGGTAGCACTTTTGGGTACCTTCATAATCAAATGAGTATATGCTTTATCTATCGCTTTATATTTCTTATAATTATTTCCTGTAATGGTTTCTATGCTTAATTGTTAGTTCCATTTACATGTTTGTACTATAAGTTTTAATCATTTATTATGACTCCTTATATGCAACTATGTCAGAAATTTGAAACAATTCTGATTTGTCATTGGCTTGGCTGACCTTTAGATCTAAGAGACAAAGATCAGATATTAAAAGCCAAGCTTCAGGTATGATTACATAATTGCATAATAATAATGACTACTAGGATACTAATCAACTATTCAACTAGTTATTTGTGAATATAAAAGTTTCTTCTCACCTTATTCTAAGATGTAATTTTGAAATTTTAAACTGTACATATTATTATTCTATTTGCAACTGTTGTCCTATTTAAGACTTATTATATTTGGTGTATAGATACACTATTGGTTAGATATAAATGAAACACATGTTTTTATTGAAAATGAATACAACAACAGTATACAAAAAAAATATTCTGGATCAGAAAATGATTGATATAAATTGAAAACTAGCATATTGCTTAAACCAAAACAATAAAAGAAACTCACAACTAAGCTTGATGAAATGTGGAAATGGATATCTTATTTGCAAATTTGAGCTCCCAACTCACTTGAAATGTGATTTAAAAGTTTAATTTAATTTTTTTCAAGTAAGAGAGTTTGAAAGATACTCATCATTTGTAGCTCTAGTAGAAGGTGCATGTGTGGAGCATTACAATTATCCAATGCAACCAAGGGAATTGTTAAGATCTCCAAGATCTACTTCCCAATCTCTTGTTATCACTATTCTATATAGTTCTTACATTTTTTCTTGGTAATAGATTTTGATTTTATTAATAGTAAAGCATAAGTACAACGTAGTTTTAATAATAGCAGAAATCCTAGCTCTCCCTACAACATCAAAATGAAGCTCACTAGTACATCTAAAAGTCTCCACTAACCCTACCAATAGCTAACCCTTCCTTGACATTTATAGAAACACATACATATTTTCATAAAAAGAAAAAGGGATTTCTTTTATGCCACCAACCCCACAAACAATTACACAGTTTATAGAAAATATCAACCATTAGTTGCCATAAATTTAAATATAGGTACAAGGCTAAAATTTATTCTAATTTGGCCTTATTAATATAATTGGAGCCATAGGACTTAATAAACACTATTTTCTAATAGTTCAGAATTACATACCAAGTTCTAGTCTGGTAGTTTGTTCTTTGCTCTACTATCAACAAAAGCTCTTTCTCTTTTTAAATGAAGACACACCAAGCAATCTTTCTTCTCTTAAATGAAAAAATTCCAATCAGACTATTTAATTTATGTTTCTCATCCCATAGCTTCTGTATTTATGGTTCACATGTTGTTGAATTGCTCTAAGGGTGAAGCTTGTCTGAGGTAAGTTAACCATATGCTTGTACTCATTTTTATCTTTAGTTTTACCTTGAGATGTTTTATGTGCTACTGCCATGATGAAAACTTTCTCTCCAAATGAAAGAGTTGAGCAAGACCTATCAGAAACTAAACCAAGAAATGGCTATTGTTTTTTGCAGAAAATAAATGCATTGCCAAATTGCTTGAAACTAGGGATGGATGTAGAGTTGTGTTTAAGAAAAACCCGCAAAGAAGAAAGTGCAAAGCCAGAAGAAGCAGCCAACAACCTATTTCCTCCTGGGGCTGTACATGTAACAGTTAAAGAGGATGCAATGCTACCCTTAATAGGACATTGAAGAATTGCCCAGTCCATAGCCCTTAAATCAACAATGTTGACCAAGTCGAGATTAGAAACCTTATTCAACATGCTTTCACTTATTTTTTCAGCTTCAGCTTCTATATCAGCACTCACATAATCGATAGGAGCCCACAACAAAGATGAAGACTGTTGGTCTGTGGTGCAAGTTAATCACTAATGAAGTGGACAATAAAGAAGTGCCCTCTCCATAGCCCTTACAACCACATGTCAACCTCATGGAGATTATAAACCTTATATTAATTGGTGGCTTTGACCCCAAAAAATTTCGCTGCATCTACATCACTCACATAATTGATAATGCCCTATGCATAAATGTCCATTTGTTCCATTCTATATCAAGCAATTGTTTCTTATCCAAGCCATTTAATTTGCAACCTTTTAAATCTCTGCAAATATAAAGTTGAATCAGGAGAATTTTTCTTCTCAAAGGTGTCCTATGATTGTAAAGCATCCATTCTATTATCTATTGAACTAGATATGTCTTGTTTGTTGAACAGATAATGGAATGGGCACTTTACAATCATAGGACACCTTTGAGAAGAAAAAATTTCCTACTCCAACTTTATCTTTGCAGAGATTTAAAAGGTTACAAATTAAATGGCTTGGATAAGAAACAATTGCTTGATATAACATTAAAAAAAAAAAAAATCGACCAAACATTGGTGAAAATTTTGACCAATTCTTGATAGTTTTCTACCAAGAATTGGTCAAAATTTCCACCAATTATAAGAAAAAATTGACCAAACATTAGTGGAAATTTTGACCAATTCTTGATAGTTTTCTACCAAGAATTGGTCAAAATTTCCACCAATTCTAAAAAAAATTCAACCAAACATTGGTGGAAATTTTGACCAATTCTTGATAGTTTTTTGACCAATTCTAAAAAAATTTGACCAAACATTGGTGGAAATTTCAACCAACAATGAAAAATCAGAGCTAGCAAAAATTAAAATTTTTTGACGAATGTATTGGTCAAAATTTTGACAAGAAAAATTGCCATGAACTGCTTGGTTGAAATTTCAACCAACCTGGGTCAAAATTTTGAACAAAATTTGTCAAAAATTGAGTCCAAATTTACTAGTGTAAGTTTGGAGAGGGTGCCAAGTAGGAGGAAGAAGAAGAGAAAGAAGAGGATGAAGAGGAAGAAGACTCTCAGACACAAGAACCTCTTGCATTATCTCAAGGTATGGATGAAGATCAACCAAAAGAGGAGGAGACTAAAGTAGCTGAAGGTGTCAAGGAAGAAGAAGCTAAGGAAGCCCCTACACCCATTGATACAAAGAAAAGGAAGGCCAAGGCACAACCTATGGCAAGGGCTAAGAAAACTGCAAAACCAAGCCTACTGCACCTACTACAAGAGCTAGTACACGTGCAACAACTCAAAAGGATAAAGAAAAGACCAAACCAACAAAGAAAGGAGGTCAAGTACAGAAGAAACAAAGAAGAAAGTATGTGATACAAGCCGAGTTTGATGAAGAGAAAATAGAGTTAGATGAAAACAACCAATTTAAGGTGGTGAATCATAATCCTCTTTCAGATCTTGAAAATTTATGTGAAAATATTAAGAATAGTGCAAACTTATCAGGATATAGTCATATAGATTTTGATAATTTGGGTAAAGTGGAGAAAAATCAAGTGGAGGAAGCCATATATGCTATGATGTCAAAATTCAAGACAACCCCACTAGAGCTTTCCAACTCTATGCCAAAGAATTTATATGGCAGAGTTGAGTAGAAATGGTACTATTGTCTAAACTTGGAGAGACAAATTAGAGAAACCTCACTTGCACAAGTGATGCCTGAATTAACTAAGGCATAGATTGCTAAGGCTATAAAGAAATATGCAGATAGGTTTGTACCTAAATACAAAGCCTTCAACATTTTACAAAATAATATTGAAGATGTAGTTAAGAAGACCACTCAGATGTGGAAACTTACATATGAGTTAACTACAACAAAGCAAGGTGAGGAAGAGCCCATTGAGGTTAAGGATAATGAAGAAGATGATCAAGAAAATATAGTTGAGAGAGGAGAAAAAATGCAAATAGATGACAAGGTAATAGCTGAGGAAGAGCAACATGTAAGACAGTTTTGACATTTTTTTTGTAATGGCACAAACAACTATGTAAACCATTTGTGAGCTGACCTAAAGGTGAATTACGATATTTTGGAGATAAGAACGAATCTTGAGTTGGATTCCCTATGCAATTACATGCAACCAATTTGAAAAAGGGAAGGATTAAGAAAAAAAATGGATGAATCTCAACCATAGATTCATACCTAACCCTAAGTCACCTAAGTCTTTTTAAGGAGGACAAACCCTAAACTCTTTATGAATGAGTAAATGAATATTAGAGAGAAGTTTGCATGCATAAATAGAGCATTCATGGTGGCTTAAGAGTTATAAAGTGAGACAACATTGTGGAATCATTTAGAGAAGAATACAAGAAAGAGAAGTGAATACAACAAATATATATTTGATTAGGAAGGATCAAGAAGACAAGTGTTTAGAGGTGATCTATTATCAAGCAATTAAGTGCTGATTGCAAAATCAAAGTTAAGACATTTTAACGGGTGATTTCAATCAAAATATCTTAATAGAGTAGTCCTAACAGGTTGTAATGAAATTCTTTAACATGGTGCTTACTTAGTTGTAAGTTAAAGTCCTTTAGCAAGGTACACTTCTAACAGGGTGTTGGAATCCTCTAGCAAGGTGAGACCTAATTATCTTTGTAAGCCTTTAACAGGGTAGACCTTTCATAGGGTGGATCATGTCTCATGATCAAGACATTGCAATGTTCATTAGATACACTTTATTATTGCAGTAGTGAATATTTATGGGTGTCATCCCCACCCTAGTTTTACCTTCTCACTTGGAGGGTTTCTGGGTAATCATATCTGGTGTTATATGTGTGTACATGTTTTAGATGTATATGCTTTACATGTTATTTTAGTTTATAAATTGAGTGCATGAGATGGATGTGTGGTGAAATTTTTATGGATCCAATTTTAAACAATTGATTTAACCCCCCCCTCCCCCTACCTCAGAAGTTTACTTTTCCTATTGTAATTCCAATGGAAAGCTAGTCCAAATAAGTAATCAATATGAAATGAGAGTTGCATTGATGTGGTAGATGGAGATATAAATGAAACATATTTATAGGGGTGAGACGGCTCAATTATTGGGTGAGAAATGTGATGAATAAGGATGAAATGCAAAGGTGGGATGTTGAAAAGGAATAATAGTGAATTTGAGCAAGGTGAGGTGAAATGTATTTTCCTAAAATTCCTTTGAGTTTTCCAGCCACTTATGAGTTTAATTGAACAACATATTTAAGTCTACCACTTATTATTTTTGAGTGGTTCTAAAAGAATAACTTGTTCAATAATTATAACATCTTCAAAACCATATGTGTAGATATAAACATTAAGTACAAAATGTCCAATGTTTTTGTAGATATACATATTAATTACACCAATTTTTTCTTTCAAAACCATATGTGCAGATATAAACATTAAGTACAATATGTCTAATTTTTTTTTGTAGATATACACATTAAGTACACCAATTTTTTTATTTCAAAACCATATGTATAGATATAAACATTAAGAACACCATGACATCCAATTTTTTTTCAAGGTTTTCTCTCTAATGTCAATGTGAAATGGTTATCAATGATAGCTTTGGCAAGTACAACCAATTTAATAAGGATAAAAGAATAAGTTATTCCTATGAAGAAGGATCATGATAGATAATACAAGGAAATTTGATCAAGATAGGGAGTCAATCACTAGATGAACCCACAATAATGGGTTACACTTTTTTGCCTAAACTGACACTAAACTATGAATTTTCAAGTAAACTTTCACTTTTGGATGCAAATTTCCATTTAACAGTTAGGAATTTGAAGATGAAGTAAATTATAGTCTTTTAGGATTTTTTGTGTAGAATCTAAATATATTTTTTAAAACAAAATTTGAATTGATTTGATTGATTTTTTTTCTCCCACAAAAATTGGCATGTTATCAAAAACCTGATTTTTAAAAAGTGACGTTATTTTTGACACACATTACTTTTTTTCTGCAATAGATATCAATACGATTCTTTCAAATTTAGTTTTTTAACATCCATACCAAAACCATGAAAGTGATATGATGTATTTATCCTTAGTATTTCATATTTTATCAGAGTTTAAAGTTGACCTTTCATGAATTTGGACATACATGGCTCTTGACACATGTAACTTATTATACATTTACCCGATTTCAAATTTTCTTTTTTTAATTGAAAGAGGACTTGAATATGGAGACTATATTTATTTTTCAAACAAATTGTTCTCTTAGTTACTATTTTTCCATGAGCATCTAATATATAGGTTTATTTTTTATAATGAACCTCTGTTCAATTCACGTACAAAAATGTATATCTAAAAAATTCAAAATGTAGCAAATTCATAGTCATTAGAAAGCTCATTCAAAGTACTTATATCATGCAAAATGACATGAGTTCAGTGCTCCATCTGAACTTGGTAATTAAGCCTCGAAGCCATGAAAACATCAAAAAATCTTCGTACATTTGGGGAAGACCTATAATTACCTAGTATTGATAGAAACTAAGTTTCTATCAAAATTATAAACATTAGATTTGATATAAACAAAATTTTCTAGTTTCTATCAAACTAAGAAAGCATGACCTGTGTGGTTAACTAACCCGACTTCAGTTTTGATCGAAACTACATTAGGTAGTTTCAATCAAAACTAAAGTTGTCCTTAAGGGGTTTTTTAAAAATAGAAATTGTCATATAAATTTTTTTTTTTTTTCAATTGTAACATTCAAATCCAATCAAATAATTCACACTTCAATTGGAAGGGAGAAAATATTTTGCAACTAGTTTGTTTTCAAATTTTGGAAGAAAAATTTGTGACATGGGAAATAAAGGTAAAAGAGAAAGTAAATATGCACAAAGAAGAACTCACGAACAAGAAGATGACAATGTTCGAAAAAATTTAGCAGGATACTATAGGAGGCAAGGTACACATGTGCAATCTATTTTATGATGCATATTTAGTTCATATAGTATATTGTACACTTTTTGTATGTATATAGTTAGGATTAGGGTTTATCCAATTAGGAATATAGTAAATATAAACTTAGAATTACTATTAACTTAATATTAAGGGTTTATTGAATTATGAATATTTAGGATTGCGTTTTATTAAATTATGAATATTTAGGATTAAGGTTTATTACATTATGATTTTTAAATTATGAATATTTAGAATTAGGGTTTATTACATTATGGTTTTTAGATTATGACTATTTAGAATTAGGGTTCATTTTAGTTATTGGTCTTTTAAATTATGAATTTATTTAGGACGCAGTGAACTAGGTCAACCTATTGAGGTTGGAGAAGGTTCCTCCCAAGTTCAAATAGTTATGTATGACCAATATCAAAAAATAATAGATCACACAGAAAAGAACACAAGACACCAAGATTTAACTTTGGTTCACCCAATCCATCGGCTATGTCCACCAAATAGCAAGTCTGATATTATTATGATCCACTGATTACAACCTGATTAAAATCCGTAATCCCTTACAGCTCAATATCACAGCAATAACCAGTTTTCAAATCACACCTTATGAAAAATGCTTAACCCTAAACCCTTTTTATACAAGAAATTTTTTACCGCTTTAGGGTTACAACATGTCAGTCATATGTTAGCCATACATTGGGTACAACGTCAGCCACAAACAAGAATTTATGAATTATGTATAGTAATTCCCTAATCAGTCACCACAAACTAACAATCTCCCACTTGGGGACTGATCAAACTCCATACTAGACAACAATCTCTCACTTGGAGATTGATCTTGTAGCAATATCGCTACCACATGGGGCTCCCACTGAATCAAATCACTTTGGACTCTGTTGTTCTTTTATTCCTATTTATTCTAAATGACCAACCAAAGTTGAAGAGGAAGTTAACTTCTCCCTTGTCACTACCTTTGTAAACATATATGCTAGATTGTCATCTATATGTATCTTATTTAGCTTTAACTATCCATCATCCAAAATTGACTAAATGAAATTGTACCGCAACTAAATGTGTTTTGTCTTTGAATGCAGAGCTGAATTCTTTGCAAGATGAATGGCACTCTGGCTATTTGTAAACAAATAGTTATCCCTCTAAGGGTGTCTCAATATTTCCAAGAAGGACTAAAGCCATATCATCTCCTTGGCTGCCTTTGTAGTAGATACACACTCTGCCTCTGTAGTGGATAAATCATTAACTTTTTGTAACCTAGAAATCTAGCTCACAGCTTCCCCACCAATAGTAAATACATAACCTGTAGTACTCTGCCTAGTATCAATATCCCCTACCAAATATAAGTCAACATATCCTTGTAAATCATTAGTAGAGCACATAAAATGTAAACACTTACTGGATGTTCCTCTCAAATATTTAAGAATCCATTTGACTACATTCAAATACTCAATTCTTGGATGACTCATATACCTGCTAATGACTTCCACTGCATGTGCAATATCTAGCCTTGTACATACCATAACATACATCAAACTTCCTACAACTAAATCATAGGGTACCTTAGACATCTTATCCTCCTCTTCTTGTGTCTTTGGACACATCTCCTTAGTTAACTTCAAATGACCAGGTAAAGGTGTGTTGATAGCTTTAGCATTCTCCATAGAGAAACATTGCAACACCTTCTCAACATTATCAGCCTAAGATAGCATCAATTTATTGTTCTTCCTATCTCTACAAATCTTCATACTAAGGATTTTGTTTTGCTACCCCAAAATCCTTCATAGCAAATGCATGTGCTAACTAGCATTTTATCCCCTTAATATGATCCATGTTAGACCCAACTACAAGCATATCATCAACATATAAACATAAAATAATGTAGCTGTCATCATCCAACCTCTTAAAATAAACACAATGATCTAAATGACACCTACTATATCCATGCTCATGCATAAAACTATCAAATTTTAGATACCATTGCTGAGGTACTTGCTTCAAGCCATATAAGCTTTTCTTCAATCTACACACTAAGTTCTCCTTAACTTTGACCTCAGAACCCTGTGGTTGAGCAATATATATCTCTTCACCTAAATCACCATGAAGGAAAGTTGTTTTAACATCAAGCTACTCTAAATGAAAATCTTCAGTAGCCACAATACTTAAAACAGAACAGATAGAAGTCATTTTAACAACAAGAGAAAATATCTCATCAAACTCAATGCCTTTTTTCTATGCAAATCTTTTTACAACTAACCTGGCTTTAAATATTTTCTTACCTCCATCCTCTTCTTTTAACCTATAAACCCATTTATTCTGTAAAACCCTTTTACCTGCAGGCAACTTGCATAAATCCCATGTCTTATTTTTCAACAAAGAGTCCATTTCATCTTTCATGGCAGACTCCCACTGAATCTTAGTATCCACCTGCACAACTTCATCATAACATTCAAGTTTAGCAGCATCATTAAGTAAAATAGAATATAAGGAGGGAGAAAATCTTTCTAGAGGTCTACTTAGCCTTTTTGACCATCTAACATTCACGAGATTGTGTGGTATTTGTTGTTACAGTTGTTGTACACCATGAGGAATTTTTGGAACATCATCTTTTGGGGTATCATCCAACACTACATAATCATCTTCTTTCCTCTCATGTGTTGCTACAATAGATCTTTGTACAACACTTTCTCGTTGAATATGACATCCCTACTTCTTACAATTTTATGATTTTCAAAATCCCAAATCCTATAACCAAAGTCATTAATACCATATCCAAAAAATACACATTTCTTTGACTTAGCTTCTAGTTTGGTTCTATTTTCAAAATATATATGAACAAAAGCTTCACAACTGAAGGTCTTGAGAAAAGAATAACTCACCTTCTTACTAGTCCATGCTTCCTCTAGAATACCACAACCTAAAGGAGTAGAAGGACCTCTATTAATCAAATATAAAACAATATTGACAGCCTCCACCCACATGTGTAAGGGAAACCCATCATGCAACCTCATGCTCCTTGCATGCTCCGTTATAGTCTTATTCATGCATTCAACCACTCCATTTTCCTGTGGAGTCCTTAGAACAATTTTTTATCTACGAATACCATTAGTGGAGCAATAATCTTCAAATTCATGACTACAATACTCACCACCATTATTAGATCTGAGATATTTTAATTTCTTACAAGTCTCATTTTCTACCAAGCATTTCCATTTCTTAAAAGTTTGAAACATCATATTTCTATCTAAGGAAATAAATCCATACTTTTCTAATTGCAACATCAATAAATGTAACATAATAATGAGAGCCACCAAGGGAAGATACCTAAGCTGGTCCCCATACATATGTATGCACAAGCTTTAATTTCTCCCTTTTTTCTTCCTTCCCAGTCTTCACAAAACTCACTCTCTTCTATTTTCCATACACACAACTTTCATAGAAATCCATATTAGCACATTTCAGACCTGCTAAAACTTTCTTTGAATGAAACACTTTCATACCTTTCTCACTCATGTGCCCAAGTCTATTGTACCACAACACTGTATCATAATCTACAACAACTATTTGTTCTCCCTACTCAACTACAACAACTATTCCTGAACATTCATTTTTCTCTGAAACAATTAAAGTAGAAGGAACAATATGACCTGTACAAAGATATAAGGTGCCTACTTTCACACATTTTGCTACTACAAGGGAACTTTTTGAAACCTTCCAATTTTTATCATTAAAAGTAACTACACAACCCACATCACTGAGTTGCCCTATTGAAATTAAATTCCTAATTAGTGTTGGAACATGTCTTACTCATGTAGTAGCCAATGATTCCCATTCTACAACTTAATCTTAACTTTTCCCTTTCCAACAATCTGACAGGGTTCAATATCCCCCAAATAAACAAGCCCAAAATCCCCTTGGACATAATCAATGAAATAACCTCTATGAGGTGTAGCACGAATTGAAGCACCAAAATCTAAAACTCATGAATCATCAACACTTTCTAAAGATAGAAGCAAAGCATCCTCTTCGGATTTTTTACTTACCACATTTGTCTCCTTGTCTTGATCTATTTTATCTCCTTCATTTTTCTTTCGAGTCCAACAGTCTTTCTTTTTATGCCCTAGTTTCCCATAGTACCAATAGTCATTTGGTCCTCTTGATTGAGACCTCCTCCCTTTTGACTTTCCTCTTGATCTTCCATGATTTTGAGAATTGTTTCCTCTCTCAGTCATTTCACCTTTGCTTTGTGTGTTCAAAGAACTTCCTGATGTAGACCCACCTGAAGATTTCCTACGAGTTTCCTCACTCAAAATAACATCGATCACATCATCATATTTTAGGGTACTAGATCGAGGAATAGAATTACTCATAGCCATTACCAAGCCATTCCAAATTTCAGGCAAAGAACACAAAATCAAGAAAGCCCTAATTTCTTCATCAAAATTGATACCCACAGAAGAGAACTGACTAGTAATAGTATTAAACTCATTTAAATGATTTGCGATAGATCTACCTTCTGCAATTTTCATATTAAATAAATGCTTCATGAGAAATACCTTGTTTGAAGTGGAGGGCTTTTCATACAATTTTGCTAGGGTTTGCATCAACTCTTCTGTCATCTTCACTTTTGTAATATTAAATGCCATTGATGGTGCCAGGCATAATCAAATGCTTCTAAGTGCCTTTCTATTTAAAAGATCCCAGTCGTCATTTGACATAAATCCCTAATTCTTGGTTTTGCCTTCCAACGACTTTCATAAATCATTTTGATAAAGATAGTCTTCCATTTGCATCTTCCATAAGTAAAAGTTCTGCCCATTAAACTTGTCAACCCTCAACTTACCCACGTCTACAATTGCTCACACTCAACCATGAGACTTTCTTATAGAGGATAACTAAAAAAATAACCTTGCTCTGATACCACTTGTTAGGATTAAACTTGATACAAAAATAACAATTACATAAAAATATAACCAATATAAGAAAATAATAGATCACATAGAAAAGAACACAAGACACCAAGATTTAATGTGGTTCACCCAATCCCTAGGCTATATCCACCAAAAAAAAGTCTGATATTATTATCATCTAATGATTACAACATGATTACAATCTGTAATCCCTTACAGCTCAATACCACCACAAGAACCAATTTTCGCATCACACCTTATGAAAAACACCTAAACATAAAGCCCTTTTACATAAGAATTTTTTACTGCTTTAGGGTTACAACATGTTGATCATATGTTGGTCATATGTTGGCCATAATGTTGGCCACAAACAAGAATTTATGAAGCATGTACATTACTTCCTTGATCAGTCACTACAAACTAACACATGTCTCTCACAAGTACAATCTTTCTCTAGATTTCTAGGTCTAGAAGCAAACTTTATATCTTTGATTTTTACTTTTACAGAGAAATCCCCTTACAATCTTTCTTGATTTTATTTGTTATATCATGCACGTGCAGTAGTAGATGATGAAAATGTTGGACATTAGAAAATTGAAGATGAAGTAATGGATATAAATGAAGGATCATTTGAAGGTTAGATAAAATTGTATCTAAAAGTTCATTTTTTATGTATATACACATATGTGGACCCTAAAAAGAAGTTGTATCTTAAGTCTTTATTTTAATTTTTCTTACAACGTGAGATCAAACAACAAATGAGAATGTTAATCTAGCTCAAAAATTGAAGAGAAAAATTAATCATAGAAACATAGATCATTTAATTGAAATGGATGTGGAAAAATTTAGAGAATGTGCTAGTCGACCTACACATACTACAAAGAGGAAATTGAATGAAAAGTCTAAAGAAATATTTGCACAATTTGAGAATCTTGATATAGTGGAGCAAGCTCAACTATTATCAATTTCACTTCTTAAAGATGAATTAAAAGAGTCGTTGAAACTATTGAGTTTAGATACAAGTGTAAAAAAAAGGAAGACTTCTAAACTAGAAAAAGATATTGTTGAAAGTGTTAAGGAAGGTTTACATACCATTGGGAAAAAAACTAGATCTGTAGATAAGTCCATTGTACGAAGAGTGATACTGACATCTATTTTAAATAAGAAATTGTGGCAAAAAAGACAGATCTCTTCAGTATCATCTCATATTGGGTATAGTCAAGAGACAATATTACATTATTTGGAAGGAGAAACAATTCATATGATAGTACGTTAGAAGAAAATTGGTTGCTAATGTGTAGAGTTCCTTGATCTGATAGGATTGTGGAAATAGTTAAGAACTTAGTCATCTAATATTGGATTGATAATATTTGTCCTTCACCAAATAGAAGAGATATCATCAATCAGAGGATTGGGCCTAAAAAGTATCTTCAACATGCAAAACATTGGTTGGATGTCACACAACATGAATTGTATCTCTCATTTTGTAATTTAAATACTAACACAAAGATTGGACAAACAATGTTTGAAAGATTTTAACCCTATTTTGTGAAGGTAAATAGATATTTTAAAACATGTTGTTATCGATATCATATTGAATTTTACTTGTACTATCAAGGGTTTTGAAAGATGGTAGAAGAAAGTGGTGGTTCTCAAAATTCTTTTCATAAATGACCAAGCCAATTCATAACATCAATCTTATTTGAAAAACCAAATGATTGTACAATAGGTGAAATATATTTCATAAGAGGAACTTGGGAAGCATGTAGTAACTAGACCAACTTTCCTTTGAGAGACGAAGATATTGGTATGATGAGGATGGTAAAATGTAAGAGATATAAATACATAAAGTTAGAAACAAAAGTTGGAAAAGAATTAACAAGGTTGGAATATGTAGAGGATGACATACTTGTTGGAGAATTTATGTCAAATTTTTGTAAATTGATTCAACCATATATACGTCATGATTTTTTTGCTAAGTGGCAAGCATAACAATTTCAAACATTAAGAGAAACTTTCTCACTTGAGACAATTTTATCTATTGTTGACTTTGCAGAGAATTACTCCTTCATTTCTCAAAAACAACTTCAAGTGGAATACTACTATATAGAGTAGGTTACTATTATGGTTCAAGTGTCTTATTGACATGCACAAATTGATTTGGATGGTTTGGAAAGTACAGATCAAGCATGAGTTGCTAAAAAAGAGTATTATTTTTACATTAGTGATGACAAAAACCATGACACAAATTTTGTGGAACATTATTTTAAGACATTTTTTGAATATTTGAAAAAAAATGGTATAAAAATAGAAATTTTTTTTGTATGGTCTTATGGATGTACAACACAATTTAAATTAGCTAGATCATTTTATGCTTTGTGTAGATATCATCACTACCTTAATATACCACACATTTGGAGTTTTTTTGAGAGTGGACATGGAAAGGGTAAGCATGATGGTGCAGGAGCTTATATCAAACATGCTTTAAGAAAGTATCAAATAGACTATAAAATATATTGCATTAATGATTCTCATGATGTGGTTGAGTGGTGCAAAACACATTTTATGGTGCTAGCAAATACAGATAAGACATCATCAAAAGCGAACTGAGTCATACCATTCAGAGTATTTTGGGAGGTATCAGGTATGTTGGTGTTTTAAAACTATTGAATCAACAAAATGCTCAATACCAAAATGATATCACTCACACAATCTAAGGATTAGCCAATTCCTATTAACAATTATATGTGCAAACCATTTGGACCTAACTTCAACAAAACTAAGGGTGGTTTTCTACTCTTTAGGCTCTGGAAAACTAGGGTGGGTATACCCAGGGATGATTCAAGACTGGGAAACACTATATGAGAATTATTTTAGTTTCATTCTGATTCTCATCTCAAATCCTCAAATACATGGATATTTCTTGACAATTTGATAAACACATCCCATATAACAAATCTGGCCAAAATTCTTCTATAGATCTGCACGTGTTCTCAGCAATAGTGGCTGACTGAAGCTAAAAAATTCCATGCAAACAAGTACTAGCCAACTTTGAAGGTCTTCAAAAAATAAAAGTAAAATTGATTATAATTCTGCATTTGAAAATAATTTATGACATATTTCTCTTCCAGCTGAATCAATTTGACCAATGCCTAATCCATTTGGCTTCAGAGTCTACTACAAATCCATAGATCTAATTTGTTGCCTTACAACAAATATTATCAACAATTCTTATGAGAATTCATCATTCAAAAAATCCTTCCTACTACTGTAGCAACCTTATCAAATTCATCAAAACTTTTACTTAATCCATTGAACTAATAGTAGTGGTGAACAGATATACAACCTAATTGGATTGCATTCAATTACACAAGCCTTTACTCATACAACATCAAGATGACCAAGTAACTAAAAGGAGACAAAATTCAGAAAGAACTAATATGGTGATAACTCATAATTTGTATTCATTCTCTTTGAAAATTGTATACATTTGCAGTAAACTCAAAATGATCTTAAGAAAAACACAAAGATCATTCTATATTCATGTATTCTCAGGAACTAACAAAGAAAATACATCATAAACTTGCTCAAATATTGGATTGAAAACAAGCTAAGTATATCACCTAGAAAACATTAGAAATTGGGCCATTCTCTAGCCCTAGGATCTCACTTATATAGTATGAGATGCAACAAGCTTCAGGCTAAGAGAAAATTGATAGGTATCTCTTTCAAAAAGATATTTTCAAACACCTATCACAAAAGACAAAATTGTGAGTAACAGAAAGACTTATACATCAAACATTCCTTTTGGTGGGTCCACTTCTATTACATCCTCTAGTGTTGTTGGTTTGGTTGCTATTCTGAATCCTCTATGTATGCAACTACCAAGCTAGCCAATGATTAAGTTTGTTTTGATGATTGCGCATTAATCTCCACTTGTGGGTTTTCACCATCTTTATCCTATATGGTGGGAGTAACTTCTACTTTTTTCTATTCTTTAATTGTATCAACATCCTATGGGCTTGGGCCTGCAACTAAAAGTGACTGATTATTCTTGTCTTCTTCTTTCTGTTGGGCTTGTGTAGTGATGGTGTCAATGATTTGGATCTCCTCACCCTGTACCTCATCACTATCAGTTTCATCTTCATCAAACTATTCACTAGGAGCTATTTTTTCCATCCACTTGTCAAACAATGTGTCATCTGGCCAATTGAATTACAAAATATCACTCTACCTCTTAAGTACATACTCAACCTCATTATCAATAGCAACAAATTCTTGTTTTAAAGAATCAAAGAATATTTGGGCCTTCACCATTTCTTTTGTTGTGGTAGCCCACCATGCATGCCCTATTTCATTTATAATTCTATTCATCCTTAAACAAAAAATATCATCCAGTTCCTTCGCTCATTCATCTTTTTTTTTCAAATTATTTCTTTTATCTAGGGCACGAGGACACAAACTAAATTTTTGGCTCTTGTACTTGTTCAAGTAGCCTACTATTATTCTTTGTAAATGAATCCTTTTATTGTCAAAATCAACAAGATTAGAAACAATATCAAAGGTTTTTTCAATTTGATCATAAGAATTCTTTATGACAGAGAAACACAAAAATGTCATTTCTTTCTCCCTTCTCACCCATTTATTCATGATAGGCTTTAAAGCCTCATCATTGGCTTTCAAATCCTCCCAGATATTGATCACCCTGGCCAACTGATCATGAATTAGTGGCCATTCAACTTTGTCCCCCAAATATGTGAGAGCTTTTCTTAATTTATCTTCATATTTTGCCTCCAACTCTACATGTAGGGCCCAAATTTTACCCTTTTCTTCTTCAAAATCCTTAGTAGTGTAGTACTGTGGCCTTTGGGGTGTATATGGTATTTCTATGAGGGGGGTGGATTTGAAGGGTTCAACTGGGAGATGAGGGTATGTTATTCTAGGCCTAGTGGATCTTCCCAATAGCTTGTTCTCAAGCTCAATTCTCTTTTTTACCTCTTTATTGTAGGCATCCACAACTACCTCATATTTGTTCTATAATTCAATAATTTCCTTTTCTTCCCTTTTTGCAGTAGCCAAGGCAAATTGAGAATAATCTACATTCATGTGGGCTGCCTGTACATGTGAGATATCAAAAACTCTCCTTACAATGATATTCCCTATCAGTCCTGAATCATCAGGTTGTGCTGATACAATCCTGGATCCTCTTCTTAGTGACCACATGAGAAGAGTAGCTTGGTCATTACTAAAAGTAGTCCCTACAAACTCCTTTTTATTTGGGTCTTGTAACTCCAATTTATTAGAAACAAAATTGAAAATCAATGCATCTGCAATATCCCAATTAGGCAACAATAGTATGTTAGAAGTCTTTACCATTTGCCTTCCCTCTTCAGGTGTAATGTTCTGGAACTCTTGCATCATTTTTTCTTTTATTTGGTTTTGGATGGAGGCTTCATCCATTTCTAGATGCTCTATTTTCATATTCTTACATCTTTCCTTAAAAATGTGCATGTTTGCCCTCCAAGCAAACTGATGGAAAGCCCTAGACTTTACAAAACTATCATCTGACAAAAATTGCTGATTGGCTTGTTCCAAAACATTACTAGTGGACTCAATTATTTGTTTGCCTTTGTCCATAATATTTCT
Source organism: Cupressus sempervirens (assembly GCA_028749045.1). Taxonomy (NCBI): domain Eukaryota; kingdom Viridiplantae; phylum Streptophyta; class Pinopsida; order Cupressales; family Cupressaceae; genus Cupressus; species Cupressus sempervirens. Next base: position 117,457,443 of record CM053791.1, on the reverse strand, counting down.
TTTATTTTGAATAATAGTATACCCTGGCCTTTTCTGGACAATTAATTGACCTGCCCCTATATTGGGAGTAAAACCCAATCTTCCCATTACTTCCCTGGCCTTATCAGGGTAAAACCTAATAAAGAATTGCTTCTTCTCATTCATTGCCTCTATTATTTCAGGAAAAGTATTCATAAGTTTTCTCATCTTATCTACATTTGTAACTACATCGTCCAAAAGACTATAATCTAGATCAAAACAATGAATGAAATCCAAAATTTTAGAAAAGACTCTCCACTTTTCTTTTCTAGTCTCTTGCTCTTACAAGGAGTACTCATTCCTTATTAAGTCTTCAGAAAAATAAAATTCATGCTCAATTTTACCAAGCTTAATTATGTGCCTCAGAGCCAAATGATAAAAACCTTTAGAATAAAAAAAATGAGGCTGAGAAGTAGCCATCTTATAAGGATTCAAAATCTTGTGCAAACAAAGCCAACCCCCTTTTGTGATTACAAATTGATGAGCCACTGTACAAGTAGGAAAAATTGACCCCTTTTGTCTCTTTAATAGAAGGGTTTCCTCCACTCCTCCCACCTGCCACAATATTTCAGCTACTCCTTCCTTCAAAGGCACTTGGTAAGGTAGTACGTGAGGGCTTCCTTTAAAACCATATTGTAATGGGCACCCCTGAATGTCCCAAAAACTAAACCAAATTGCTGAAAGGAATTATGTCAAACAGTTTGCATTCAACCTCTTATTTCTCCATTTAATGTTTTAAACCCCTTATAACTCCAGAAATCGAACATTTATTTGTTTTTTGTGTTCGTGCATGGAATTGGTATCATACAACATAAACAAGAAAGAAACTACAATAATATGCAAAGTGGAAATGAACTACAGCCAAATAAATGTTATTTTTAGAATTCATAAAACCAAATATATAGCAGATTTATCAACTCACTAATTACTTCAGCATTATTGACATAATACTCCAGCACATGCTTTCGAACTTGCTACTACAGTACTTTGTCCTTCAATCAGTCCACTACCTTCATAATATCATTCTCTCAAAGCGGCATAAGCGTCAGACAAGTAGTGAAGAAGATATGAGAAAAATACCAAATCCGCCTGTAGCCAAAAATGCAACTAAACTGCCTGATAATGAAGCCGATAACAAAGAATTCCAAAGGCCAAACCCCAAGGGAATGACGTCTAGAGTGTTACAAGAGAGGATAAATGTCCTCAAACGCCAAGAACGGAGCTGCAACTCACACACCAATTTCTTCTGATATTCAACCTGTCCAATGAAGCCTCAAATGCTTCCTTTTATTCAATTCCCAAGGGTCCGCTCAACTCATATGGGCAATGTGGGATAAAAGATGTGTAATATATAAAACATATATTAAAATACCCCTTACGTCTCCCTTGGGTACATAAATATTAAAGTAACACTTTAATATTTTACAATTAAATTAGACGTTACTTTAATAAAATTTCAGGCATTAAAATGTATTAGCAATCGGACTCCGAATAATGCGAGTGATAGCTCATTGGAAAGCTCTCACCGAGGAGTATCGAATCCAATCACCAAAATTGACCTGCACTGTGTCCTGCTGACTTACTAAAAATAGTAAGTATGCCTGAAACTGACTAAATCAACTTCGTTTTGGCCCAAATTGGAAATGACTAGGCCAAAACACTCCAGGATCCCATTAAACCCTTCGTTAGCCCTTGGGACCATGTAGAACAAGGCTAACGCACACACACTTGGTCAACTGCTAAAATGGGGACATTACAGTCCACCCCCCTTGAAATTGCTTGTCCTCAAGCAATCTCAGTCCAGCCTGTTGAATAACCTGCTCACTGTCCCATGTAGAATCTTCCTCCGACAAGTCTTTCCATCTGACCAAATACTCCTTCACTATCCTGATTCTAAGCTTCCTCTCTCTGGTGTCCAGAATAGCCTCAGGTACTAACACAAGCTTCCCCTCCTCATCCAAAGGGGGTAAATCTACAGAAGGCACTACACTCTGACCAATGGATTTCTTAAGCCTAGAAACATGAAACACATTGTGCACTCGATTGCCCTTTGGAAGCTCAAGCTCATAGGCGACTTTTCCCACTTTGCGAATCACCCTGTAGGGACCATAAAATTTAGGTTTCAACTTTTCAGCTCCGCTTTTCTTGAGCGATGACTGTCTATATGGTTGTAGCCTCAAGTAAACCATATCCCCTACCTCAAAGCTACGCTCTATTCGGTGCTGATCGGCATACAATTTCTGTTGATTCTGGGCCTGTTGTATATTCTCTTTGAGCACTTTCAAGATGTCTTGACTATCCTGCAATAAGTTTTTGGCTTTGGGCACTCTACTATCCCCTAAAACTAAATCCATGAAGCTAGGTGCTTCATAACCATAGAGTGCCATGAAAGGAGTCATCTTGATGGACATATGATAAGTGGTGTTATAACAATACTCTCCCATATGCAACCATCTGATCCAAGCCTTTTGTTGTGTAGTTACATAGTTCCTCAAATATCCTTTTGCCCATTTATTCACAATCTCTGTTTGCCCATTTGTTTGCGGATGATAACTAGTGCTAGGTGTAAGATCTGTACCACACAACCTAAACAACTCTTGCCAAAAAACACTCATAAACTTACTATCTCAGTCGTTGACAATGAATCTAGGCAACCCATGTAACCTGAATATCTCTCTAAAGAAAAGATCTGCCACCTGTGCTGCTGTGTAAGTGGACAGAATAGCAAAGAAGTGAGAAAACTTCGTCAAGCGGTCCACCACCACATAGATGCAATCCCTTCCCTACACTCATGGTAAACCAGTGATGAAGTCCATCGAAATACTTTCCCATTTCCTATCAGGAATGGGCAAGGGTTGTAGTAACCCTACAGGAAATGTGTGCTCTCCCTTATTCTGTTGACAAACCACACACTCGCTGACATACCTCTGAACATCATCCTTGAGCCCTTTCCATGAAAACCGCTCTCGGATCTGCTTGTAGGTCTTGAAGACCCCCAGATGTCTAGCTGTGGGTGCATCATGAAATGCCTTCAGTATCGCCTCTCTCAAATGTGATGACGAAATCAAATAAACCCTATCCTGAACTCTGATCAATCCATCTATCACCTCATAGCGATCATCCTGTATGGTACCTGAAATCAATCCAGAAGCCCAAGCATCTCCCACATACTCTGCTATAATCCGATCTCTCCAATCTCCTGAAATCTCTGCCAGAACACATAAGTGAGGTCTCCGGGATAAGGCATCAGCCACCACATTTTTCTTACCTTTGACAAACTCTATGTCAAAGTCATAAGCCTACAATTTAGTCACCCATTTTTGTTGCCGGTCATTAAGATCACGCTGGCTCATGAAGCATTTAATACTGTTGTGATCAATCTTGATCACAAAACGTCCACCTACCAAATATGATCAAAATTTGGCCAATGCATGCATTATGGCCAACATCTCCCGGTCATAGACAGAATAACTTTTCTCAACTCCCCGGAGCTTCCTACTTTTGAATGCAATGGGATGCTTCTCTTGCATCAATATTGCTCCAATCCCATCACCTGATGCATCACAATGAAGCTCAAAAGGCTTCGTGAAATCCAATAGAGCTAGAACTGGACATGAAGATATTACCTACTTGAAATGCTCAAAACACCTTTGTGCTGCCCCTGTCCACATGAAGGCTCCTTTCCTGGTAAGATCTGTCAAGGGTGTAGCAATCTGTGAGAATCCCTTACCAAACCTCTTATAAAAACCACATAAACCAAAGAATCCCTTAAGCTATGTAAGGTTTGTGGGAGTAGGCCACTCTACAATAGCTCTAATCTTTTCGGGATCAACCCGAACGCCATCTGCACTAATGATATGCCCAAGGTAAAGGAGCTCAGTCATGCCAAACTCACATTTAGATTCCTTGGCATACAATGACTCTCTCTCCAGAATAGATAACACCTCCTCCAGATGATGTAAGTGCTCCTCCCAGGTCTTACTGAAGACCAAGATGTCATCAAAGAAGATCAAGACAAATCTCCTCAACTGCTTCCTGAATACCTGGTTCATACAACTCTAAAATGTAGCGGGTGCATTGGTTAGACCAAATGGCATAACCATGAACTCAAAGTGGCCATAGTGACATCGGAAGGCTGTTTTCTCAATGTCCTTTGCTCTCATCCTGATCTGATGGTATCCGGATCGCAAATCAATTTTGGTGAAGAAGCATGCCCCATGCAACTCATCAATCAACTCATCAATCCTAGGAATGGGATACTTGTTTTTAATTGTTTTCTTATTCAGTGCCCTGTAATCGATGCACATGCACATCATCCCATCCTTCTTCTTTACCAATACAACTGCTGAAGCAAAAGGGCTCTTACTGGGCCTGATATGCCCCATCTCCAACAAATCCTTAATCGTCTTCTCTATCTCATCCTTGTGTTTCTTAGGATGACAATAGGGAGTAATCATAACTGGTTTGGCTCCCTCCTCGAGCTCAATAACATGTTCCATCCCTCCGTCAAGAGGAACCCCATGAGGAATATCGCTAAATACTTTAGCGTGTCTATCAAGTATCTTCTGGACATCTGGTGGATGACTCTTTTCTTATGGCTCTGGTGAAGTTGGCATAATGTAGCACTCTGCCGCCCACTCTATGTCATCATGACGAAAAAGTCTCTGCATTCTCCTCAAGGACACTACTCTGCAACCTCCATCTGAAAGTCCTCTAAGTACCACAGTTCTGCCCTCATGCTGGAATCTCATCTCCAATTTTGCTAGGTTGAGTGTGAACTCAACTAGTGAAGCCATCCATGTCATGCCGAGGATGACATCATAATCTCCCATGTCCACAACATAGAACTCATCCTCCAACTCATAGCCATCTCCAAACCTAATGCGAAGATTAGATATCTTTCGAGTGCATAATAATTTATCACCATTAGCCACCATGACTCTAAACCGATCATGCTCCTCTGTCTGTAACCCTCTCTTGGCTACTAACTGTGCATCTATGAAGTTATGTGTAGCCCCAGTGTCAATAAGAGATATCACTTTCTGCCCCTAGATAGTACCCCTGACCTTAAATGTGATTTCCTTTTGGGCCCTTGTCAAGCGTGCCAACGATCTATCATCCTTAGGAATGTTGCTCTCCTCTATAGTGTTACCCTCATCTGAATCGGTGTGCTGATCCTTCCCCTCTGACTCTGAATCTTCTGCTGAAAAATACTAAATTTGATTTGCCTTAGCCTTGAAAGAACATTTATGAGATAAGTCCCAAGGCTCTCTACAATGGAAGCACAACTTCTTCTTTGGAAGTTCATTCAAGGTTTCATTGTCTAGTCCTTTTGATCCTTCTTTGGGTTTGCTATACTCTTTCTGAAATGGTTTTTTGTCTTTGTCCTTGTGGTAGGAAGAATCTGTTGAATGGTTTTTTCCTTTGTATACCGAAGGGGCTAAATCTCGTGCCTTTTTGGTTGCTTCAGCTAAGGTGAGTGGATCATGTCCCTTCACCCAACCTCGTAATGGATCAGCAAGACCATCACAAAATAACACCACCAATCTCTTAGGAGAGATATCAGTAACAAGTACAGACAAGCGCTGAAACTCGAGAATGTAAGCATCCACAGAACCTGACTATTTTAACTGTGCTAGCTCCTTGAAATGTAACTCGGAATCCCTAGTGTCAAATCTCTCAATCAATGTTTTGGTGAATTCCTCATAGGATGTAATCTGATTATGCCCCAAAGTCACCATGCCATGATGCCACCATTCATGTGCAACGCCATCCAAGTGCATAGCCACATACTTGATAGCCTCCTCCTCAGGCATAGGATTAAGCTGCAAGTATGTATCTACCTTCTGCACCCAAGCTCGTGCAGTCATCTTCCCTGAAGCATCATAATAAGGTAAAGAAAGTTTTCCAACTTTCTTCCTCAACTCATAGTTTTGATTCCTCCCTTCTGCTCTAGGCATGTGTCTCATCCTCAAGTCCATATAATCTTTGAGGGAAATATCCGCCTGAAACTCCGGTCCACTAGCCTCCCAGTCCCTCCTGAACTGATCCTGTAACTCGGTAATCTGTGGTTCATTTTTTTGGTTGAACCAGATCTCTGGGTGGGAAAGTGGGTAGAAGAGGTCTCCAGCTCGCAGTTCGCGCTGGGCGTGCAACGTGTCTAAAGTTATTAGCCTCATTCCCATTGTTACCGTGTCCATTATTACCATTAATGTTATTCTCAGGACCATTGTTGTTGCCTTGGCCTCCATGGTTATTGTTTCCCCCATTGTTATTGTTTCCCTCATTGTTATTGTTTCTATTGTTGACATCACCTAGATTAATATTGACACCCATCTGTCTAGCCATGAGCTGCAACATCATGTCCATTTGCCTATTCTGCTCCTGCTGCATACGCTGCCCATACTCTAATGTATCTAGTAACTGTCTGAACAGTACCTCCCCCTGATTTGGACCAGCATTTCTGTGTTCGCCTAATCCTGTATTCCTGTCATCTCGATCACCCATATTATTGTCCTGATCAAAGAATATCTCCTATGTATCTGTATAGTTGGATTCAATGTCCACCTGCACGGATGTACTAGACTATTTGCTTTGCAAGTCTGAAATCCTATTTTGTCTTGCTCTGGTATCGCAGAAATTATAAGACCCCTGTCGCATGCTCAAACATAAATTCTTAGCCTGGGTTTTTTATTTATTTATGATTTTAGTGTTTTGACATTTCGTCAAACCTTTTTCCCTCTATCTCGCTATTCCAAATTACTTATAAGACCTCCACAGGATGGCAGGACTTATAGCTCTGATACCACTATAATGGGCACCCCTGAATGTCCCAAAAACTAAACCAAATTGCTGAAAGGAATTATGTCAAATAGTTTGCATTCAGCCTCTTATTTCATCGTTTAATGTTTTAAACCCTTTATAACTCCAGAAATCAAACATTTATCTATTTGTTGTGTTTGTGCATGGAATTGGTATCATACAACATAAACAAGAAAGAAACTACAATAATATGCAAAGTGGAAATGAACTACAACCAAATAAATGTTATTTTCAGAATTCAAAAAACCAAATACATGGCAGATTTATCAACTCACTAATTACTTCATCATTATTGACATAATACTCCAGCACATGCTTTCGAACTTGCTGCTATAGTACTTTGTCCTTCAATCAGTCCACTACCTTTGTAATATCATTCTCTCAAAGCGACATAAGCGTCGAACAAGTAGTGAAGAAGATATGAGCAAAATACCAAATCCGCCTGTAGCCGAAAATGCAACTAAACTGCCTGATAATGAAGCCGATAACAAAGAATTCCAAAGGCCAAACCCTAAGGGAATGACGTCTAGAATGTTACAAGAGAGGATAAATGTCCTCAAATGCCAAGAACGGAGCTTCAACTCACACACCAATTTCTTCTCATATTCAACCTATCCAATGAAGCCTCAAATGCTTCCTTTTATTCAATTCCCAAGGGTCTGCTCAACTCATATGGGCAATGTGGGATAAAACATGTGTAATATATAAAACATATATTAAAATACCCCTTATGTCTCCCTTGGGTACACATCACCATAAAATAAATATTAAAGTAACACTTTAATATTTTACAATTAAATTAGACGTTACTTTAATAAAACTTCAGGCATTAAAATGTATTAGCAATCGGACTCTGAATAATGCAAGTGATAGCTCATCGAAAAGCTCTCACCGAGGAGTATCAAATCCAATCACCAAAATTGACCTGCACTGTGTCCTGCCGACTTACTAAAAATAGTAAGTATGCCTGAAACTGAGTAAATCAACTTCATTTTGGCCCAAACTGGAAGTGACTAGGCCAAAACACTCTAGGATCCCATTAAACCCTTCGTTAGCCCTCGGGACCATGTAGAACAAGGCTAACACACACACACTTGGTCAACTGCTAAAATGGGGACATTACACATATACTCTAAATACAGTAGAAACACAGTATGGAATAATATCTCCCTAATTATGTGAAACTTTCAAACCACTTGGATTGTCCATAGGCCTAATGAGATCAATTAGTGCTTTGGGGATTTTGGGATTATCCCTTAATAAGAGGCATCTCAACTTTGAAGCAAAATACCTATCAAACCTGAAAAAACTAACATTCTCTGCATCCCAAGTCATATCTGCACTCCACTATTGAACTGGTATGCTTCCCCATTCTCTTCTCTATTTAATTCCATTTCTTTACCAAAATATGTAACTCCCTTGAACAAGAACATGTGCATTAACAGAGAATAATGGCCAAAAAGTTTGTTCCACCTTGCCCTTAGCAATTGCAATTAGTCCAATGTGAATCCCCTCAGCTAAGTAGGAAGCAAAATAAAAAATTATATCCACACCAAAAGAGACAATCTGAGTAATCATATACATAAAATTCATAGGCATAAACTCCTCTTCATCTCTCCCAAAAACTTTGCATAGGGACCTATATATTTCTATAGCCTTGGAATTGAAATATGCCCTTTTGAAAGGTTCCCTGGAGGATGTTTTTATTGCTGCTAGGGTTCCAATTTTACCTATGTGTGCGCTTAGCACACCTTGCCTAATTGCATCTTTCTTAGACATATATTCGTTCTCTAACCAGTTCAAATCAATGGGCACATGATAATCAGTGATAGGCCCTAAACTAAAAACCTCCCTAATTTCCTTTGGGCTGATTGTAATCAAGATTTCACCATCAGCTCTCCTCACTACTCTAACAACTTGTTCATAGTTCTTAGCTACAGCTTCCAAAAGATCATAGTCCATGAAAACACTGGGAACCACCAGTTTCCCTAGATCAAAATTCCAGATATTGTCATGTGGGGCAAAAAGGTTCCTCTCTGAAAACCATTTTTTGAACAAATCAAAACCAGTCTTTGAAGTTGTTGCATCCCTAACCCAGTTTCCCTTGTCATACAACCCATCTTCTATTCTCAACCTAGGGTTTAATGAAGTTAGCTTTTTAACTTCTACAGTTTCAACAATGGAATGAGGGAGTAGTTCAAGAAAATCATCATGGACATTCCTATCCAAATAGTTCTCTTGAGCAGAAAACACCTTCTACTTTGGATCCATATCTGATTAACTCTTCAAGAAACTAAAACAGTGCAAGGATTATAGTGCAAATACTTACTTTGAACTCTGCTCTAGTTCTTCTCAGTATTTCTGCAATCTTTTTGTGAACAAACTACTTCACAATCTTACCAAATTCAGCACGGTCTTCTCAATAACTGCTTCTGCTTAGAAACACTTGGAATCTTTGTTCGTGTAAGGTGGAATTAAGAAAATATTTTGTGTTATACTCTATTTTTTCTCACATGCGAAGCTTTTATTTCTCATAAATGCACAGGGTGGCATCACCTTCTACATTCAAATTTACACCATAGATTTTTGAAAAATCCTACAATCTAGGGATGCAAGCAAAGATGACTTATGTTCCACTTGCCAAGTTGGCAATCAACCTAATGAAAATTTTCCATGTGTACCTTTCCTTCATTGTTGGCACTTTTGAACTAGACCCATAGAATTTTGAGGACACATGTCACTGAATCACTATCTCGCTATACATAAAAAGTGAACACCTTTCCATAGCGAGATAATGACCATCGTTGATTCTACATTGATCATGTGGGAGGCATTTAATGCATTACGTAAGAGAAATATGGTGGGGCCCTTGTCGCTATGTCACTATTTGTAACCTTCGTACAAATCACCATAGCAAGATAACGACGATCGTAGATTTGAGATTGATCTGATGATCAGAATCTTTCATATGTTTCATGAATTAGGGCGTGGGTCCAATTATTGATGACATGAGAAAACTCTACACCACTAGCATATAAATTCATATTTTAAAAACCTGGCCATATTACCACGCTGCTTGGGTCCCACCGTGTGTTTATTTCTCGGCTGGGCGCTATGTCGCTAATGGCGAGAAGAACAAGTTTCCCGATAGTGATATAGCAACCTCTGGTGCTGTCACTTTTCTCAGTGTATATGTGTATCCCACTAGATGCAATCGTGTGCCAAAAATTTATAACTAATATCTGATGGAGCATTGTTTGGGACCCACTTTCTCTAAAATGTTGCCGCAGTATTACTTTCTGTCTGGGTGCTATATCGCTAACGGTGAAGTGCTCAATTTTTTTGATAGTGACAAAGTGATGAATTGGAAAAGTTGAGATTTTTGTTGATGCCTTTTGTATTTCAATGTTCTAACCCCTTTTCAGTTTCTGATAGGTTTGTCATAAAAACGTGATCAAATATTTTTGAAGCAATACAATCTCCGATCATCTTACCTCCATTCGACGGCACCGCTCTTCAACTTAGCGGCAGTTGCTATGTCAATAAGGGTAGAACACTTGCATCTTTTCATAGCGAGATAGTGATTTCCATAGATCTTTTAGGGATCGAGTGGTGAGAAACAAAAAAGAAATGGGGAGACTCGTGGTACAAAAAGTTTGAAAAGGATGGAGAATATTCACATATTTTTAAAAGGTTTTGTGCCCAAAAAATTTAAAAGGAAATGAGACCTAGGGATTTGACAAGAAAATTCAAAAGCTACCAAGATTTTGCAAGATTAAAACAAAACCCTAGTATCCACTTGACAAATTCAATTTTGATTTTTTTTCAAAAATGGGGAAAGATATCTTGCAAAAATCAGACCAACAAGGTATAAATTAATTTGAATATTATAATTGAATAAAATTTATATATAATAACTAAATTATGGTACACACATTTTTAAAACTCATTTTTAATACATATGTATGGACCTTACATTCAGGTGTTGATAGAAGATCAATGCATTCATGCAAGAGGGTAGAGAAGACAGAATATTTGCATTCAGTTATGAGTACAGATAGTAATATGTGGTCATTGTACACAAGAAAATACTCATGTTTTTGTCATGATTGCATTGATGAAAACTATGATGCTTGCATTAATCAAGAACATAGATATGTGGGTGAATGGACTTTCGTGCCACTAGATGTTATCAATACGAATGAGTTTGAGGATGAAAACTATGATGATATTGCATTGATTACTAGTGATTATGACGATATTTTAGGATTGATTAGAGTTGGTATGTATGTATATACATGTACAAGTGTATTTGTTTCTCAATTTTGGTTAATTTATTTAATATATATACTCATGTACATGACACATTGAATTTATATATGTTGACATTATGGTCAAGTTTGTTTATTAGTGACTCACACTTAGTCAAATGGTTAGCAGCTACTGAGCTTATCTTGCAGTTTAAAGTATTAACTGAGTAATTAAGGTTCTACCAAGTTCTACAATTGCTACCAAGTTGATGAGTATGAATGCAAACTGAGCTTCATAGTATTTATCGAGTTGCACAGTGCAAATCGTGGTCTCTATTGTTTACTGAGTTTGCAGCATCAGTGATGTGAATCAAGTGTTGACCAAGGCAGGAAGTGTCAATTAAGTGTTTTGGTTTATACCAAGCTTGTAGTGTTAGTGTTGACCGATTCTTGCAGCATCAACCAAGTGATTCAGTTTATATGTCAAGTTTCATAGTGTTCATCAAGTCACAAGTGTCAACCATGTTCAGACTACTTGGAAGTGATTAGTATGAACTGAGCTGCTATGTTTACTGAGAGCATGATGATGTCAAGTGTTGAAAATAGTTGCTGAGTGTCAGAACCTCACCTAGTCTATCTTTAGAACCTGATTTCCAGCAATTGAGCCAACTTTGTGTATTTTGGTGAAACTTGTATTGTAGCTAACTTTGATGAATTGTAATTTGGATTGGTATATATGTAATATATTATATCACATCCAAATAAGATATAGAAGAATATATGATGTGAATATAATAAGAGCATAAGTATGAGTTAAGAAGGATACACGAAGTATAAGGAGTAGCAAAAATTTATCTATCACAACAAGGTGATCATTACACTTCAAAGGTATCTCAACCAAAAAATCAAAGTTTTAGATTAGAGATCAGCCACTAGTTCATCCTAACAGGTGTATCAGCTAAATCCTTTCACAAGGTAGACTTAATAGTCTTTTGAAAATCTCTTTACCTAGCGCATACTTCATTGTATGTTTTGTAAATCCCTTAACAGGGTGGACTTAGCAGTCCTTATTACTCCTAATAGGATAGATCATCAGAAGTGATCAATTGTAAGCCTTAACCAACCAACTTTATACTACAGTACTAAAGCTTGTGTGTATCATCCCCACCCTAGTTTTACTTTCTATTTGGAAGGTTTTTGGGTCACCATATCTTGTGTCAAAGTGTTATGAATGTTTTAATGCTTTCAGTTTTTCATGCATGCAATTAGATCAAAATATATATGAAGGATTAATTGGTGAAACGAGATTAAGTTTTATTAGTTCCCAATTCACCTCTCCCCTCTTAGTAACCTTGCCTATCCTATATTTCCAACAATTGGTATAAGAGCTTTGTGGTTCTCACAAAAGAAGTTTAACAACTTGAGCAAAGATTAGAGGCAATGGAGGTATTGAGGCTAGATAAGGCTATTGATAAGAAAAAGTTGTATTTGAAATTGACTACTAGGAAACTTAAGAAAGAAAAGGATCAATTCTCTCAATCTTTGAAAAGAAGAAAAGATCTTGCAGTACAAATAAATAAAAAATTCTACACTGAAGAAAGAATTGAAGATAGCTATCCAAAAAGAAATTTAGAAGAAGCTAATGAGGCAATAAAAGACCTATTAGAAAAGAATTGTAATCTTCAAGAAGTTAGAAAACTGAGAACAAGATATTCAGTCAATAAGATTGTGTGAAGTCATGGAAGAAAAAGATAGCCAAAGAAGAGATAAAGGAAAGAACAATGAAATTCAACATCTATCCCTTTAACAAGAAAACTTCATTGATTAGCTTACTAATGGAAATGAAGAAATCATGAATCTAAGATCAAAAAAAGAAATATTACAAAATTATCTAAACATTAAAAAGAAAACCAATGAGAGGATGATGCAATCTCAAGCAGACATGAATCAGTTGAATGAGAAAAGTCAATAGAGACATAAAGGTAAAGAAGGAATAGGATACATAGAACAAGGTGAATCATCCAAGCAAGGAGCTCAAAAGAATCAAAGGCTTACTTGCAATCACTATGGTAAGTTAGGTCATACATCAAACAAATGTTGTAGTAATGGTAAAAAAAAATTCAATGGAAAGTGTTACAATTGCAATAAGCATGGTCATAGAGCTAATGAATGCAAAGAGAAACCTAAATTAAAGGCAAATGTCACAAATGTAAGAAGCATGGGCACAAATCTTCTAAATGCAAAACCAAAATATTGAATCCAGCAGAACAAAATGTGAAAGCTCTATTTGGTTGGGACTACAACACATGGTGTAGATGCCACTACTGTGGAGAATTTGGGCACATTGGAGCAAATTGTGTGAAACATCACATTAGGACAAGAGACACCACTAGAAGATGTTTTATTTGCATAGAAATTGGACATCTTGCCAAGAATTGTATGAACACTGGAAGGATTGAAGATGAAAAGAAAGCCAAAGCTGACAACATTAGAAAGTAAATGAGGTAGCAATGGATTTTAAAATATTCTTAGAATGAAAGTCTAAGCCATGAAGCACATGTCACTCAAGAATTGGGTAACTCAGGCATTTCTACTTGATCTCCCATAGGGATGACTGAAACTAAGACTTTGAAGTAGACATCTTACATTAGTTCCAGCCTGCTAGAAGGAAAGATCCATATCAGCATTCAAGATGCAAAGCGATCACCGAGTGTCTAAAGAAAATCTAGACCTTACCGAGCTAGGTCAGATTGTAACACCTTACTGAGAAAGGCTGTGATACACTAAAACATTACGTGGACATCGAGTTATGAATGAATCTACCGAGTGCTAAGGTCGAATCGAGTGGAAGATAGTTTGTCATCGAACAAGCATTTATGGTGATTGGAAAGTAAAAATTTGTTAAAAAGGAAGGGAATCAAATTCATTTATTACCGTGAATTTTTGAAGACCTATTTGCAAAGGATGATTTCTATGCTTCCAAGTAATTTGTGTGTTTGTTGTTGAAGATTTTTGTGTTTTCATAAACCCTACTGAGCATGGTGTCCTCCAGTAGCAAAAACAAGAAAGAATCCAAGATGTTGGTTCAAGGAGTCAATTGGAAGGCATCAGACTTCAAGTTGAGACCATAAATTATAGAAGTGCTTGATCCAACTTGAGCTCAGTCATAGATTCCACCAAAGGCATTACTTGTTAATGATATTTGTTCACATTTGCATTGTTCGATACAAGATATTGGAACCCTAGAGATGGATGAGACTTTGGAAAATTTATGTGTGAATAGTGTGTTGAAACTCGAGCATCAACATTTTGAGACCAAGGGTTTGACACACATTCTGCATATGCCTCGAGACTTTAAGATAAAATGGATAAGGTTTATCCTTAGCTATGTACACAATGGGTAGCTATGGTTGGAGTAGCCTATTCAAATAACAAGGAAAATGATTCATCAAATCACAGGGCTCCTAATGTTGAACAAAGAAAAGACTACCAAAACCCTAAGTTGGGTATAACTGGAAAGAAAAACTCTTGCTGAGCGAGATCGAAGAGGCAAGAAGATCAATATTGTCATTGAAATGGAGCTAAAATTTAGAATTCATGTGATAGCTCACAAGATCTATAGGTCCATTCATCTCAATAATGTTTCATGTGAGGTAGTTGATTTAGCTCTCAAGGTGGTGAAGAACAACATGTCCTTCGACCTTGTCGAGCTAATGCTGAATCAATTCAACAAAAATATGGAGAGCATTAGGACTTCACAGAATAACCCATGTAATCTTCATTTACTCTTGATTTGTTTATTCTTCTTTGTGCAAATTTTTTTTCCTTCAAAAGGTTCAGTCATATGGAGAAAAGATGTAACAATACTATATCAGATCAATGAATATATAGCAGAGATGGGTGATAAATTTGTTAGTATCATGGACAATTACTTTGATTCATTCAAGGAAAAGATGAATAGCAGATTTAGAATCCCTAAGAAATGTGTAGAAGATTACAAGGATGATGTTTGTTTCATGGTAGACTATGATAAAGTGTACATTCAAGCAATCAAACCTAGAGTGGTGTGGGTTAAGCCTCTAAGCTATGAGGTTAACATTGATGACACTAAGGATATCATTGAGGCATTATTGAATAAACCTATGGATCCCATGGCCACATATTTTGGTACTTTTGATGAAGCCAAAGCTAGAATAGAACTTGAAATTTAAACTTTCTCAAGCAGTCAACAAAGGAAAGAAGAGGATAGTAAAACTGAGGCAAGCAAGTTCTACTCTCTAGTTGACAGAAGGAAAAGGAGATGATGTGGAAAAAGATAATGTAGAAGAAACAAAATCTAAAGAAGAAGAGCCAATCAGGAAGAAGGGTAACCAAACCTACCAAGTCATCTACTGTAGTATTCACAAGAAGAGCATCCAGATCTAGAAATAAATTAAAATTAGGTAAAGAAGATGCAGAGGATATTATTTTCAAAAGACCTCCACCTACATTTCAAGAAAAATTATAAAAGATTGATGCAGAAGTTGGCATGGAAAACTTCAAATCTCTTAGTTATGAGACTAGGAATGCAGATGAGAAGAAGTAAGTTGAAGACATGATGATGTCAAAACTAGGTAAATGGAAATACTCACTTGATCAACTTGTACAATAAATTCCCAATAAGCTGATGGAAAGAATCAAGCCTAGATAGGAAAACACTAGGAAAACTACAAATGATATATTTGGACAGACTCTAAGGTAGCTCATGCTAACTCTTAGTCATAAAGAGGTAAAAGAATCCATGAAGGAAAATGAGGAAAAACTCACTTTAAAATTCAACACTTGCATGATATTGGTTAATGATATTGAACATTGGTGAAGACAACTACATCCACATGGAAGAATATCTACAAACTTCATCAACAAAGTGATTTTGTTGTTCATGTTAGTGATATAGATGGTGAAGATGACAAGGAATAAAATGACAATAATGATGAAGATATAGAAATAGTTGATGTAAATCTGGATGATGAGGAGGAAGAATAGGAAGCTATTGAGGAGAATCTCCCTAAGATTCAAAGTATTGAGGAAACTGACCCTAAGAAGATTGCAACAATAGTTATAGCCTCATTTCCTCACTCTCCAAGCAAAGCTTTAATGTCATCAAGCTCAGAGAAAGATTTTTCCAAGTTGGTTATAATAACCATTGCAATACCATGCACCCAACCAATCTCTGCACCTATTCATCTGAGTACTATATTGACTAAAGTGATCATCACTTTAGCTACCGAGAGGCTAGTGCTTCCTCCATCATCAAATTTGGCTACATAGCAACTAGATATTTCTACTATCAGTGATATATCTACTTTTTTTTCTATCCCTTCTATTTCTACCATTATTACAATTCCAAATATGCAACTAATTAGTAAAAAGAAAGTTGAGAGCAAGCCTCAAATGAGTACTAAAGTTTCAAGAAAGGACAAAGGCAAAGAAGAAGACATTGATCTTGATGAGGATATAGTTATCCCAAATTGGGATATATCTACTTTGAATCTTTGATCAAATGAACACCATAGGTGAACTATTGTAGAAGAAAGCTAAGCAACAAAAGCTTAGAAAAGAGAAAAGTAGAGAAAATCAAGTGCTTGAAGATGTAAAGAACATACTTATAGATGGACTAAGTACTAAGGTTGATAGTACACAACCTATTTTGATTTAATTAGTAGAAGTTGTTAAAAAATTCAATGAAGATCTAAATGGGCAAGAAAAGTTGTTATAGAGGGAAGAAAGGAAATTTGAAAACAAAGTATTGGAGCAAGTTGCATAGAAAATTTCAATATATCAAGTAGACCTATCTACTATTCTCAGCACATTAGAAACCTCTGCAGATAATGTTACTTCATTATTCATAAAGTTATGTGATACATCTGTCTTCACTAAGGAAATCAAAGATAAACCATCTAAGATAGATGAAGACTTGAAGGCAAGTGAATAGCAATTGTCACTTGACCCGAGCTACAATTCTGCTCACCACTCAAAGATCGGATTTTTGACTAATATGCAAGCAGAATTATTAAGGGAAGAAGCCAAGATTAGGCCCACACTTATAAACATCCAAGGCATGATTCTCTTGAACTTGGATGTATTGCAAAAACACATTGCACATGCCAAAATGCTCATCCATGATAATAACTTCTCCATAGCTGATCACATGATGGAGTTATTAGTAGAAGTACAAATTGCATTACATGCAAGCAAGGTGTTATAGGAAAATTGGGACAAGACAATAGCATTGATTTTGAAATTACATTATGACTTCTTGTCACATTTTAGCATTACCATGTAGTATATAGCTTTGGAATTTATGTCAAAAAGGGGGAGAAGAAGAAGAAGAGATAAGATAAAAGGAGTAGAAGAAGAGGAAGAGATGATATAAAAAGGGGAGAAGATGTGATATAAAGATATAAGATATATAGTAAGTAAAGTATAATATGTATATATGTATGGGGGAGCAACATAATATTCATGGACAATTAATCAGAAAACATCTCTTACAAAACAATTTTTAAAAAATCTCAAAAATAGAGTATGTTACCAAGTTGAAGACATGGGATGGAGACTAAAGATTTTTTTGAACTTGAAATTGTGAGAATTCAATTTTTGATTGATAAGTATTTTTGTCACTAATGCCAAAAAGGGAGATTGTTGACATTATGGTCAAGTTTTTTTATTAGTGACTCACACTTAGTCAAATGGTTAGCATCTACTAAGCTTATCTTGTAGTTTATAGTGTTAACCGAGTAATTCAAGTTCTACCAAGTTCTGCAATTGCTATCGAGTTGATGAGTATCAGTGCAAACCAAGCTTTATAGTATTTATTGAGTTACATAGTGCAAACTGTGGTCTTCAATTTTTACCGAGTTTGTAGCATCAGTAATGCGAATGAAGTGTTGACCTAGCTAGGAGGTGTCAACCAAGTGATTCATTTTAGACCAAGCATGTAGTGTTAGTGTTGATTGAGTCTTGTAGCGTCAACCAAGTGATTCAGTTTATATGTCGAGTTTTGTAGTGTTCACCAAGTCACCAATGTTGACCAAGTTCAAACTACTTGGAAGTGATTAGTATGAACCAAGCTTCTATGTCTACCTAGAGCATGATGATGTCGAGTGTTGACAACGGTTGTCGAGTATCAAAACCTCACTAAGTCTGTCTTTAGAACCTGAGTACCAACAGTTGAGCTGAATTTGTGTATTTGGTGAAACTTGTATTGTAGCCAAATTTGATGAATTGTAATTTGGATTGGTATATATGTAATGTAATATATCACATCCAAATAAGATATAGAAGAATATATTATGTGAATATAATAAGAGCAGAAGTATGAGTTAAGAAGGCTACTAGCAGTATAAGGACTAACAAAGATTAACTATCATAGCAAGGTGATCATTAAACTTAAAAGGTATCTCAACCAACAAATCAGAGTTGCAATTAGAGATCAGCCACTGGTTCATCCTAATAGGTGTATCAGTTAAATCCTTCCACAAGGTAGACATAACTGTCTTTTGCAAATATTTTTACCAAGTGCATACTTCATTATATGTTTTGTAAATCCCTAACAAGGTGGATCTAGCAATCCTTATTGCTCCTAACAAGAAAGATCATCAGAAGTGATGAATTGTAAGCCTTAACCAACCAACTTTATACTACAGTACTAAAGCTTGTGGGTATCATCCCCACCCTAGTTTTACTTTATAAGTGGAAGGTTTCTGGGTCACCATATCTTGTGTCAAAGTGTTATGAATGCTTTAATGCCTTTGGTTTTTCATGCATGCAATTAGATCAGAATATATATGAAGGATTAATTGGTGAAATGAGATTAAGTTTTATTGGTTCCCAATTCACCCCTTCCCTCTCAGTAATCTAGTCTATCCTATATTTCCAAAAGTATACATATACTTTGTGTAGGCAATGTTTTTGTAGTCATGGCATAATATGAAAATATAGAAGGTGTTAGCTATTATTTATTTCATTGCACCATACAAAAAGAGAACCTAACAAATACTAAAATAAGTGATGGAATCATGTTTCCCACAGGTTAGTATATAGTTGAATCATGTACATGTATGTACATCTATTTTTTTTTCTGAATTCAAATTTATTGACTTCTATGCAGTTTTTGTTATTGTACAGGGAACATATTTGACACAAAAATAAAGTACTTAAGAATGGGATTCATTTCACTGATTATCAACCTAATAATAAGGTATATTAGTATAGTAACCATGTTATTGCCATTGGTCTAACTCTTCATCCAGTCAAAGGACCTAGAATATGTAAGTAGAGGATCAATATTGAGGATCATGGGAAAATATTAAATGTTATCCAACAACGAGCTAACCCACTTGATATGAGATAGAAACAAATTGAAAATTTCAAAATTTGGTTGAACTATTTGAAATTTGAAATTTGGTTCAACAATTTGAAATTTGGTTGAACTTGATCATTTTCAATTTGAAATTTGGTTGAACTAATTATATATTACTTTTATTCTTTCAGTGAAACTTTGTAACTAATTATAGAAATTAGGAACTTGTATGCAACTAATTAGGACATTTTCCTTGAGGGAGAGAAATTCAAATACTTGTTTTAAGGTGATGAAATTAGGACTTGTAACTAATTATATATTACTTTTACTCTTTCATTTAACTTGTGATTTGTAACTAATTATAGAAATTAGGAACTTGTATGCAACTAATTAGGACATGTGCCTTGAGGGGAAGAAATTCAAACACTTGTCTTAAGGGGATGAAATTAGGACTTGTGTCTTAAGGGAATGAAATTAATACTTGCCTTAAGGGGATGAAATTAGGACTTGCCTTAAATAACACCTAAATATCACTTGCATTATTAGGAATTAGGAATTATGTAAAGTTAATTTCCAACATAATAGAACATTATCCAACATAATCTAACATGTAAAAGAACATAATCTAACATAATCCAACATAATCCAACATAATCTAACATAATTTCCAACATAATAAAACATTATCCAACATAATCTAACATGTAAAAGAACATAGTCTAACATAATCCAACATAATCTAACATTTAATCCAACATAATGCCCAACATAATAGAACATTATCCAACATAATCTAACATGTAAAAGAACATAGTCTAACATAATCATCAAACATGTATAATCTAGATGAAAGTCTAGATCAAATAATCTATAATAAAAAAAAAACTATAGATTGTTAGGTGTAGGACTATCATCATGACGTCTCCTCATAGTGGATGCTCACTAGGATGTGATGACCCCTATATATATATATGAAATCAATGTACATAATTTCATATTAAATTAAGTCTCTTTTAAATTTACAAATTGCATGCAATCTATATATTACATTTAAAACTCACATATGTCTAATTCAAAAAAATTAAAACTCACTTGTCGACTACTAACATCATCGAATGAGTCTCGATGACATACATGATCTGGCATCAAAGATTGAGTAAAAAGAGGCATGTCCCCCTTCTTGGAAATATAGGAGTAACCAGGGGGGTGAATTAGTTACCACAAAAATAAATCTCAGATCCCTTAGATGTCAACAAAAGTAAACTAATAAAACTAATTACTACTATAGCTCGGTAAACATACAAAAATTGTTGTAACTCGATAAATGTAGAGTATGTATTACTTTAGTAGATCTAACATTAATAGTAATAACTTGCAAACATGAGAGAAAGGAAATGAACACATGAGACATCAGATTTAACATGGAAACCCAATATGAAAAAAACCATCAATGTAACTAGTTACTATTTTTCACTCTTCTAAAGTGAGCCCTATTAGGAGCCAACCTAGTTAAAGGTTACAAAACACACTGTTAGGTGTGACCTTGTTAGAGGATTTAATCACCCTGTTAGGAGTGGCCTTATGAGAGGTCTTAAAAAAATTCAATGGAATTGTCACCTTGTTAGAGGATTTCCAACTGGCTATTAAACCAACTCTGTTAAGAGATTTTAGATCACTGCTACAATGGTTAGAGAGTAATAATGAAATGACCTAATTGAGATGCAATTGAATTGCTGAATCTAGATCTCTATTCTGCTTAAAATTTGATCCTTCCTGATTGAATATTTCTTTTCTACTCCACAAGGATATCTACTTATCCTTCAAGTTTTCTCTCACTCTTTCCTTCTTAATTCAATCAACACACTTGCACACACACTTGAAAATCACAACTTGACCTTATATTTATATCATCTAGATTGTCAAATTGGCTCAATACAAATTAGAATGACCACTAATCATTACCATAGTTGGCTAGAACCAATAATTAAAATAATTAAGCTCCTCACACCAAAACAAAAAAATCCTTTATTAGCTGACCTTGCTCGGTAAACATTGAATCTGAGACAATTTCCTATGTTAACAAATAGAAGCTCGGTTAACACTGCAAACTTGCAAAAATCCTTTGGTAACTGAGTGAAATTGGTTAGCACTAACTCTGTACAACTTTTCTTTGTTAACCATGTGAACTCGGTCAACAATGTTTTCTGCCATAATTTCTTTTGATGCTCAAGTGAGCTCAGTTTACATTGTCTTCGCAAAGTAAACTTCAGGAATGCTTGGTAGATAAGGAAAACTGTCTTGTTGACCAAGTGATCTTGGTAAGCACTAATTGAAAATCGATATGACATTTGTGTTACATCAAAGACAACACACAATTAGACAATTGTATCCAATAATCTCCCTCTTTGACATTGATGGCAACACAACATGTCATAGCACAACGAAATTTGAGAACAAGACATTCTCTGATAGAAAGTTTCTCCTTATTAGATTTTTCACCAAAAAAAACTTCTTTTATGTAGTAATCTCCCTCTGTAAAGGAATTACATAACTTCTTGAAATGACAAAAATAAATTTCAAAAAGATATGATAGTAAACTTCTCCCTCTTTAACAACACATGCTAAAGACAACGTATACTAAATTAGTATCAATGTACCTTGAGTACTAATTCATATATAATATTATCTTGACTATGCTGCATCAACTAATTGATCTTCAACTTGGTTCCTATTGATGCATCACTAAAACTTTATTTAGTGACCTTTAGATGGGGAATGAGCCCTAACTTACCTCTTAGATACATGAATGCATCCTTAGGTAATGGCTTGGTAAATATGTCTACAATATTTTTTTTTGTACGAACATATTCTAATCTAATTTATTTATCCTACACCAATTCTCTGACAAAATGATACTTTATAACAGTGTGCTTAGTTTTGGAGTGCATCATTGGGTTCTTTGATATGTTAATTATGTTGGTGTTATCACAAAACATGACAACTAGTTCTTTTATTTCAACCTTCATACCTACCAACAATTGTTTAAACCAAACAATATTAGAACAATTCACTGTTGCTGCAACATATTTTGCTTCTGTCATGGATTGGGATGTGCATTTTTTCTTCTTGCTTGTCCACAATACCAACCTTTTACCAAAAAAGAATGCTCCTCCACTTGTGCTTTTTCTGTCATCAAGATTTCCTGCCCATCAACATCAGTAAATACTTTTAGATCTTGATTTCCTCCAATGTTGTACCATAAACCATAGTCTTTAGTGCCTTTCAAATATCTCAAGATTCTTTTGATTGTCATCATGTGATTTTCTCTAGGTTTTGCCGAGAATCTTGCCACTATTCCAAATGCTAGAGCAATATCAGGTCTTGTATGAACTACATACTATAATTTCCCAATCATTGATCTGTATAAGGTCTAGTCTACCTCTTTGGAGTCATCATCCTTTGTAAGCTTTAGTCTAGTACACGCGGGGGTTCCAACTAGTTTTGAATCTTCCATTCCAAACTTCTTGAGTATCTCCTTGATATACTTAGATTGAGTTATGTAGATACCATTCTTGTTCTGCTATATCTGTAATCCAACAAAGAATTTTATCTCACCAAAGATGGACATTTAAAACTCTTTGTTCATTTGTTCTAAAAATTATTTTCATAGATCATCATTCCCTATAAATAGACTATCATCCATAACTATCTCTGCCAACATAATCTTGTTATCTGGTCCTTCCTTGATATACAAACTACTATTATTGTTTGTTCTCTGAAAACCAATCTATATAAGGTAGTTGTGTAATCTTTCATACCATGCTTTAGGAGCTTGTTTTAGATCATATAGTGCTTTGTGTAATTTTCAAACTATGTCTCTTTTGTCTAGATCAACAAAACCTTCTAGTTGTTCAATGTAGACTTCTTCATTAAGAATACTATTGAAAAATGTAGATTTAACATCCATCTGATATGCTTTGAATCCTTTGTGTGTTGCATATGCAAGTAAAGTCCTAACACCTTCCAATCTTGCAACAGGGGTGAAAGTTTCACCATAATCAATGCCTTCTTCTTGAGAGTAGCCTTTACATACCAGTCTTGCTTTGTTTCCTGATACTTTACCATCTTCATTCAACTTATTCTTGAATGCCCATTTTGTTCCAATCAAATTTTTATCTTTAGGTCTAGGTACAAGGGTCCAAGTTTTGTTCTTCTCTATTTTTTCTATTTATTCATTCATAGCCTCAATCCAACTTTCATTTTCCAATGCATCTTTAACACTTCTAGGTTCAAATTCAACAAGTAAACATGTACCTTTTAACTTACTTCTTGTCATAGTACCTACTAATTTATCTCCAATAATCTGGTTTAGTGTATGATGCCTTCTGACATACTTGGCCAATACAGGTTCTTTGCCTTTTGAATGAATTACATTGTCTTCCTTTTGAATTTCAACTTGAGACTCAGGTTGTTTAGTTTGTGGCTTAGGTCCTTCAAACTTAGTAGGTGTTAACTCAGTAGTTTCAGACTATAACTCAAGTCCTTGTGACTCAGTTTGAACTTCTTGCAACTCGATAACTATATTGGGCTTGAGAGATGAAATCTCCTTATTTTCAAATATTCCTAGCAAAGTATCAAATTTGAAGTAGACAAATCTTCTGTAGTCTTCTGGTTCTTTCTTGCTTTCTTCTTCAACATTTTTCGCAAACTCATCAATTCTCACATGTGCACTTTCTATGATTTTGTGAGTAGACAAATTCAAACATTTATATTCTTTTCTTTTGCAGGAGTATCCTATAAATATACCTTCATCACCTTTTACCTCAAACTTTCCTTTTCTAAAATCTTTCAAGATATAACATTTTCTTCCAAATACTTTTAGGTAACTTACATTGGGTTTGTAGCCATACCATAGTTCATAGGCAGTCTTGTCTAAATCCTTCTTCAACTGAACTTGGTTCAAAGTATGGACTATAGTGCTCATAGCTTCCTTCCAGTATTTGATAGCAACATTCTTTTTAATCATTAGAGTCCTTGCACAATCCATGATGGATCTATTTCTTCTTTCAGCTATTTCATTCTGCTCGGGAGTACCAGGGGCTGATACTTGTCTTTTGATTCCTCTTTCAATGCAAAAGTTATTGAATTCATTGGAGATGAATTCACCACCTCTGTCTGATCTTAAGAATTTCAATATTTCCCCATTTCCTTCTCTACTCTTGCCAAATACCATTTGAATTTCTCAAATGCTTCTGAATTTTCTCTTAGATACATAATAGTCATCATTCTAGAGTAGTCATCAACAAAAAAATAAAAAAATTTCTCCACTATAGCTTTCTACTCCAATAGGTCCACATAAGCTAGTATGCACAATTTCCAAGATATCTTCAGATTGATATTTTTTTCTTTCAAAACTAGTCTTTCCCTTTTTGCCAATTTGGCAGTTCTTGGATAAACCAACATCTAGTTTCGTCAAGCTAGGAATACCTCTTAATTTCCTGAATTTTCTTATTTTCACTATGTCATCAAAGTTCAAATGACATAACCTTCTATGCCATAACCAACTTTCTTCTACTTGAGCAATAATTCATGAGCAATCACCAAGATCAAGATAAAATAGGTTACCTTGATCCAATCAGATTCCCTTTGTCATCCAACAATCTTGCCTTGCCATGCATTAATTCTACCTTGAATCCAATGTGGATTAGCTATGCCACACTTAGTAGATTATGTTTTAGTCCTTCAACCCAATAAGTGTTGTCACATACAAGTTTATTTGTTAAAGATATACATCCTTTTCCTTTGATGCAACAAGGTTCATTGTTTCCAAATCTTACACTACCTCCATCATAATGTTCAAAATGTTCAAAATTTGTTCTATCTCCAGTCATATGGTGTGAACATACACTATCTATGATCCATGTATCATTTTTACTAACATGAGAGATAAGTGCCATCTTATCTCCTTCATCTTCAGATTCATCTTTCACAACAATGTATACTATTTCATCCTCATTTTGATCAGAATCCTTAGCCATAAAGCATGTTTTCTTACCCTTGTATGATTTGTGATTTTTGAAATCCTTTTTGCCTTTATACTTGTGACTCTTCTTCTCATCCTTGCTCTCTTTGTTTGGGCACCTAGCAACAATATGATCAATTTATTTGCATGAAAAATAGATTAGGGAAAGTTTACCTTTGTATTTTCCTATGCTTCTAGAATGTTTCTTTACAAGTAAAGCTTCAACAACTTCAAGATCATTATCTGAGCTTTCCTTGGTTTCTTCTTCACTGTTAGACTGATTTTCCTTTATCTTCTTTCCTTTTTCTTTGAGTGAACAAAAGAGAATCCAACTTAGGCAAAAAGGATTTCTGAAGAATTGATTGAGTTTATGAACCCACACATCTAATGAACTCATAAAGCTTAATAGTATATTTAACAATACTAAAATTAGTTAATTTTAATTTGAACTATGGTTAACTTAAAGGGAAAAACACTTGAAAGATCTCTCTTTAAACATGTAGTGACACTACCTATCACATCTGTTTAGTACTTGAAAGTAAAGAAGCAAAACTTTGTTCTTTCCTTGCCTCAATCCAGACAAAAAGAGAAAGCATAAAACTATAACTAACAGAGATGGAATAGAAAATAATTGATACAAAAATACCATTAATTGTCTTTGCAACATCAAGTATTTCACACCAAATTTTTTTCGACCCTTTATTAATTTTTCAATCTCATACATATACTATTTTGAGATGACTGTTACAATGGAAGTTCAATCAGTTCATCTTCTCAAAAATGAAAAATGGCAAGGCACCAATTTGTCATATTACAATAATTACATAAGAAAAAAAAAAGGGGGGGACAAAATGTAAATCACTTCGACTTCTTCCCTTTTTCTACTTTCACTTTGTAGGCCTTAGTGGCAACTATGATTGGGATGGGTTCCTCATGCTTAGGCATGTGTATCTTAGTATATCTCAAGAGCCATTTGGAATGTTCTCTAGCTAACTCCTTCATAGAATTCAATTGATTTGGTACCTCCTCCATGGCCATGTGTATGTATCTGCTAAGTGTTTGGAGTTTAGCAACTCTATTTTAACTACTGGAAGATACACCAGACAGATTACCCAAGAATTTGGAGAAGTTCTTCATCATGACATTTATCCTGATGAGTGCTTTTCCTTGGCCACTAGTCTATGAATCTATATGTAGCCCCTTCATCAGTTCAAATCCTTTGTCTTGGGTCTTCTTCACTTTATTCTCTATTTCTTTAAGCCCTTTCTCTACTGACTATTGGTGTTTGAAACTGTTGGAGGGTTTTCAATTATCCCCATGAGAATATGACATATCTAGGGGTAGCTAATTACCTTTCTCAACATATAATTTCAAACACAGGGCCAACTATAAGGCATAACCCATTTTCTACTTTAAGCTCTGCTAAACCTAGGCGGGTGGACCTCAGATTCAATTGATACTGTACCAGTGCAAAAACATATCCCTGAATCTATTAAGCAGATTTTACCCTTATTTCTCCTAATAACTCATGAAATAACATCAATCTACAGTAGCTAAACGCAGATCTATGAATCTCAGGAGATGAGTGAGGGCATTCTGTTATAGCTCTTCAACATAAAATGTAAAGATCATTTGATTAATAATGTTGAATTCAACAAACCCTCAGATATGCAGCAGTAAGACTTTAATGATCCTATAGCTGACTAGTGCCTAATCCATTGGGAAAATCCATGAATCAAATGCATACATATGGATATCTGATACTTATGTATATATTTAGATAAATGATCTATCTATTTACCTTGTAAATAAACATCGATGCTCAATCCAAACCTCATTCTTACATGATATCCCCATCAATAAACTTGCAACCCTATTAATTCTCTGAAGCATTTACATAACTTCTTGAGTCATAAGCAACAATGAAATAACATACAGCCTTAAGGGACTGCAACTACAACCTAAGCTCTTTCTTCAAAGATCATAAAACATTGAAGATCACTGATAAAGGGAGACGAGAATCAGAATGAAACTAATGAATCTGTTATTCTTTGTATTAATTTCCTTGAAACAATACATTCATATGCATGAAATCAAAACATGAAAAACACCTAACACATCAGAACTTGCTATATTATCTTTCCTACTACTGTTCACACAAGAGAAATTGCTGAAAAAGTATGTGGTATCATAGTATGGGAACACATCAAAACTGGATCCAAAACCTGGTATCTCAGTAGTGACTGGTTTTTCTCCAAAGACTAGAACCAACTAGTTCCTTAGTGACAAAATTGGAACCCTTACAATGTATCAAAGAAAGAAAGATACAAACAAGAAAGAATTCTTGGATCTATTTTGAAGACAACAAGTGTCCAATTAAAATTCAATCTCTTGCAACTGAATCATCTCTTTCATCTTTCTACCTCTTTGATTTGATTTTATTTCATCATTTTTTTGTTACTGATTTGCAAATATCTTTGTTGAAATGATGAAAACTTGTTGAGTCATCAAAATATCTGATCAACTTCATGAAAATGCATCAAGAATGCTGATAAAACTCCATTTAACTGACTTAAAAATGACCCCAACTGCATTTTCACTGTATTTTATCCACATTTAGGTTATTACCCTTATAGAAATCAAAATTGAAAGATCAGTACCTGAATGCGGTTGCATATTTAAAAATTGGAAGAAAACCTCTTGTAGCATGAACACACTGCTTCCTATGCAGAAACTAACTCCAAAATCAAAAAGTTCGTCTTCTCCCAATTTCGGCGATATATAACATCGCCTATTTTGCCTTCCGAAAACCTCCAGAATCTCAGTTTGAAAATCACTCCTCTGCTAGAAATGCTTAGGTTTATCTACAATTTTGAATTTAAAAATTCAATTTTTTTAAAACAATCTAATGTATTAACATTAGATTTAAAGCCCAATTTGATTTAAAAACTGACGTGCATCCAAACCCTTTTGAAAAATACTTTAAAAGACAATTTAAAATATTTTATTTTAAATTTTTTTCTAGCCTTCAATTTTGGGGTCAAATCTCCTTTGACCAGGCACCACGTGGTGGCCTCTGATTGGTCGGCCTGCCACCTCATCGCCACATGGCACTCACCCGCTTGCTCGCATTTCTTAATAGGTGAGCAGCTTTCTTTTGTGAGATTGTGCCAGCTGCTCGATCTTCCACTTGGCATGATCTGAGCGCTTCTAATTTGGACCTGTTCTGGATCGCCACCTCATCGCCACTTGTTTCATCCTCACCACATGGTGGCCTTTCATTTATTGCCCAACCACCTCCTCATAATGCTAACAGACCCTGCCACATCATCTCCTGACTTGGGCCCTCTGCCACTTGGCAATAGCCCACTTTCCTGCAATATTTAACTAGCTCGCATCTTGTTATTGCGAGGAAGTGCCAACCACATGATCAAGACAAATGTCATGATCTGGATGCTTCATGCCACATTAGCATCTACGTGCTTCGGTTCAAAATTTTGCATTTAATTCTTTAGCTGACGTCATCTATCACGTCTAAGTCAACTACGGGGTCCACACAATGCAACTTGGCCTTCACAAAAGGCGCCAACTTCAATTCACAATACATGATGGGTGGATTTTTATTTAAACACATAAAGTGTTGTTTGTGTTGCAAATGTGGGATAATCGATTTGGCTATATTGTCTTTCACTCTGCGGCCCTGCTCATTGCCTGTGGTTTTAGCCTTCATGCGACTGCCTTCTACCATGGTGATGAGTTCCTTTTTGCTATGCTTTTACAAATGAGTGGTTTTCTATTCATTTTTGACCCTGCTTCCTTCACGTGGAGATCTTTTGTTGATGCAAACTCTGCATTTTTTGATTGGCATGACTATTTTCTTAGCCACAGACTTCTTGGCGTCTCCTCCTGCTACTAGCATAGAGTTCCTCATTGACGCCTTCTTCAATGGCGTGGGCTACTTACTACATGGATGGGCTGGAAGATTAGACCTGCAACTCCTCTTTTTGTTTTTTACGTAGTGGGTTTGCCCTGCTTGCATTAGTCTCCTTTCAAATTCTTTAAATTACTTCCTTGCACTTAATTGGCTCTTCCATCTTGAAATGCGGCTATCTTCTAAAAATTTAGGTTTCCCTCATTTGCATCTCGCGTGGGATTTGTTTGATGGGTGTGGATGGCCTCTTTATTTTATGCCTCTAGCTGTTCTTTGGCACGCGGGTTCCTTCTTCAACTGCAACTTATTCCTGATTTCAACATGGGGTCTCTTGATTCAATCTGTCGGCTTCTTCTTCATTGGGCAACCCTCCTCTTTTAAATGTTGTGTGTTCATTATTTAGCATGGATGGTGCCTTTGACTGTCTTTTCTTCCATTATCCTTGACCAGTAATCTAGAGTCAATACTTATCAATATCTTCTCACCAAAATTTTCACAGTGATTACTATCATCTGTAACTTCTGAAAGAAGTTTAGCATGTGTTATTTCTTTGCAACGACTTCTTGGCATATTTTCTTCCAGCAAGATGTGATTCAAAATCATCCAGAGAGTTGATAACTGTATTGCATGGAACACATTCCTTAATTCTTGATTGATTTGATTTCAATGAGGGTGTTCCCCTTCCATCATTTGCTGCTCCATTCGTGGATTCATTAAGCTTTTAAAAGAGGTACAAAGATCAGGATTCAAAATGCCTAGAAGCCGACTGAATTCCTCATCATTCATATACTCCTGACTTGCAGATTCAAATGGCAATTCTTGAGTCTCTGGCTCCATGTTATCATTTTTATTTACAAAAGTAAGGTGAATATAATCTTGATTAGACCCTCCTTGCAAAGAATCCATTGACCCATCAAAGCCAGCATTATCATCAATCTTACCAATCTGGTATAATTAGTCAGGCCCCAAAGCGGGTCCGACTAATTTTTCTTTTGTTTCCAAACGATTGAACTGCAAAACTGAT
Source organism: Cupressus sempervirens (assembly GCA_028749045.1). Taxonomy (NCBI): domain Eukaryota; kingdom Viridiplantae; phylum Streptophyta; class Pinopsida; order Cupressales; family Cupressaceae; genus Cupressus; species Cupressus sempervirens. The sequence goes on along the minus strand of CM053791.1, from coordinate 117,427,032 downwards.
CTATTGAACCCACTATACTGATTGAAATCAAATTTGATCACTGAACTGCTAATTAAGAGTCATTTTGTCACTTCTTGCAAACTCTCAATTTTGTGTCAGGAGGTCCGTTGACTGGCCTTAAAAACTAATCCAAACACCTGGTCGGGCTCTGGAAACTAGCATATTGACTCTTTGTTCTACATACTTGTACCCTGTAAAATCTTGTCTCATGATGAATTTGGGGTCAAAAGATATTCACTATCAAAGTTGACCTCTCAGAACTACCTGCAAGAAAACATGTCAAAAAGCAATAAACTAGGTTAGGATTTGGCTTTAAAAACTGGGCAAACTGACACTTGGGAAAATTAAAACTGGGGCGTTAATTCTTTGTCATGAGGAAATTATGGATCTATGGTTTGGGCTCATGAAGAATAACAGGATGCAAATAGTGAGCGGTCAAAGTAGGCTACTTGGATTTGCTAAATGGAAACAATGATAGAAAAACAATTTTTGGGAATGGAATTGACTTGGAAAAGTGTGCAAATGAATTCGTCAAGACTTAAAAAATGGTACACTAAGAGTATTTTTAGAGTACAACATAGTGGTACAATCCATTCAATCCAACCAATCACAAGTTTCAAGTTATGACGTCCTGAACAGGGGTACCAAACAATCTGCAAATGTTGACACCAATATAACTTTAGAAATTGCGTTTGGAATCGTGTTTGAAAACTGATCAAACAGATTCATCATAAGCTAAAACTTGAAACATAACATGTCTCTGACCTCTACAATACACCGTAAAAGGAATTTTAGCATTTTGATCAACTGGTCAAAAGTTATTATACGTCAAACAGGGCTTCCTAGAAATGTGTGCAATTTGCAAATGTGTGAAAACAACAAACTACCAAATTTGAGGGATTCAAAACCTAGTCAAACAGATTTAAAATGACTCAAAATCTAAAACATAGGTTCTCGGGTATGGACACTAGACACTCCCAAAGTGGTGAGTCCTAAAACATTTCTGGGTGCGAGATATTCAAGCACAAACATGGTCTCCTGTTGTTGTTTGACACTAGGGTAAAATGCAGAAATGACATTGGCTCAAAACAAGACTTCACCAAATGACTCAGGATGTCAATTTATCATCATGGAACGCTTAAACACACTGAAAGGAGGGTGTTAGAAACATTAAACACCTCAAGGGACTCAAATGGACAGTCGAGTACATAGGCATTAAAAGCGTTTATAGGGCTCAAATTCTTCAATAGTGCTCAAAATTTGGACTACAATTTTGAGCGCCAACACCGACAATATCATTTCTGTCTTGAACTGCATGCTTTGAAGCCACTTGAATAGAGGTTCATCTCCCTTTTGTAAGATTTTTTCTTTAACAACTTCTTTTACCTTCATCTAGATGATCATCTTTAGAAGGGAGATGTAATCATTGCACTTTGTCCTTTCTTTGACTAGAGTATTGCTATTTGATAAGATGTTATCCTTCTCCATTTCCAACCTTAGGATAACATTAACAATTTTTTCTATAATAGTAGCCCCTTCTAATTTGAGCTTCCCAATCCATTCCTTACCAATTTGGCCAAAATGCCTATCTTCTTGAAGTTGAGAGATGAGGGCCTGAACCTTGGAAACAGTAAGATTTTTGGTTACTGATACTCCAGAGATAGCCACCAATGGAGTAACCAACTTCTTGATGAACCTATTCAATTATTCTATATTTGCCTTCATTCTAGTCTTTGACAACTTTAGACTTTCTAATTATCCCCCAATCACCTCGTTGGTTGACTTCCACAAGACAACTTTGGTGTCATGCATGGCCTCTCCAAGGTCCACCAAATGTAGAGTAAAATCTTCAAAAATCATATCTTCAATCCTTCCTCCCTTTTTGGCCTTGGCTATCTCCATTGTTAGGTGCCTTATTTCTGGATCTTGCCCAAGTATAGACAAGGTTTTCTACTTCTTAACCTTGGCTAATGTAGATCTAGAATGAACTACAAGGGATACAGTGTCTTTGGTGGAGACACTTACATCTTTCCTTTTCCTCTTTCTTTCCTGAGTATCTTCCAACTAAAAGTCAATGCCTATCACTTTGGAGGTCATCCCAAGTGATTCTATACTAAACATCTTCTTCTTAATTGGAGTGATTGTCACCGCAGTTGAAGAGAAGGGATTCTTTGGATCTTGAGAAATGACCTTTGAAGAGCTTTGTCCTTTATCTAGCTTTGGAGTCTTCTTTGCTGCCTCATTAGGCTCAGTAGACTCACTACTACTGCTCTTTCCATCTCCCAAATCTACTATCTATATTGGGGAGCCACTTGGTTGCAGAAGTGTAGCACTTACTGGTGGAATAGGGCTATGATGAGGAGAGGAAACTGGAGTAACATGGGGAGAAGGAACAAGAGAAACATGAGGGGATGGAACTGGTGTGACATGGGGAAATGGGACTAGAGTGGTAGTACTATCCTTTGGCTCCTCATCTTCTTTTCTTCAGCACTAGCTTGGGTTCTGATGACTGGGAGGGAGCCACCATGACAAGTCTTAGCTATGGGAATGCTCTTGTCTGGAGGTTGATCAACTCCTCCCAAAGGTTGAGCTGGTCCTTGAGTTGTAGCTATTGTTACACCTAGTGTAGCACTTTGGGAGGAAGACGACATTGTAGTTGCTGGAGAGGCTTGAGTGGCTATACCTTTACTCTAGCTCCTCTTGGTTGTCCATTCAACCCACTTCCCTGTTCTCTTGATGATTTTGGCCATCATAACATCTAAATCCTCCTCAACATCTTCATTAGGCTCTGAATTGATAGGAATGCCCCTTAACTTAGTTAAATTTGTATTACTATACACAATTTGTCCATCGTCCTCCAATCCTTCTACAATGAAGTTGATACCATATGTTTTAATTTGCTCCATTGTGAGCCTAGGAAAAGCATGATCTCTGCTTTCAAGTTCATATTTAAAGTCCTTCCAATAGTCTTCAATAGTGGTAATGTGTTTGATCACACTTTCAATCTGTAATACATCCCTCGCATATCCATCTGGTCAAACATAGGTCTCACGACCTCATATGCCTCTAATTTGTATTTCATCTCGAACACATTGAGCATATTCTTTGCATCAAAGTAGGACTCACAACTATAAGTTCCAACTCTCATAGGGAATTCATACCCTTTATTCTTCAAGATTCCACTTAGCACATTCACCTGCACTACTTGCCTCATGATCTCTATTAGCACGATCATGTCATTCGAGTACTTGGGTAACTTCAAGGGGGATCCGTTGAAAGCTGCAAGATACAAATATGAGAAGGATGAGAACTAGATAAATTGTTCCTAAACTAACTAATAGCCACCATTGCCTTCAGGCTGAACCTCCTCTCCAGGCATCCTTGGAGTTCCCTGCAAATTCTCATTGTAAATGCATCATTAACCTTGACATATTCCACATAACTATTCTACAACTGCAAACATGGATAGAATTCATAACATTTCACATCATCAAGAAAATTTTCTATTCTTGGAAGGCCCAGCCACAACTGTAGAGATGCTAGCATATAAATAAAAAAAGGAATACATATAAAAGTTGTTGTAAAAATTCACGGTGCTAAGAGCTCTATACAGATGCTCACTTACCTCATAGGCCCAATCAATATACTATGTATTTGAATAGATAATTTTTACTACAAAAAAATATTGTTCAACAAAATTGAGAGCCTCTACCTCACCTTTCAATCTGTGTAGGAGAATTAGAATGTCTACAATCTCAGGCTTGAGATTAGTACCAAATAGAGTTTTGGGAACCTTACTCTTTTTTCCCTATGGCTTTTGAAACCAAGATCGCATGATTAATAGCATAGTAGTTCAAGAAAAAGTGGTAGTTTGAAAAACTATTATGTTCCCCTCTATATAAAAATCCTAATTCATTCATTAACCTTTAGGATTCGTGCCACACGAATGAATTAAAGGATAAGTCTTTTGAATTAGTAAATGTGGGTGCCTCTAATGGAAAATTTGGTGTCTTTTCACTATTTCTGTTGGCCCAATGGTAACTTTCCTTCCTTTCATATTTACCTTTCCATTTTCCATTCAGTTTCAGAGAATTAAGAACAGAGTACTCCATAAGGAAATATCTGCCTAGCGGGATTCTTCTTAGTACACCCTTCCAAAAATGGTTAGGTTATTTTCATTAACATCTTAAGATTCTTTATGTGTAATTCATGAGCCCAATCTACTTATAAAGTTGATTTCTTTATGAATACAGAAAATCGCTTGCATGGGTTGAAAACCCACTGAGGAGAAGGTGATTTCCATTTTTCTACTCAGGCTTTATTTTACATTTTACCTTTTGAGTTAACATTTACTCTGGGTTCAAAAAATCTTGAAAGGACTATGAAAGTCAAAGGAGGGCCCACTTTTTTTCCTTTGTCCTTCACAATTGTTGTTGGCAAAAAATGGACTTCATGGGTTGAAATCCTGTTGAGGAGAAGTCATTTTTGGGTTTTCTGCTAAGGATGATTCTAATCATCATGATGAATCCCAAAAATTTCCCAAGGTAGAAAACTATAATGAAAATGTGAATTTTCTATAAAGAAACTCATTATCTTCTTACCTCAATGCGTAAGCCTCATTTGTTAATCTTTGTGGGAAATCATCTTCATGGGTTGAAAACCCACCAAGGAGAAGGTGATGTTCAATTTTCCACAAACTTCATTCTTTCACAAGAAAAACATGATAAGCCACGAGCAAGTTTAGCTTTATGAATAGCCTTATGAATCATAAGAATCTCCATCAAATTAGGTACAAAGCTACCCATAGACTCAAGACATCAAGGAAAACCCAATCGGCCATAAAAGTGTGGGAGAAGGGAAAGATGGAAAATCTGATGGAAATTCTTTTCATCTAAGGGTAAAATCTAGACCCAGACATACCTAGGCCAAACTAAAACATGAAAATCTCTACTTTTGTAAAAATGGATACAGGGTGAAAGGTGGGGAACATAGTAATAATTTGCAAACATGAGAGAAAGGAAATGAACACATGAGACACTAGATTTAACGTGGAAACCCAATATGGGAAAACCCACCAATGTAACTAGTTACTATTTTTCATTGTTCAGAAGTGAGCCTTATTAGGATCCAACCTGGTTAAAGGTTACAAAACACACTGTTAGGTGTGACCTTGTTAGAGGATTTAATCACCCTATTAGGAGTGGCCTTGTGAGAGGTCTTAAAACAATTCAATGGAACTGTCACCTTGTTAGAGGATTTCCAATTGGTTGTTAAACCAACTTCGTTAAGAGATTTTAGATCACTGGTACAATGGTTAGAGAGCAACAATAAAATGACCTAATTGTGATGCAACTAAATAGCTGAATCTAGATCTCTGTTCTGCTTAAAATTTGATCCTTCCTGGTTGAATATTAATTTTATGCTCCACAAGGATATCTTCTTATCCTTCAAGTTCGCTCTCACTCTTTCCTTCTTAATTCAATCAACACACTTGCACACACACTTGAAAATCACAACTTGACCTTATATTTATATCATCTAAATTGTCAAGTAGGCTCAATACAAATTAGAATAACCACTAATCATTACCATAGTCAGCTAGAACCAATACTTAAAATAATTAAGCTTCTCATTCCAAAACAACAAAATCCTTTATTAGCCGACCCTACTTGGTAAACACTAGTTCTAAAATGATTTCCTGTGTTAACCAATAGAAGCTCGTTTAACACTATGAACTTGCAAAAATCCTTTGGTAACTGAGTGAACTCAGTTAGCACTAACTCTATCCAAATTTCCTTTGTTAACAATGTGAACTCAGTTAACACTATTTTTTGCCATAATTTCCTTCGATGCCTGAGTGAGCTCAGTAGACACTGTCTTCACAGAGTAAACTTCGGGAATGCTCGGTAGACAAGGAAAATCATCTTGCTAACCAAGTGAGCTTGGTAAGCACCAACTAACAACTGAGATGGCATTTGTATCACATAAAAGACAACACACAATTAGAAAATTGTATCCAACACCCATAAATACATACATACATGTGTGTAAAAAATCAAATCAAAACATATATTTAATTAAAAAGCATGATATGTATAAGTGTGTAAATGATTAGTTAAACAAACAATTGAAATTTTAACATGAATGTAAAAAAACTATAGATTTACCTATGTAGATGCTAGCATCTAATAATACTCAGAGTGCCTAACATTGATTGTGTCCACTAATATATCTAGATTTTGTTGGGCCTCATCTAGCTCCATCTCTAGATCTACGCTAGCATGATTGGTGGCTAGCACATGTCTTAATAATGATGAGCCATGTTGATTGACTACATGAGATGACATAGAAGTAGAATCATTATGTGTCAACAAATCCATCCATCCCGTGGTCGAAAAGATGAAGTCAACATCATCAAGTCCCGCATCTAAACTCTGACCATGCCTCGCACTGGCTGAAGGGTCTGTACTAGTATGTATATATCCCTCTGCGACAAAAGAGTGGTTAGTAGGTGGATCATCATGTGTACTACCACTATGACCACTACCTGATTGATGAGAGGAATATGGTTGAGCATGTGGCCCAATACTAGCATGGACATGATGTCGAACATATAATATGGGTATGCCAAGATGCTCCAATATGAATCTATATCAATATAATATATCCTAAGAAAGACTAGTCACAGTATCTTGTGCCAACACTCCAGTGGGACCCTCTAAGCTAATTAGTGAAGGGATACTTGCTACACTGTACAAGTCTCCTGAAGATGAAGCACCAGACAATGATTTGGAATGCCAATGAGACATCGAATACTAGCCAACCTCATCACTCAAAATAGATTTGACAACTACGACAATCTCTCCAGTTCCCTGAATCACCCCCCGCAATTGGGTGCTACGCATGGCGTCATCAGCTGTTGAACTTAATATAGGGGAAATAGCAAGTGCTCTCTCTCTAAAAATTGACCTATGTGTCAGTGGTGGATGACCTAGCTACCTATCAACTAGTCTACCATGCCCTTGTCCTAAATGTGATGGTAAATTAGTGTAGTTCACCACCCTACCTAAGTGAACCTCAACATAAAGTTGTCATGCAAAATAGAGTAGAATTTGGTTGTTATTTGGATAATGAACATGAGAAACAAGGAAGTGTGGGTATATAAGTGCATCCATCCATGGATTTGTACACTTAAGGGGAGAATACCCCTTCATGTACTTTAGTGGAACATAATGAGGGAAACATTCCCTCTTTAGTGTCTCTTTGGGCACTAAGCCATGCACCTATTGCAACGAAAGACCTGAAGAGACCTCTATCTATTATTATCAAGGATAATCTGTATAGTACATGCATATATGGAGCAACACCATGAATCACATCTCTAATATATGTGAGGTTGTGTAAGATGCTCTGACATGTACTACTATACACACTAGAGCATGTGCCATTAGCCAAGGATTCATGAAGTCTCTTAATCTCTTGATTAGTGTGATCATAGAGCATGTTGGGTGGGATAGGCTACTGATATGCAGGAATAGGCCATTGTTGGGGGGGATAGGCTACTGCTCGGGGGGGGGGGGGGTAGGAGGCTTCTTCTGCTCAGGGGGGATAAGAGGCTCCTGCTCAGGGGGATAAGAGCTTGTTGCTCAAGGGGGATAGGAGGTTATTGATCTGCCATGTGAAGGTCAACGTATGTAGAATACACATGTATATAATGTGTAAACCTAAAATTAAAATTAAAATATGACACTTTTAATAAACTTGAAATTTATCAAGTACAATGACATTTAAGAAACTAGAATTTCATAAACATGGAATTAAACATATAATACGTGTAAACATTAAATGAACATAACATGTACAGTACTACATCTATGTTTTGTACATCTTAAATTAAATTTTG
>CM053791.1:117404129-117416629 GCA_028749045.1 Cupressus sempervirens | reverse complement strand
GATCGAAACTTTATGTACTAGTTTCAATCAAAACTAGTAAGCCTGAGACCGGGGTTAACAAACCCCAATCGGGTTTGGTAGTTTTGATCAAAACTACATTGTTAGTTTTGATTGAAACTAGCTATATAGTTCCAATTGAAACTATGCGGCGTGAAAAGTTTCGATAGAAACTTGTATTTTATTTAGTTTCAATAGAAACTAAATAGTTTCTATCGAAACTAATAAATGGAAAATTTGTAGTTGCATGATTTCAGAGGAATTTCTTCCTCCAAAAAAGTGTAATTCTCTTGTCTATAAAAGGTGAAACATGTACCATTAAGATTGTTTATACTAACAACTTCTATTTTTTGTTGTAGATTGATAAGTGACATTTTGTTACCATCATCAAATGTTCTTCCTCACTCATACCAAAAATTACGTGTCATTATGAAACATATTGGAATGGAGTATTAAGTAATAGACATTTGTCCTAAAAATCATGTTATTTATCATAAAGAACACAAATATGCAACAAAATTCCTCAAATGTCATACGAGTAGATATCAAGATGATCAAGTGACAAAAAAGGTTCCTTGCAAGGTTCTTTGTTACATCCTCATTATTCTACATCTTAAATGATTATTCAAGTGTAATAGCTTGGCACAATTTATGGATTATCAATCACACAATACCTATGTAGTTCTGATTGAAACTACGTAGCATGAAAAGTTTTGATAGAAACTTGTATTTTATTTTTTTTCGATAGAAACTAAATATTTTCTATTGAAACTAATAAATGGAAAATTTGTAGTTGTGCAATTTTGGAGGAATTTCTTCCTCAAAAATAGTGTAATTTACTCATTTATAAAAGGTGAAACATGTGCCATTAAGATTGTTTATGCTAACGACTTCTATTTTTTTGTTGTAGATTGATAAGTGAATTTTTGTTACCATCATAAAATGTTATCTCTCACTCATACCAAAAATTATGTGTCATTATGAAACATATTGGAATGGATCATTAAGCAATAGACATTTTTCTTGAAGATCATGTTATTTATCATAAAGAACACAAATATGCAACAGAATTCTACAAATGCCATACAAGCAGATGTCGAGATGATCAAGTGACAAAAAAGGTTCCTCACAAGGTTCTTTGCTACATCCTCATTATTCTATGTCTTAAATGATTATTCAGGTGTAGTAGCTTGGCACAATTTATGGATTAACATGCACATATAGAAGTCGAGATGACATCATTTGAATTCATGAGGATGGTTTTGAATTTATGGGCATAGAGGAAAAGTGGCCACACTTTAAAGAAGAACCTCAAAATCTTAGGCTTTCTTTGGCAACTGACGGTGTCAATCCATTTGGAGAGATGAACTTTGTTTACTCGGTGTGGCCTATTTTTGTTATCAACAATAACCTTCCTCCATGGATGTGAATAAAGAGGGAACACATTATGTTGGCAATGATTGTTCTAGGTATTTTATTATTTTATTGTTATCTACATGTAATTATAAATCTTGGAGTGAAATGACCACAATAATTATGTGATGTTGTTCATTCAACTAGGTAAGTACCAAGTGAAAGATATGAATGTATATATTGTGCTTCTTATCGATGAGTTGTTAGTGTTATGAAATGATTTCACTATGTATGATATCTCTAGACCAACTAGATGAATTTTTTTTTAGTCCTATGCAATGAAATACTTGTTTGGACAATTCAAGATGTCCTAGGGTTGACCCATTTATGTGGTATGTTATGCTGAAATCTACTTGTATGCAATGAAACTAATTCTAAAAATTAACATATTTAATCCAATTGTATTGTTATATTGTAGGTCTTCAAACAAAGGAAAAATTTACATGTCCAATGTGTGGTTCAAAGATGAAATCCCATCATTCCAAAAGTTTAAGAAAGTAGGTGTTTTATGAGTATAGGCACTTCCTGCATAGAAATCATAAGTATCAAAGTGTTGAAAAACATCTTTTCAATGGGAAAGAAGAGACTAAATCAAAGCCACGAAGAATGATACCTTTCCTATGGTAGTTGGAAGATAATATAATTTGAGGTAGCATCACTTCACCTAATGGTTTATGTTTGGAAATTATATATTTTGATTGTGTTTTGTTGGATAATTATGTAATTGATGATCATTAAGGTCATCAAGGCATCATTGACCACCTTTCAAAGGGGCTAAAATGTTATCCCAAAAAATTTAGTAGGCTGTCCTACTATGAGAAGCTACAAATTGTGACTTTGTTTGATACTATGCATATTGGAAAGAATGTAATAAAGACACTATGGAAAATATTGGATGGAAGGCATGACAAAGAAAAACTTGCCAAAATTTGTAGTGACATTCATGATTCCAATCATGCAATGAAAAATAGCATTGAATCAAATAGCAATGGAGACTGGATTAATGCAAGTGCCCTTCCTTGGTTATTAATAGAGTAGCAAAGTAATGCCATAAAAGAAGTCATACAAAAAAATTGATTTCCTACAAGATTTGTTGTGAATATAAGAAATCTCATTTGAAATAAAAGTGAATTTGGGTTAGGGTTGAAAATGCATGATTGACATACCTTCATCAAGGTAAGTCATGGTCTTTTGTATTTATAATATATTTGAGAAACTGCATTCAATTTTTATTGTATTATGTTACAAAAGAATGAAATGATCAGTTGACAATTGTTGCAGTATGTGCTACCCCTATCTCTCAAAGATAACTTCGACAATAATATCAAACAAGTGATATATGATCTTGGAAAATACATGAGGTAAGTAGTGATATTTGTTCAATATATAAAACAATAATACCAAAACAAGTAATATATTGTAAAGTCACTTATTTATATATTTTTGTGTCTTGAATCCCTTGTAGGTGGTTTTCATCTAAAGAAATCCATAAAGAAGATATAAAATATTGGAAGAAAATAATTTTTTAACTAATGTGTGAAATGTAAATGTGTTTACCTTCAATTTTTTTTCAATGCACAAGAACACTAGCTCATACACCAAGTTGAAGAGATTGAATTGTGTGGACCTGTACAACCTAGCTCAATGTGGATGGTTGAGAGACACTTAAAAAATTTGAAGAGTTTGGTTAAAAAAAGAGCACATCATGAGGGTTCTAGGGTTTAGGAATATATGATATACTAGATGATGGTGTACGTTACTCAATATCTTCCTAATCTTGCAACAAAGACCCATATAGATTGTATTTGGGATCTCAACTCCATTAAAAAATTCAAAGGGGAGTACTTGGTGGGGAAGAGTAGATTTAGGAAAGTGGAAGGTAATAAACTATGAGATGTTATTGTAGTTAATTGATTATTAATCTTCAAAATAAATCTATTGTAAGTCATCTATTTACTTTTGTACAGTTGTTAAAGAGTGTGATGCAATACATTTTTTTATGGAAAATAATCTAGATTGGATGATGGTATGGACTGAATGATGTCAACATTCTAGTCATAGATTATAATGGGAATATGTGTCTTCATTCGTTATACAAGCTCATTGTAATGGAGATCCCAATGTTACACAAACGGAAATAGATTTAGCATATGGTTTAAGAGATCTTTGGGTACTTATATGTTTGTTAATCAACAATATGTTTTTGAACTCATGATGCAATAATTTATACATTTTTGACATTATTGTAGGTGAAACATCACAAGGCTATGTTTTGCAATGGTTATAAATTTTGCATCAAAAATTTGGATGACAAGAAAAAAAACTTGTGATTCATGGATAAGTGTAGTCTTCTAGGTGACCAATATTTCATCTAGAAATGGTTTACATCCTTGAGAGTCTCAAAATCAATACTATGGAATTTTGGTTGATATACTTGATTGTGACTTTAATTCCTTCAAATTAGTTCTCTTTATCATCAAATGGTACACACTACGAATAAATCAAAATGGTCCTGATAGAACTATTATTAATCATGAGAATAGATTTCCAATGATCAATACAAGGTTGTTTGAGCTAGTTGGAGATGAGCCCTATGTTCTTCCAAGCCAATGTGAGTAGGTATTTTACTCAAAGGTTCCACATAAATTGGTTTGGTAATTTTTTCTTGGACATGATCTAAGAGGAAGGTCAATAATGTATAATGCAATGGAAGAAGAAAATACCAAGGAAGAGGAAGAAGTGTATCACAATCTAGAGTTAGTCTTTGATGTTTCTAATGCAAATGATGATACTATTGATCATGATGACAATGTGATGTAGTATAGCTCTGCTACCACTAACAAAGGTATGCTCTAATACCACTAATGAAGGTACGCTCTGCCCGTACCAACTCATAACCAAGATCACAACAATATGGAGACAAGGAGATGACAAAATGCTTCATAAAGTATCCATTAATACTTGAAAATTCCTTACAATATTCTCCACATGGAAGAACTTCAAATTCTCACAATATAAGAGATATTTTCTCACTAAAAGCTTCTACAAGAAATTACATTTGAAGAGCTTCACTACAAGAGATTACATCCGAAGAGCTTCTATTTTATGAACTTCTACTTCTCAAGCTTTCTTACAAGAGATTACATTAGAAGAGCTTGATTACAAATGAACATAAGCCTTCCTTAAATAGGCACTTACCACCCAAGGCATGATTTATCCACAACATTCTAGAATCTCCATAACCTTCTACAATATCTACAACCTTCTAGAATTTCCACCTAAATACAACTAAGCACCACTATGTGGCCCAATTAGAAAATTACATTTCTTTTGTGGATCACAACAAATATTAAATGCATGATTTAAGGAACTTTCCTCAAACTTCTAGATGCCACCTACACACCTCGATTAATGGAATAACAACTATTTTTATTATTTTTCTATTTACGCCACCTATGCACCTTGAAAAAATAGAAATTCCTCCTTTCTCCTTTTTTCCTATTTTTCTATTTTTTATTATTTTCTTTTTATTTTCGTCACTTTCTCTCTCCTCCACAATTTATTTTTTATTTTTTAAAAATAAATATTTTTTCCATGCAAGATGCTCCTGCATCAGAATCATGCATCATGCATCACAATGCTTCTACTGATGATGATGATGATGATGATGACGATGACAATAATGACGACCATGATAGTGGTGGTGATGATGTCGACGATGACGATGATCTTGATGATGAGATGGATGAAGAATAATATCAATGATGGGGGGGTTTTGATTAGCTAACATTTAAGGGGGGTTTGATTATCAATGATACAAATGAAATGTAAAGTTATGTGGCCAATGCCTATGATATTCAATATTGAGTTCTTGATAGATCAATGATTAATTTAATTAACTTTTCATGTACCTTTTAATGTTTATAATTCATATGCGATGCTGATATTCAATGTAATTTTGAGTATATGTATCATGAATTTTTTAGCTAACATAAGACAATTGATTTACGTATGCAGAAACACGAAGCCCTTTCATGAGCATCCCACACAGTCTCATGGATCATCAAGCATAAGTTAGTACACCCCATAGAGATTGATGTCTTTTATCATTTGTAAAATATCGCTCTCATTGCCACCTATTTCTCTTATTTTGTGGAGTGCAGATACCAGGGAATAGGTATTTGTCATATTTGTCTTCCTCGAGTGAAGAAAATGTAGGAATGGAAGAAGGAATTGAGATATTTGGTATGTCTAAATCAAGGAGATCAAATGGAGGTCAAATATTAGAAATAAATTCAATAAGCACATGGAATTTTTCCTTGCTCAAGGGGGTCATGTTATTATGATGATGAGAGTGAAGGTATCTCTGATGTGCCCTTTAGGTACAAAAATTTACATAAATAATGGGTCCCCAATGAACTTCCTCTAATAAACATTGATTTTATGTTGGAGAGAGGATATATCCCATAGAAACATCCTCATTACATGGTTTGGGACTATTTTCAATGGATGGCATAAATATCTCTTATAACAAGGTTGTTGAATTGATGAAGTATGTCAGACCTTGCTATGATTACGATAGTTGGATGCAAAATATTAGATATAAAAAAAGTGTGTAGGTATGCACTTGCAGAAAATTATATACAAGAAAAAGTCAATGAAAAAAGTAAAACAATAGTTATATACATTGACAAAAGCCCAAAAGAATTAGGGAATATTATAGGTTTTATAAATAGTACACAACCTACGTCAACTAAGAAGCAACCCAATTGCATAGTTGAGGCACGCGAGAGAAATCAGATATTTTTATGTGTGATAAAATCAATACATGGAGGCAAAGAGTTTCTTATTGATTACAATTTGAATCACATAGATACCAAGAAAGTTACTATCATGGGTGAGGTGGTATGTAATATGCACATTTAAAATCAATTCCAATCAATGAATCCAACACGCCATTAATTTTTTTTTGCTAACTTAGAATAATAAAACGTGTTTTAACATGTCTCAATGATTTTTTTTGAAATACAAGACTACAATATGGATCAACAACCACACGATACACACGGTGATGATAGTTCTCACGTGACTTCTTCTTCCCAATAGGTAAAACTCATTAGTGTTGTACAAATTAGATATAAGAAATATGTTAATGCATTTTTTTATTATGTTTTATTCTTCACTACTATTTTGGATTGATTTTAAATATAGCACTAATAATATTGTTGTCACAAATGAGTGTTGATTAGAAAAAGGGAAAGGAACAAGTAGTTCACGAGGAGCCACAAGATGAGCAAGATCCATTCATTGTAGATTTTGTGTCATCTGTTAATCTTGTGGTTGCACTACGAAAGGTCCTTCATGCACTATCATGAGCCTTAACTCAATTAGCATCAATTCGACCTTAGACTCCTCAAATATAGATGAGAGAGGATGAGTTGATGCACCTAGTTTAGACTTATACAATAAGTATTAATGTAGTTTTTAATTATAAGAAAAGTTCAATAATAGTTTTTATAGTATACTCTTTTATTTATGTCATTTAATTAAATGCATGTGTTATTTTTATAGAGGATGTAGAATAGTTTAAAGGTTCATGCCCCAGATGTAGATACTTCAGGTTGTTCAAGTACATCAAATGTTCCATCCTACACTTGTTTTTTGCTCGAACAATTTTTTTTTAATAGCACTAACAATCTTATTTTTTAGCACCTAGCATTGATCCTATGTTCAGTACGAGGCTTGCTACGAGGAACAGAACTACATAGGTAACGTCGACTACAATATCGACAACATGTAGCATGGCCACAGATGCGATTGCAATGCTTATTGGTAAGTAGATTCCTCTTTCTCTCTCATTTTTCATGTGTTTACTTCACTTGAACTATTGTTTCTTAGGGAATTTTGTAATATTGGATTCATTTTATGCAAGAGGTGGTGAGGACATTCCTAGATGTACCCGTGTTAGATGTACGAGAATAATAAAGAATTATGATCAATTTCTTGTGAGTAGTGAAGATGGACTTCCCTTGAGAGTAGTCCAACTTCTAAGTACTTTAAATATTGATCCTTTGTTTTACTATAAAATATTTTACTCATAATCAAATGCACTAACCTCCCATGCAGTCCCTTGCAGTAACTATTGATCCCATTATTATTTTGCAATGAATAATATATTTTATAAAAAAATTACTGATGAATGTTTGCGCATATTTGGGTTGACCATACACACATGGTATCATATTTTGGTTTTATTGCTAGGTTATATTTCCTCTGATCCATCTCTTCAAGTAAATTAAAAGGTAGCTCCAATTCATTTATGAATCTAAAAGTTTTTTTTCTTAAAAGGTGGAATTTACAAACTAAAGATTTAAAGGACAAACTCATTGAAGTTATGAAAACACTTTTTAGACTCAACATCTTTCAAAAACTTAGGCTCCTTGAGAAAGCGGGCCAATATTTGAAGTATATTACTACAGGACCCAAATGGAACACAACCCTTATTAAGAGCAGCCCCCCTATATTCCTATTCTTATTATTGAGTGGGAGAATCTTTAAAAAGATGCCACTAAGAAAAGTGCAAGACATGGTGGAGAAATAGTGTCACCCGAGAAAAGAATGTATGTCATAATATTAAGAATGTAATTATGTATTAATTACTCTTAATACTTATGTGATCTAACATATTTCAGACTTCACACAGGTTGCCTGACACATCAAAGGAAATTGAAGCAATAAAATAGAAGCACGGACAACACAAGCTCGACTCATGTAGATATTCAAAAATTGTTGCACGAATTATAAGTATAAGTAAATGAAAAGCCATATGCAAATATTTATAAACTGTAAAAAAATTGGTCTTAATTAAATTCACTACAAAAAAAAATTTCATGATACCAAGCAAAAAATGTAGGCCTTGGAGTTTTAAAAAACAATTTTTGAAGAGGACAAGAAAATAGCCTACAGAAAAGGCTATACAATCATTGTTGAACGACTTTGAGCAATGAGTGTGCAAGGTTATTTTGCTAGATCTATCGATCAAGTAAATAAGTCAATGATTTTTATCTCAAATTGAGTACTTTGGAAATTATTGTATTTGATATTAAGTTCTAAAAATATAAGTCGTTATATTTGTTTCAAGTAAGGAAACAATTAGACATTTGTTAAAACTTTAAAGTGGATATATTTATTGTATTAAAATGAATGATTAACATTTCTCATTATTCGTATTGAATTCATATGTATATATTAATGATAAAAGCACTAATTATTTATTGGATTGCATCTTGCCAATCCTGATACACCATCTGAGCACCATGGAGGCGTCGATTCAAATGTGCACTATATCACTCAAGGTATATATTCTCTATTCAAAATTTGATTTCTGAATTATTAATACAAGTAAATATTTTAAATTGAATTTGGTGTAGTAATACAAATTTAACTATAATATGTGTTGGGATCAATAAAATATCTTGTATTATAGTTGAAGGGGATGTAGAGGTTGTTCCTGATGAGCGTGTTGAGGTTCAAGCCATCAGGCAAGATGATGTAGTAAGATAAGGTAAAGAGTGCTATGCTTATGTTCTTTAAAGTTTTAAAGTCTCAATTTTTTTAAATTTAGCCCTTTTATTTGTTATTGCAAAAGACCCACCTTTGTAAAGGACAGTGAGACCACGTCCATGGGAGAGAAGAAATGTCAGTGATGATTTGCAACAATATAGCGAAGGAAAAAAAAGAGAAAGACAAAAAAGAAATGATTCTCATTTATGTAACTTATTTGTTAATGACTGATGTTTATGTCTCAATGTTTTAATTATGTGTTATTGAATGTTCATGTGAATGTTCTAATGAATCTTATGTGTTAATGAATGTTATCATGTGATAATTCATGAATGTTACATTTTATTAATAGATGAATAAATGAATGAATTTTAGATGTTAACAGGGAATTTAAATTTTAGGGGGGGAAATGAGCTTCCACCTTCATGTGGTTGGCCTTAATTAGTAGAGACTATTAAACTATTCTCAAAACCAAGTGACGCTCAACATTAACCTATGATTACATGATAATTATCTATGTCAATCTCTTGGTTTTAGGCAATATAAAAGGATGCCATAGTTCAATATGCAATCTCAATTCATATGCATAGGACATCAGGTGGACCTAAAAAATGCAATAGGTTTGCATTTTTTTAGAGGTCTTTAATTAGGTATTTTAAGTTATAGACCATCATGAATATTGTAACTTTGACTCTTATAGGCAAGGGTAATTTCCTCAATACGAAAGCAAATCAAGACTTTATATGTGTTGCCTTGTTGAGGACATTCTCTTAGCCATAACAACTAGAGTTCTAATGTTCATGATGGTCTATAATTTTAAAAACTTAATAGACCTATTAAATAAATGTAAACATGGTGCGTTTTTCAGCTCCAACTATTGTACATGCATATAGAATGTAGTTGCACATACATTCTTGATTCAAAGTGGTAGAATCTTATTTTGGATGCAAGGGAAAAGTGAGATGCATTAGAAGATGAGAAAATGATGCCACTTTTGCAGGTCTGGAACCATTTTTTGTTATATCTTCTCACACGTATCCATATGAATATGAATATTTTATCACACATATCATTTAAGAACATTGATTTCTTCATATTTTAGGTTGAAATGGATGTATTTTTTCCACTGATCATCTTGCAATCCCTAGATAGCTGAAATAGCCCACTTCACCAAAGGATATGTGTTACAAGGTACATGTTTTAGAGTATATTGTTTTCAATATTTTTTCATTAATGGTATTAATTTCATAAAATTAGGGTTATCCAACCTAGATGATCTTCTCTGTCAATGAAAATGTATCCATTACTTGTTTATTAATATAAAAAAGAGACACTGTGAATGTTGTAAATGGATGAATACATGCATGGATTTTTTGGTGTGTCATTTTTGAATAAAAGAATAAAATTGAAGATAAAGAACAACTAACTTCTTTAGATGATATTATATATGAACAAATAGTTGCATCTATTCATTTGTTTTTGTGTGTGCATGTTGTGATCGATTTTTGGCTATTCTAATATGTCGCTTGTAGAGAAGGTTGGGAATGGTGAATCAAATTTTCTACCTTTATTTGAATAAGGCTAATGTAGGTGGGGGTTCAACATGGCTATCATTAATAAGTGGGTATATATGCAATATTTCACATTGCACATTTTTAAATGACAAATGATAGACTTGTTTCATTTTAATTTTCCCTTACATGCGTGAATATATCTAGTCATTATGGTACTATAATAATATCAATTGGATGCATGAGATAGGTTTATGACGGGGGTTTAAAACTTGTAATTATGAGATAGAAAATAATATATAATCAAAGTGTTCATATGATAGAAATCATGGAATGTTGAAGACATCACAAGCGTTTAGCATAATGAGCATAGAAATGACACGGATTATAAAAACATAAATCATAAAATCATGTAGAAAAGGAAAAAATAATAAACCAAAGTGGTATGTTAGAATGCAAACAACCATAAGAATTGGAGGGATGCAAAAAAGAACATATGAAAACCTAGTATAACAATCGATAACATGATGGAGATGTCCTTAGCATGGAGAATCAAAGAATAGACCATGATATAAAACATACATAATAAGAAAAAGAAATATGTTATACAAGAATGATGTAGGAATTCTTAGAGATGTATTCTAGAAGAACCAACTTATCAATGTTCTATTATTTGGTTTCTTTTTTCATATATAATTTAATCATTTGATGTGATATGGGAAAGACAAACAATCTCTAGATACACATCATTTATTTTCATAATTTTAAAATAATTAAGTGGAGAAGTGGATCCATGGGTGTGTTTAATGTCTATCTTTCCTTTGTTTATAAGATCCTAAGATAGATTCTTGAAATGTAATGCAACTATTACTATGATGATGGGAACAAAAATACTTAGCCCTGTGTGGTGTAAGCTTAGTGTGATGCATTGATTTGACAAGAGATTAGGGAACAATATCAATTTTTTTGAAGTCTTTTAATATTATATTTGGATGATTCAAATCACATTTCCACATCTCGAACCTTTATTTATGGAGTGGAAACCTTATGAAAAATGCAACTGAATAATTATTATTGTCAACTATATATCTTTGATTTTGAGCCTTCATTTGTATGTCTCTATTATTAAACCACTAACCTTTAGAACTAAGAATATATCATTGAAGCACTAGAAAAATAATTTCATCATGCTCACATAATCTTAGGAATACATACATATCTTTCACTATTCTAGAGCCTTGAATACATGCATGTCTTCTATTTTTTTGTAGTACTACCATGTTCAACACACTATCTTACTTCTTCTAGAACAACTTGCTTCTTTCAAACAAATAAATATACATGATCATGTGACTAACAAATACTCTTAGACCATAGTGTTTGAGTAAACAAAAACACCTTTGGACCATATTGTTTGGCATTAATGACAACTAGCGAATCACAACCAAACATGTATTTCCAACAACAAGAATAAAAATACCAATATAAATTTTCCAATTATAATCAATGGCAGTCTTATTAGTGTTCATGGTCACGACTATGTATAAGAAACCAACAAATGAAACAACCCAATATCTCTTACTTGTAATGGTAACAACATTTGACCTAGCAGCCTATGTAATGCCTACCCCTAGTTTACTTTTTAGTTATTATTGCTGAAATCTTTTAGGCCAACTTTATGATTATGTTTGATGTTTAGTGGTATTTGATTTTTAGATTGTTGGATATTGTTTCATACTCAATTGATTATATGATGAGATTACTTTGGTACTAGTTATTTCATGTATGCGTGATTATGCTTCGATGATGATTGTATGCAGTGATTACATTTATTTCATGATGATAGTTAGATGAATTATTGGTATGCATTTTCTATGAATACTTACCCCATACTTGTATTTGTATGGTGTACATGTATGTCTACTTTATGTATGATGTTTCTGATATGGTTGAGGGAGGGAGTCATAGTCACCTTCTAGTCGGGATCTACATGATGCACCACTTCCTGACATTGCG